>VZRW01009489.1:438029-537954 GCA_013398125.1 Aegotheles bennettii | reverse complement strand
CCGGCCGGGGCCAGGGGGCGCGGGGGGAAGCGGTCGGGCCGGGGGGAGCTCGGCCCCGCTCCCGGGGCAGGGGTATCCCCGCAGGTGAGCGCGGGGCCTCCGGGGGGCATCGGTGATGGCAGGGAACTTGCCTGCTGAAAAGGGTTTTTAAAAATTAAATTGCACTTGGCGATATTCAGTCATTTCGACTGTGAAAACTTTCCCTTCTCTCGTTTTTATAGCTGGTGGTGTCTCTGCTTGCTTTCTAGAAAATAGCATCGTTGCCTCCGTGTCCTGCAGCCGTCAAGATTTTAAGAGGACTGATTTCTAGTCTTTGGTAACATGGCAAAAGATGTAAGTATGTTTGTAGCACATAGTATGTGGAAGCATAGCTCATTGCATATTCTGGTCTTTATTAACAAAAGCAAGCCAGGTCATGCTATACAATAGCTGGCTTTAACGAATATGGGAAACTCACTTCATCTATGTTGTACATCAAGCGTAGGCTATGTTTTCCTCTAGATGTAACAGCATAAAACAGCTCCAGATCTGCAGCCGTGTTTTCAGAGTAATTAATCTTAAGGATTTGCTCATAAAGAATAGGCTCATAAAAGCACTTGAGCCATTTGCATTACATGTATTCATATTGAATACTGAAACAACTTGGGTTTGAATTGGGTTTTTAAAAACCCAGCAAAGTATTTGCTGTGTTCAGATGACGGGGTTGTCGTTGACTACCGTTGTCAACTGGCGTTGCCTTTCTTGTGTTCAAGGAGGCATCATGTATTCAAGGGAGTGAAGATGGTTCAGCCTCCGTTGGTATTCCTTATTTTCTGTCTACCAAGAGGTGCTTTTTAGTGTTGGCAAAAACAGGGGTTGGGGACTTTCATCATAGGCTTCTATTACTGTTGGTGTTAAGGTTAGTGACTTCCATTCTGTGGCCTACCTCTTGGACAGTGTTTGCTCTTCACCCAATCCAGTACTTTAAAAAAGAAAGCTGCTTCTGCATCTAAGCAGTAACTCATTGTTAATACCTAATATAATTGGGCTTTTGTATCTCCTTATAGAAAATAAGACATGATACTACTCTCTAGTCAAATTCGAATATTCTCCCCTTCAAAAAAAACCTCAAAAAACCCAACAGCATGCGACCTGAGGAACGGTGATACTATTCAGATACTTGAACAGTAGATTACAATCTGATGTGGACTGTGGGAGCTTTCAAATGGTGAGGATTTCCATGAAATAGCCATCGGTTTAACTAATTAATCCTGTAGCAAATTTTAGTAGTTCAGAAGCAACTGAAAAACATCTTAATGTGCGGAGAAGCAACCAGAAATACATAGTCACTCAAAGCTTGCCTGGAAGAGATAAGGGTGGCCAAGTACATTGCAGATAGCAGAGTTCAGGGAATGAAAGGCCGTAGAAGCGGGAAGAAAATGAAAGAGAAATATTAGACTAGGAGTTGAAGTTGAAACAGTTCAAAGTAATTGAAATACTGAAGTATATTTGTCCAATATTAGCTTTTTGGAGGGAGATGAACTAAATAAAGAAGTGCTGGCACCTGGAAATACAGACGAATACCCTAGGAGGTCAAGGGGAGCAGAATGAGAGTAAGACATTTAAGAAAGAACCTAATTTTTGAAAGATTTAGCTTACTCTAGAAAACCGAGTAGTTGAGGGAGGAATAGCGTACATGATAATCAGCTTCAGAAATGGGAGAAGATGCTACAGATAGTTAAATAAATTGCTTTCAGCATTTTTTTTACAAGACTTAATAAGATGAATTTGGAAAAATTAAAATCTAGGTCAGGTTTTAGGTAAAATTTTAAGTGTACTTGAACACCGGAACAGGGTAGCTGGAAAGGGTATGAAATCTTAATTGAAGGATTGTCTAACCTGTTCTTAAAAACCTCTACACATACTTAATTCTGCCTTGGGGAGAAAGGATGAACTGCTTAGCTTTCTGCAGACTGTTACATACCCACCATTACATGATGTCTAAAATGTGTAGTGAATGCTGGGAAATTTTAAATTTCCAGGTTGATTATGGGTCCTGTTAGGTTTGATTTAATGCTAGAAAACAGAGATACTAATTGGTGTAACACTTGATTTATTTTCAGAATGGAAGAGAATTCTTCCCATATTTTTTTGTCCAAAATCCAAGTTAGTTTCCTAGCAAAATAATGGAATTTATCGTGATAGAGACAGTATCACTAAATTTCTGGGCACTGAGTCTAAGAAGAACTGCACCACTGTAAATCTAAACACTCTGACATGGAAATACTGCTGTGATTAATGGCCTGTGGTTCTGCCGTGTCACCTATCGAGTATACTAACTGACTGAGAGGTAGTGGTGAAGAAGATGGCATAGTTGATGAATGCCTCCACCCCTTCCTTCCCTTTTTCTCAACAGAGCTGAGATGGCTAAACTGTGGTAAGGGCTGTGCTCCTCCGATGCCAAGTCTGAGCTTTAGGGGGCATTTACATGGCCAAGCATGCTTCAGTGTGCTCCAGCCTGGGAGCGCAGGCTCCGTGTGTGTCACACTCAGCTCTGCTGGGGCCAGTGCTTGCTCTGGTGGCAGTGAAGCTGGCAGCCGTGCAGTGGAGGAAGGTGTGGAGCCAGGGCTCCACAAGACAACATAACGTGCTCCTACTTAACCCCTCCTCCCGCCTGCTGCAGGAGAGCACTTTTCTTCTGCTTATGTTGCTTGCTTCCAGCTCCTCTGATACCTCTTTATAAAAACTATAATTTGAAAAGACCTGTTTTAAAAGTAAAAATACAAGTAGGAGTTTGCAGATGTGGTCTTTACTGAATAAATGAACAAACAGGGAGCATGATGGAGAATACCAGCAAGCCCAATCAAATTTTTTTGTAAAGGATTAAATAATAGCAAAAGTACTGATCAGGTAAGCTTGCAAGATAATGCTTATGAGCTATTTGACCCAAGCCTAAATTCTCTTAAATATTACTTTAAAATGTATTCCTCTAATGCTTTTCAGAGTGTACAATAAAGAGAAAATAAACAATAAAGCATTGATTTTTTTGAGAAATCCTTTCATTTCCTTGCCAGCCATCAGGAAGCTGGAGGGGGGGGTGGTGGGGGAGATACATTGATGTATGTAGCACCTTAATTAAGAGCCTGCAGGTGGAGTTGAAGAGCATAATGACAAGTGATGTTATAGCTGGATAAGTTGAGAAGTAATAATGGAAAAAGGAATGCTAGCTTGTGAAGGTTAAAGTGTCTCTGGGTGTATCAATCTATTTTTTTGAAAACTGTAAGTAAAGGGTAGGAGATCTGGAACGCAATAAATGTAAAGGGGGAGAAAAGAAGCAAATTAATTTTCCAGTGTGGTGTGGTAATGGTAATGAGCATGGTTTTATGTAAGTGAGCATTGTGTGGAGCTGAGAAGCAATTCTAACAGCATCAGGCAGATTGTCCATGGAATAAGCACTTTTATTCAGAAGATCTTCAGAAGATCTTAGTTACTACAAAGACTTTACTTTTTATGTAATTTAAAATAACAATGAAAAAAATCCAAACATGTATGGATGAGAGAACACCCATTATCTCAAGGACTTTTGTACCTTGGGAGTGGGATCATTCTGTTGCTTGTCAGAGGCTGAATGACAAATTAATTGAGATTGGTAGGTTTGGGTACAGTTTGACATGTACGTTTGCACTGTATTGGGAAGTTTCTTGGTCTGACACAGGTGGACATCACATACAGACAATCTCCAGAAACTCCAGCTTAGCCAGTACTCATCTTTCTGGTTAATCAGTGTCATTCTCTAAGACTTTGCTGAGTCTACTCTTCCACTCTTCCGTCGCTTACAAACGTGGCACCTTTTAGGCAGGAGCTGGATGAGCCAAACACACCGAGGTCCTCAGCTGCCTTGTGCTGCTCACTGGATTCATAGTTTGGTGCAGAGTACAGTTCCCTAGGTGAGATGGTGACCTGTCATCCTTGGCGTGCGGAAAACTAGGCAGGATGCAGCGTCCAAAGAAGGAGCAGGAATTATTACTGTAGCAAGAAAATGAATTTGGTAGCTGCTTTTTTTTTTTTGGCTTTCATTTCACAGTATAAGACTGAGGACTACTTGCTGGCCCTTTTGTATTCAGTTATATACTGAGAATTATCTGTAAATTAAGACAATAAATACTTTTTAGTATCAATGGTTAACATACCTTCTACCACTGAAATAACAGCTTGTGCAGTGTAGCTGAGGGTCCAGCTTGTGGTGTGACCCTGGTTCTCCTCTAAGTTACTTCTGTTGCAAATGAACTGTTGGGGCCTCTTGAGCAGCAATAAAGAAAGAGAAGCTTGTGGCTCTTGCAGGAGTCACTTGCAAGGACTGGGTCTATTGGAAGGGGCAGTCCAATGTGTGATGTTCTAGTGACTATTGAGGAGAAAGGGGCTAGAGAACAGAAATATCTAAGATTCCTTCTGATCTCAAATTACATGTATTGAAACAGATGAGTTACATAAATGAGATACTCTACGTATAGTAGTTGCTAATGGTTGTTTCAGTAGTTCACCATTATTACATGGAATGTTTCCAGTCATTAAAAAAAATTATAGTTGTCATGAAGAATCTGCAGTTGAAAACTACTATGGTGTTTCATAAACTTTTAAACTGGCACATTGCTGTTAACTTTCAAAATTTTTCACAAACTAAAATATTTTCCTTGAGAGCTATTTGTAGAGTTTATGAATTTTACTGTTTCATAGGTTGCTGGCAGTGGCACTGGCTTTGGAACCACTTGTTCTAAAATTAGATTTTTATTTAATTTTTTAAAATTGTTTTATTCTGTCTTAACTCACTATCTTTTATCATATTCTGCTTGAATTACTTTATGAGGGATTTTTCTTATGATCTCTAGTTTGCATAAAATTTACACGATCTCTTTAGTATTTGGTGATGCTTTTATTAATCTCATTGAATAGTAGCTATGGCCCATGTGTCTAAATTGGCAAAGGAAGCCCTGCCCATGTGTGTAGATCTGAGGACACAGTGTAAGACGTTCTGTCTGTGCAAACTTCAGCACCTGATCTGACATTACTGTTCAAGAGGTTGAGAGATGTATGGATTAACATTGATGCTTTATTGTAGTTGTGTATTCAGAATGCATCCAGGTATGTCGTTTTATCCAATGAATTTGTTTCACTGTATTAATAAATATTTTGCTCAAAGAATATCTTGGAAAACCCATGGCAAACTATTTTTTTACTGCAACGTTTTTGGGTAGGTCAATAGATCTGATAAATTTGGGAAAAGAGGTAGATCTGTGCTTCTGTATATTAATTTTGCCAGAACACCAGAAAAGTTGCAATTTTTAATAGCCTTCATGTGGTACTTCTACATCAATCTTGAGCAATTCTTTGTGGTCTGAAAAAGTTGCATTTGAGACTGATTAAAAAAAAGTCTAATGGAAGTAAGAAAAAGATGTGTTTTGGATCTTTTTTACATGATGCACTTTCAATGCCTAGAAAGTGTTGGAAGTCTTCAAAACATTTTTCAGCCTTTTCTTAAAATACCAGCATGTGTTTTTCCTTTTATGTTTATTTTTGGTTATGTACTGGGAGTTTCAGTGAGGCAGACTAGAGAAGTTAAGTCTTCAGTGGATCTCAAGTGGTTCATGCACCTTTTTTGATACCGTTTTAGTTCGGTGCTTCTGGGTAGCTTGATCTATTTCTATGTGCCTTTGATGAGTTCTAAAGTGTTCAGAAGTTTGCAAACTAAGATCAAATAATGTTATGCAACTAGGTCTTCTAAAAAGGCATTTCAGTCTGGGATTTTGAATGTTGTTAAATTTTTTTAAATATGCTTTTTAAAAGAAGGCAGAAGGAAAGTGATCTTCAAGCTCTCCTTTTTACATGCCAAATACAGAATAAGGGTTTCCCTTTTTTTCCTGGTGTTGGTTTGTATTTTTTAACTCAGAATTTGCCTGTTACCTCACCAATTTATTTGTGTAAATAAAGCGTTTTCTCGTAGCCTTCAAGTGTTTAACTTCTTTATTAATCATAAGTGTCAGTTAATAGTAAGGGCTCTGTATAGATATCTATTTGTAGTATTACTGCGTAAATACACTGTGCTGTCAACTTAACATGCTAAACAAAAATGCAGCTTTTAATAGTTAAGTTACACTAGGGATCACTTATTTTAGTGTTTGTCTTTGCTTGCCTGGATGTCATTTAATGGAGATTCATTGTGGCTAATTAGAAGCGGAAGGAAAAACGGGCCAATCTTTGCTAAACGTTCTCTGTATTGAAGTGGTTCTCAGACAGATAGCGGACAGCTTGATTTTAAAGGTTGACAGTGGTCCATCTCCCCAGAAACACTGCTGGCTACTTGTCTTGTGTTACGTTTGTTAAGCGTCCCAGTATTGCATTAAGGGTTCCACAGACTTGCTTGAAAATTAAGTTTTGAGCTGCTGTAGCCCTTTAATACACTGCTAAGGAGGTTGGTGAGGCAGATGGTTTCAGAGTCCTGTTTAACATCAGTTGTTGATTTCAGTTGTGGTTCAGATGCTGTTGAACAAACTGCTGCGAAGACTTGATTTGGCTGGAAAACAAAAGTTTATTAAGGTGAAATCTAGATAGAACAGCAACCAGGAGCTAGTTGTGGAAGTGGCTGCTGCTAGTACCTCTCTGCATATGTGTAGTCCAAGAGGGCACTATGGTATTGTTTTCTGATGAGTTTACGTAGTAGAAGTGGCAAACAAGTGCTTTGGTCATACTCACCCTAGAAATCTCATACTCAATTTTGCTTCATTCTTACAGTTTCGCAGTTACTTTTGGGGGTGTCAGCTTTGATTTTTGCAAGGATTGTTTCGCTCAGGCAATTGAGTTACTCTAAGAAACAGCACAGTATAATGATTTTAACCTGTGGTATTTTTGATCTGCGTGACTGCTTAGACTGGACCACTGTTTGATGACTCTTCAAAATTAATTCTTCATTTAATTTTTACTGAATTCTAGATGTGTTCAGCAAGATAATGGCCTTGACATATTCTGCAGTAAGGAGACCTCAAGTGTCATTCTTTGTGTACTCAATGTTCAACTTATGTGCAGTATCAGTGGAGGCTATATTCAGACCAAAGATTGACAATGCTTAACTGAGCTACCAACCTGTTTTTAGTGCTAGTAATTCAAATACACTTTTTGGAAAGCTCATTTCTATGGTATAGCTCATTGTTGAGTGGTTGACAAACATTAATCTTGAAGATGCTGCCATGAACTGAGGATGTGGTGTGATCCCTGTTTCAGAAGGTGGCTACTGAGACACAGTAAAATAGCACATTTGAGATTTTTGCAAGATCAGACTCCTGTAGACTGACTTTAAAAGTTCTTTTATATTACTTTAATAGTTCTCACTGACTGCATTGAATGAAATGAAATTGTAATGTTTTAAATTCAAGAACTTTCCTGCAATCCTCTACTTCATATCTTAATTGCCCTTTAATTGTTGTGAAAAATTGGATGTCCCATAAAAATAGTCTACTGCAGTGAGATGATGATTCATTCCCAGAGCATGTTTACTCTGGTCCCCAAATGAAATGAGAATCCAATGGGAAAAATAGTGTGTTACCATCTTGTTACAAATGACATTTGTGTACAGATAGGGATGAAAGAAGAATTAAGGTTGTTTAAGCAGCATTATTTGCAATTATAAGCTTTTCTCCACTACGTAGTTGTGCTAATTTTCCAGTGTGTGTGCGTGTTTGTTGCTTTCTGATATTAAATAAGGCAAGCGAAAAACCCCTATGTTATCAGTGAAGTGGTATAAGGCTTTTACATTTCTTGCCTACTCTTGAGCAGAAAAATCATTGGGGATTGTCATTCTGTATGGATCATGTTAGGTATCGTTTGCACAAGATGTGTGGTTGTTTGCTTGTAGGTTTTGCAAATACCTCTAGACAGCAGAGGCATCCTCCTGGTGCCTTTGACAAGCTCTGGGAATACTTTTTCTTGACAGCTTCTCCTTTTTCTGGTTCTGTCTTTACTACTTCTTACCAGATTTATTTTGAACTTCTCAGTCTGAGTCCCAGTTTATTTACCCTTTCAGTCATAGTTTACAGTAGATTGTATTTGCCTTCCCTGTTCCCATGTTCTTCCCTTCTCCCCACAGAATCCGATCTCCTTGTCCTTTTAAACTCTTTTAGGTCCTCATCAGTTCTATTTCCTGTATGTTTTCAGTGACTCCCAGTTTCTCTACCTCAGCTCTTAATCTGCCATCTTCCATCTGATTTTCTGGCTCATTTTGTGTCTCTTTCCCAGCCAGTCCCAAAATCATCTGCTTGTTTTTCTGTCTGACCCATTCTGAGTCCAATTCTTTAACCAATGTTGTATACTTGGCATTTGCTTCCCTTGTTTTATTGTCAAACCCAGTCCTGTGTGTCAGTGTAGTGGGCTTAAGCTGCTGTTAGCAACTGAAAATTTTTATTCTGAGAAATACCTTTTGGCAAATACCTGTGTTTGCATTTATCTACCCTTTTAGCTTTTCTTTCAGCTTTCAGGGAGTATACTTAAAATGGGCTTTTTACCTAGAAGCAAGATAGAAGAGGTATTTCTGTGACACAGAAGTACCCTTCTGTTCCCCATACTTACTTAGAGTGTTGGGGGGACGTTCCTTCCTGGATAAACCCGATAGACATAGCACGTGGTGGTGTCCAGTCTTATTTTAGCCAAACTTCTTGGTCATGTTTCTATAGGTTCACAGTCCTTCAGTCCAAATTCAGCTTGAATCTTCTGTTTGGTTTAAAAGTTTAGTGAATATTTTAATGCCAGTTTTTGTTAAGAAGTTGAGTTGGAAGTCTGGAAAAGTGCAGAAGAAATGGTACTTTTGTTGTGAAGGTGTTGAGTTTCTAGTGCATAACTTCAAAGACCACAAATATTAGCTTGTTAGTAAGATACTAAATTATTCTATGATAGTCTGCACTAAGGGATATTTTTTAAATGACTTAAATTCTCTGCATTTTTAGCAAATTTTGTTTCAGATTAACTTTAGTCCAAACAAAAGATATTTCCCAATTTGCTGACTTACAGGCTGGGGCACTTGTAGTGCTTTTCAGCTTTTGCTTGTAAACAAAACAAAAATAGACTTCCCAGTTCTTATGACTGCAGATGATCTCATAGCAGGCCAAAGTTGAATTTTTGATATGTTTAGCCTGTCAGTTGGTTTCCTTTGGAGTTCTGAAAGATATGATGAGACAAAGCCTAGGTAATGGTTGGGGTTTCCACTCCAGCATAGCTTCTGCAATTAAAATTACCCAATTTATTAATTTGTCCAATGATCTTCAACCTTCTTCCTCTGATCTGTGCAAAGGAGATCTTCAGTTATTACAGTTCACATGTGATGTTGCGTGTCAAAAGCTGTCTTTTATAATAATTGTTGATTTTGTTTTGATGTGGAAAGGATAAAGGGTGTATCCATGTCTGTTGCCCGTTTAGGATACTAGGAGTTTCTTCATGTAGCCATAGAGAAGTGTACGTATCCAACGTGTCTCTTTGAATGGGAAAGCAATGGTAAATTGTGAAGTTGCACACACTTGATAAGCTCTCAGAATCAAATACTAAGAGCATGGTATTATTTCAAGCACCCCTGGTGTTATCATCAAAGGAAGTATTGCATCTTGAAATTGAGAATTATTAGAAGATGCTAAGAAAATGTGGAATACAAAAGAAAAGTTACATTAGCAGGTGAAAAAAAAAGTAAAAATACTAATACCTTGTTAAAATGGGAGCTATGGTCACATAGCTCTCTAATTTCTTTCTTTTGTGCACTGCACTAAGCTAGATATATTATAGAGGAGCAGTCCTGATCTCTCCTCCAAAATAACCTGACTTGAAAAATAGTGGGAATTTCTTCAAAATACACACTGAGATATTTTTTGCCTAGTATTTCCATTTTAGAACAAAGACACCAAAATTTCATATGGGATGGAATATTTGCTTTTCAGTTTTTTCTATCGGCAAAAGCTTGCATCTGTGTCTGAGGAGACTCAAAACCAGTGATAAATTTTGATAACCTTAGAATTAAAGTGACTTATCCAGAAGTGTGATGAGCATACTGAGGCTGGAGTGACAAAATTTTCACTAGAGATCAGTTTTCATTACGAATAATAGCACCTGGAGGTGCTATTTGCTGTGGAATTTGGTGATACTCTTTCCAAATAGTTTTCTTGGAGTCTTTCCTAGGCATGGTCTTATGAATGAGTTGCATATTTACCAGCCATTTTAACCTCTAGAGCTGAACCTTTGGTAAGACACTGGTGTGGAAAGGTGGTGGAACTGTAACCGCTGTACTCTTCATCAGTGTTGTGGTTCCTGAGGGGATTCTTCTTGTTGCTCAGTGATTACTGTTGTCTGATTTTTCCCAAATTGTATTCTCTTACTGATTAAATGAAGTGTTTTTCTCAAATGTTGTCTAGTTTGTCAGTGACTTGCATAATTTCAGTCACACAAAAGCATGGTCCAGGGCATGTAGCACCAACCTGACCCTTTGTAATGCTAGGATAGATTGTGGGTTTTGGGGTGGCATGTTGTTTTGGGTAATATTTTTCACCGTGTATTTTAATTATGTACAAGAAAACTTGAAGCTTATGAGATTATTTGATGCTACGATATAGTGGTTGATTGAATACTTGAAGCTAAAATTAATTAATGGAAATTATTATATTGGAGATCATTCTAGTTTAAAAAAAAATAGGAAGGGACTGATAAATAATTGATTACAGAATTGCCTAATTTGCTAATTGCTAGAACAATGATTTGCATTTAAGGAATTTGCTGAATACCACAGCTTAAGTATTTGGTTTTGAATTGTGATTGTAACTGACATGTGAACTTAATGCAAGTTTGCTTTTGCATATTAGACCGATGATTTAATATTTCAAAATTAATAAATTCACGTGCTTCTAAAATGAAACACAGATTAAAACAGCCATTTTCTTGATGGTTCACTGATCACAAATCCAATATATTGAATGTCTTTCCAGTCTCATTGGTATCTCTTTGTTTCTCATGGAAAAGGAGAATTTGCAGGAATCCTAGCCTTTTCTTTCTGCTGTTGAATAGAGACCAAGTACTGCATTTAAAGAAATGACAGTGTGGCTACACTTCCTGTGTGGTTTAACACTCACATTGTGAAATTGAAGTAGAATAGAAGTATAATGTAACACTTACCCAAAAATTCATCCTCATGTAGCACATTGGGTTCCAGGTTCTGGAATGTCATATTGCCCTAGAGTATAGCTCTAGTAACATCTTTGTAGCTCTAGTAACATCTTTGTGCATGATACTGATTTCATGCTGATGAGACGCTCCTTTCTTTGAAAGTGTTTGATACGGTCTGTGGCCCTTCTGAATTGTGTAGTAAGTGTGATGGAGGGTTGGGCTTATAACAATCTCTGGTGCCTGGGAATAGGGCATTAGAACTGTCGTTTGTTCAAGTGGACCTTGGAATCCCTGCTGTGGGCAAGATGGAGAACAGGCAGTGTTTGTGTACTGGCAAGTTGTTGCAGTCTCCTTAGAACAATGCTATTTCATTACTTCTGCAGGGGGGAAATTACGAGAATAGAGAACAGAACTGCCACAGGCTCTTCAGTTCCTATCAGTTCTGCTGTCTCCTCACTTAGGTTTTCTTTGTGCCACCAGGTCCTCGTCGCTGCCATTCCATTACAGGCCATTGCTCTTTATGCTTCCCTTAGCAAAATTTCTCTTCTGCTCACTTCTCAGCCTGTCACCAATGCTCCGTCACCTTCCCCTTCCCTCCCTGCCCCTGTCGCTGGGGAGGGAAAGTTTCCTGTTTGATGAAGTTCGCGGTGTTTCTTAAGCAGTCGTTGCTGTCATACACCTGGATAATAGCGGCACCACAGCATCCTCTAGTGGCTCTCTTGGTTTGCTGAACTCCTGGCACATCCCAAGCAGGGCTCTTCAAGTAGGTTTTTAAGGGCTTTGCTGCTGACTGACAGCAAACCACTTAATTGTCTCGTGAAGCTGGGCAGCAGCCTGCAAATACCAGCTGTACACGAAATGCTGCTAGGGACTTTTCAGCCTCTGTAGCACCACTTGCTAAACTACGGTTAAGTGCAAGTGTGGACTTTCCTGCTGTTCTTTCTAAATGGGAGCAATTTTTCTGTCCTTCATTCGTTATTTTTTTCAGAAGTGTGTTGTCTGGAGGTACCAAGAAATTACTGCATTGAGTGTTTTCAAAAATTAATAGTATTTTTCTTAAATAACTTCCGCTGTGAGCTTTCTCAAAGGATCGTGATTACTTTATAAACTCGTACGTAATACTGTAGATCTTTCACTTAAAAGCATTATATTCTGATCTTTCAAGAAATAATAATTGAAAAGCTCAAAGTGTTTATTCTTAGTGCCTTTTTACCTGATTAAAATGTCTCACCATGTCTACTCTTTGCTGTAATGTTGCTAATTTCTGCGGTAGGTAAATAGTATCTACACAGAGAAGTGTAGTCACAGGTGTCAGTAGTGCTAATTCAAAGGGTGTTCGGCTAGCTGTTAAAACAGTGCACGTACACTATAACAACCTAGGACACAGAATAGCAAGGTGGGTATAAATTGATTTTTCTGCTTGTGTTAAGAAAATGTTACTTACAAAATCAAGATTTTAAAGTTTTACTTTTAATATGCCACAAACAGTGCCATTACATAGTGACAGATTTGTGACATAATGTGAGTGGTAGCAGCAGAGACTTCTGGTATGTTGTCTTCCAACTTCAACAATAAAAAGCTGTCTGTGTTTGTAAATTTAATAAAAATTACTTTCTTTAACAGGCTGGACTAATTGAAGCCAATGGAGAGCTTAAGGTGTTTATAGACCAAAACCTAAGTCCTGGAAAAGGTAAGAACGCAATTTTTATTAAGACTCTCCATTTCTTGATTTTTAGCCGTTATGCTTGTTTCTGGCTTTAAACTGTTTTCTTAGCATAGTTTATATAAAGCTTTTCTGAAGCTGTATATTCTACAATCAGCAAGCAAACTAGATTTTCTGTGGTTTATAATTGTCTCTAAACTGTATGTGAAGTTCAGTAATGGTTTGTCATCCCATATGTCATTTTCTTGTTAGTGTAGCTTGAGTTTAAGTGTTGGTCAAAATATCTTTTGGGACACTGTTACAGCAAATGGGAAAAATGCAGGAGTGTAGTGGTTTAAAATGGGTTATGACAATTTTTATGATAGTACATCCACACTGCTGCAAGCCTATCTGAAATAATATTTTGAACAGAACTGTTTTGGACTTGCAGATAAGGGGTGTGCATGTGTGACAGTGTAATGTAATCAAGCAATTTAGTAAAACACAGGCTATAAACTTGTTCTGTATGTAAGCTTTAAAATTAAGAGTATCTAAACATTTGGGGAGTTATGTGCTGTACTTTACAATAAGCATAGTTGCGGGGGAAGAAACAAGCACCATTGAGTTCCAGTTGTCTGCAGTTCTGGACAGCAATGTCATGTGTAACCTCTTCTTTAAACTGGTTATGCTACATGTGAAAATTAGATTTTTTTGTCCCCTGTATTCTTAAGCGAAGGCTGTTTTCCATACTGAGAGTGTACAACTAATCTCTGATTTCCAGTTAAGTATATTCTTGCCAGTTTATGCGTTTTGCTGGTGGCAATGTTGTTTTTTTAGCATAATAGTTTTTTCTAGTGTGTTTACCTACTCTTATAAATAATATTGGTGTATGTTAGCAGTCTTTAGTTTGACAGGCCAACTAGCCATTGTTTCCTACTTTCTCATCAGATGAGCTCTTTGTCCTCTGGATTGTCCATATCGTCAGTTTTTGAGCCTGTGTCATTGTTTTCAACAACTTTCTTGAATGCAAGTGACAAAAATACAGGGCATTTCAAATAGATGGACCCAATTTCCGATGAAGGTCCATTTCAAATGGATCTGTCTTTTTGAAACACTGTGGTATATATGACTCCAAGTGAAGCATCAGTCATATTTGCATGGAGATATCAGTAATTTTTCTGTGCAATGTCATGTTTGTGGTTCACAGCCATCTCACAATAGTTTTTTGTCAAATGGCCGTTTTCCTTTGTTGTTGCTTCCAGGTGATGATGATCTGGTTTATTCTTGTGTGTGACAAGTGTTGTGCTTTGATAGACTGTACTAAGTAGCGTGAAATTTTATCAGGACAGAGTCACCTACTTCGTGTCTGGTGCTCCATAAACCTCACTGGTGACCAATCTATTGACTTGATGCACTGTTGGATTACGCTAGTGCTCTCACGCTAATCTGTAGTCCAGTTCAGGTGAACTCAATTAGTATTATTGTTCTAGTCTTTTATATACCATTTCAAGAAATGCCTTTAAGCATTTACAGGGTCTTTCAAAAAGATGGACCCATTTGAAATGGACCTTCAATTGAAATTGGGTCCATCTTTTTGAAACCACCTGTATTTTCACAACTTGCGGAACTTTTAATTTGTCTCACCACTAATTTAACGAACGGTTTTTCTAGGTGCATCAGTTTTTTTATTGGAATTACAATAGGCTCTCTTTTTGACATTCCCGTGTCTAAAATACACATTGCTTTACAAAAGGAGGCTGTCCAACTAATCTGCCATGATCTGCTTTTGAAGGAGATGACAGCGAGGAATGAGTAACTGACACTTACTAACTGGTCCAAGTGTGTATTTGTAAGCACAGGCACACACCCCTGAACAAAAAAAGTGTGCAGCAAGATTACCTGATCCTTAACAGCTGTACCATTTCCCTCTCCTGCTATGGTCAGTAAAACTGTTTTGTCAGGGCAGATACTTCTGTAGGCGTCTGCGTCTAGACCCTGTTACAGTCAGGGGAGAGCTAGTCAAAACAGACAGTGCAGTCTAGACAGCAAGAATTGGAAATGTGAATATTCCATTATTACATGGCTATTAAAGTAGAACTGGGCAAAATAGAGGCCATTTAATTGCGTGTAGAATTTCTAAAATAAATTCAAGTGATTAAAGAGTTGATTATAGCAGCAGAGTCAAGCTCTATTCTCAGTCTTTACCACCATGAATAATACAAGCAAACTAAGCTACCCTCAGTTAATTTCTGCATTTTGTTGCTTTTAGGGAAGTTTTGTAAAGTTAATGGGCAGCAACTAATTCTTAATATTGAGAAGAAACAACTGTTTTTCTTGGCTTGGTGGCTTTATGTGTCTTGCCTCTGGTTTGTCTGTGTTTTATATGCAGGCTCTGTAATTTTAATCAGAACTCAAAAAAATATTTTATCACTAGAATATTCAGATATGTATCACAATTTATTCCCTAAAGTGGTACTTAGTTTCTGTTGCCACTTTTTTTTAATTTTTAGGGGTTTTGTGTATTCTTTAGATGTTGGAATTGTAAATGTAACTACTATACACAAAAGTACTATGTGCTTTCTAAAAGTAGTTCTCTACATTACATTCTATTATACCAAAAAGTCCAGTCCTTTTCTGTCTCCATTTCACAATTAAGAGGATTCAGCTCACAGCAATAGATAAAAAAAGACAGTAAGCTTTCCACAGGGTACCAGAAGTGTAGCTGGTTTACTTAGGATCAGTTGAAGGAGGTCAGGAAAGAATCTTTCTATTCTGCTGATCATCATTAAAAAAGGTTGGTTTGTTTGTTTGTTTTTCTTCCTCTTTGAATTTGTATTTCTTAAAAGGAAGGAATCTCTTGCAGAAATTGCAAGTTAATCACAGAGAAAGTCTGAGAACACATTGCATTGTTGAGACAGGATCAAATCTCACTACTGTGTCAGATGGGTGATTTGCTTAGCCCAGTCTGCTGCCCCCAAGAACAGTAGTAGAGCAGGCTCTTCAGGCTCCACATGTTGCCAGCCAGATGTGAAAGGAGGAGGAGTTCAGCTGTCAGAAAAGTGAAGGTATTATGGGAGTGGTAGAGGACAAAAAATTACATGTCCGCTGGGTCATAAGGATATGCTTGCAAAAACATGGTTTGGGGGAAAGAGCAGAATGGGTTTTTTTTAAATGGTTCCGTGACAATTTCTGAAAGGTTTATAACGTATATGTGGGACTAAGTGTTAGGTATATGAATCAACTATGAAAGATAAGCAAAGCTTGACTTTTCTGGCTAAAACAGGTTGTTGTTATTATTATGCAACTGTTCTTACAGCCTGAACAGCTTTTGCTGCACAGAATAGTCTGTGAATGGACCTCTGTAAATTTTTAATCTGCACTGGTAGAAATCTGGAACTATGAAGAGATTATTTTTAGACTGAGTTTTGTTAGGATATGTAGCTGTTGTTTCTTAGATGAATGATAAAGAGGGGATATCGCTCATCTTGCTATGCTGAACAGTTATGCTGCACAACCTGTTGCTCAAAAAGTCCTGAAGTTGTAGCATCTGAGAGAGAAAGGGAGTATTAGGGAATTATCTCTGTATGCAAGTCCTGTCCTTGCATTCATTCCTTGATTATCCACAAATATCCACTGTCAGAAACAGGTCAACAACCTGGACAAGCTTATTTACTTGAACTAGTGAGGATTTGGATTTTTGTTTTTAAAGCAGAGACTGATTTTGTTTTAAGAGGAGACAATAGTAAAAAAATAAAATAAACATTTAGTTTATGATGCATGTAATTTTGAGTTCGTTGGTCATTGACATAAAATACCACTTTATAAAATGCTCAAAAGAAGTATTTCTTCAATATCTTTAGTGTGGAATAAGAGGGTATCAGTTTTTAAATGTGGTAGAAATGAGCTGGAACCTTGTGTATGCTTCCTCCACTGCTTGTACAACTGCCGGAAGAGGTTGGGTGTAAATTCACCTGTGTTTTCTGATACCCCTGTGTATTTCCATTAGTGGAGGGAAACACTCCATTTAGCTCTGAAAAAGCAGCATTCCATGGAGCTGCTCAAGCAAGGTGCAAGTTTTCCCTTGTATTAAGATGACACCGTTAGTTCTGCTAGGTGGGGGAAGGTTTTCTCTCTGCCTGCTGTTGTTTCTTCACCACTTTTAGTCTAAAAGGCTGTGTTAAAGTTAAATCTTGGAAACGTATCAGAGCAGTACACCAGTTGTATCAACCCCTGTTTAAGGTCATACCTTATAAACGTTTTGGAAGATGTACTATCTAATTAGTTTTTCTTCTTGATGGAAGTGCATATGTTTAGGATAAATTGGTTTACTGTTCAAGTATTTGCCAGCACTTGCATGAGGAAACTTGGATAATGAAGGTTTTCGGGATGTTTGTCTCCAGGCTGGTGCTGTTGAAAAGCTCTCGCTTCTCCTGGGAGGTGTGACAGTGTACTGGTTTAGCAAACGGCCAGGGCATGCCACAAACCAGACAGTTTTGTTTCTATCACACACACACACACACACACGGAAATAGAAGGGGAGCAAGGAAAAGAAAAAAAAACTCAATGGTTGGAAATTATAACAAATTTAATGGCAGAGGGAGAAAGAGTAACAGGTGGGGAAAAAAGGGAAAAATATATACATACAACCCGAGCTGCGATGACTGGCGATACAGGCTCCTGAAAGGTCCTTCACTGCAAAGCCGATGGGGGTGAAAGAGAGTCCAAACCCCAGCACCTGATGCAATCGGGTGCAGACCACTTGGCGAGCTGGTAACAAAAGCTGGGCCTTATCCAGGCTGGCTCCACGTGGCGACCGGCAGGCAAGGGAGCGCGGGAGTGAGGCAGAGAGCAGAAGAGAGAAGCCGAAAGAGAGGAGACGAAGAGGCGAAGAGGGAGGGGGAAGCCCCCTGTCCTCCTGGCTTTATAGAGTTTGGCAGGAAATGGGAGGGAATACCACACCTGACACCCCAGACCACTTTTCACAACAGGGGCCTAAACTCCACCCCTTATTTATTGGGTCCTGGCAGCAAAAGCCAATAAGAATTTTGCCTGCCCCCTTCAAACTATAACAGAGAGTTATGCTGTAGTGCAGCTTTCCTGTGAAGTGCAAGGTTTGCCAAGTGGGCAGTTTGGTAGGGTTTAAGTGACACAAACCAGATTCTGTCTAGAGTGGGGGTTTGGTGTATTTGGTAACCAAGAAGATAGTTTTCTGGTATAACCCCGTTCAAGAGAGAGTCAACAATGTAATGTGCAGCAAGTGCGAAGGGAGGATTTGCGTTTCGGGAAGTCCCGAGCAATGCCAGGTGCCTTTAAAACGTAGGTCTGCCAGGGGGTTAACACGAGCAGCAAAGGTAGCTGTACATCCAGATGTCCCCTCACTGATGAACTCTCTTAAAGCTGCTTGGTTTCCTATCTGCTGCTGGCCCTGTGCTGTTGCCTTTACTGTCAGCTTCAATTGAGACATTGTAAGGGAATGCTAAATCCCATTGGAAGCAGTTGCAAGTTTCCTTGGCTCACGACAAAATGTCCAATTGCATTTTTTTCCCTAAAGCCTCAGTTGCTGAGAACATCATTACACAGAGCCCTTTGCGTTGCTTGTTACCTTGTATTCAAGAATGGGTTTTGTAGAAACTGTGCTTAAATTAATCCTAGAAAACCCTTAAATTATATTCAGAAGCCATGTTTATAAATATTTCAAAGGTCAAGTGAAGAAAAGCTCTGAGGGCATCCAAATTGTGTTTTATAGCTCTATTTCTTTTCTGGCAATATTAAAAAGGATGAATTGCTTTATCAAAGACAGAATAAGAGGGCAGTTTAATTGTGGAGTGAAATTCAAAATTGACCTGATCACAATTGTTTGCTTCTTGCATAACTTGGTTATGAGTCAAGGATAATCTCATTTGGATATTTTAATTGTAATTTTAGTTTGTTTCCATTCTGAGATTAAAAAAATCCCAGTTTGTTAATTCCTGACTTTGTTTTGCAATATCCACCTGGGTAAGTGCTTAAACCTGAAATTGCTAAAATTCACCCTGTACATGGACTTTGAGTGATAATTATAATCAGAATTCATTTTGAGGATTAGAAAATATGTATGGGTTGGAGGGATTGAGAGAATTTTTAGTAGGTGCTGAACTAGTAAAACTTCCTTACAAGTTCAAAAGTTATTTGGCAATGAATTCTAGAGACTTAGAAATTTTGCTGTCCAGGGAGGTTGCTTTCTGAAGACTACAGCTACATTCTGGTCCTTGTTATAGTCAGATTAGTGTTGATATTTAAGTATTAAATAGAACTGTTCACATCTAATTCTACCCCCCTTGCTTGTGAAGACATTTGAGCGAAGGAAATAATCTGCTTCAGATGAGTGCAATGGAAAAGATAACCAATGATACTGAATGTTGTATTAAAGCTCTTAATTTAAAAATTACTCGGAAAGAAAATTTGCGTCTTCTGTCGTGCCAGTAGGTGGCATTATTGGTATTTAACCAGAAAATACTTGTAAAAGATGTCTTTAACATCTTCTTTCCCTTTACACTTTAAAACGTGGTTTCACATTTTATGAGCATAAAGAACTTAGTGTTGTTTTCATTTCAGATTTGGTAATTGAAAAAAATTGAAGTAAATTATGTAAATGTTTAAGGTGTATTTAGACTCTTACATTTCAGTGCTGCCTAACTTTAATATTGTCTTGTTTTTATTAGTATGACAAGAAACATCTGCAATGTGATGCGGTTATTAATTTTATTTGCAAGATCAAGCTCCTTTTGGCAGTGACTTGGAATTGTTCCTCTGGAGCAAAAGTAGAGATCTATTTCAGATCCCATGATTCATGCTTTAGCAAACAGATGTATGTCTGGACATTGGTTATAAAATGCTTGTATTATTGCAGCTGAGGTAATTCAAAACAATTATTATCTAAAGTCAAGCTCAGGAAATAAAACTGTTGCAAATAGGAATGGTATTTTGAAGAGTCGTAACAAGGCTTTTAAAAAGTTTAAAGGCTAGACCACACTGTTTATTTCAACACAGGCTTAAAAAGACTGGTTTGTACTAGCTAGAGCAAAGTATTACTAGTCATATCTAAGGATGATAAGAATCACCTGAAAGTCTGAGTTGATATAGGAAATTACTTAAGCACTTAGTAGTACTACACACTGGTAAAGATCGATGTCTTGTAGAAGTGCTTAGAAATTATGTATAAGCATGTTTGTTGTCTCAACAGGATGGTGTGACTTTCTGAGGTATTTTTACTTGACTTGACACACAGCTGTGTCTTGTCAAAGCCTGTGGTAGGTTGATACCCCCAAGAACACTTCAGTGTTTTCTGAAAATTAACATACAACTAATCATAAAATGTCTATGGTGTTTGCAAGAGACGTTACAAACTGCAACTTCACAGGAGTGACATCTGGGGAATCGGCTCCTAGGATGTAATTGTGACCTCTGTCTTCTCTCCCAGATCTAAATACACCCTTTGTACATATTCTGTGTATATATATGTGTGTCTGTGTAAACTAATAATCTAAAACTAGTCAAGTTAATGCTTTTGTGGTAATGAGTGATTTTCTTGGTAGGTGGTCGGGACTAGGGACTGGATAAAAGGCATTCTAATGTTTTTATCCTAGTTGTCTTCAAGGCTCCTCTTGCATGTGAAAGAAAGCAATAGTTCAGGCTCAGTGATTTAGGGTAGATTTTTGTAAAGCAAAATGCATAGAAAATACTGTAAACAGTCTTTGACATAACTGGTATTTGATTTTCATTTCACCTGTATCTAGTGTAGGGGTTAAATGGCATTGTTGTCAAGCCCTGCGTTGGTCACTGCACTGAGACAGCTGAATGGGTTTGAGGCTTTAGTACACTGTTTCCTGCTGTCACTATGCTTTGAGGTAGAGAAAGAAGGGGGAACCTGCCCCATAGTTCATGCAGAAAATTTTTCTTGTTATGGTGTTGATAACTTACTGTTCTATGATGTTTCTTTTAGAGATTTGTTAGCTCTCCTTCAGTGATAGTTGTGTAGATAAGTTGAGGAGTTCCCTCAGCTCATCTGGTTGTGTTCTGACTGCTGTACCAGCTTTCTATAGCTCTGAAATTCTCACTTTCTGTGAGTCCTATCATGACTATAGATGACATTCTGATCTCTGCTTCACTGCTATCCAAAACAGGCTTCATTCTCATCTTTGTTTCTACTTCAGAGATGGCCTACCTGTGATTGAACTGCATGAAGATTTGGACCCTTCTAGAGATTCCTCCACTCTCTGAAGAGCTTTTTGGATGCATTGTTTGGAGTCTTTAATGGCACATCTTTACTATTATTTCTGTGTACTAGACTGTCATGCTGAATCATGAAATTAAGTTTTTCCAAAGACCTGCCTGCCTTATCTTTCAGCCTCTGTCATGAGCTTCCATGATGTCTCCTGTATCTTCAGGTTGGATGGGGCTTTGAGCAACCCGGTCTAGTGGGAGGTGTCCCTGTCCATGGCAGGGGGGTTGGAACGAGATGATCTTTAAGGTCCCTTTCAACCCAAACCATTCTGTGATTCTAAAAAAAAAAAAATCTCACAAAATAAGCTTGATTTTTTGATATTTTGTTTGTTTTGTGGTCAGTTTTCTATTGCTTGGTAACACCCAAAAGGAACCTGTAGCCTGGTCACTGGGCAATTTTTGTTGGAGCATTAGAGTTAGCTGTGGATGTTTCTGTGGTGGCAGAGAAATCATGAAAAAGTGGGCAACTGAAACTTTTAACTGCATGGGATAAAATGCTCTGAGGCATGTTTCTGTCAGTTTTATTGACAGCAGCCCAAACTGGATAGAACAGTACTTCTGATTAATGAAGAAGCAGCTCATCTTCTTTGTAGCTCTTGCATCTTGTATATAAATATATTTCATATTGGAAATAAATTTGTTGACTGGAATAGAATCTAAAGAAAAAGAGTTGGAGAGCTTCTATAAACCTCCAGTTCTGAATTAGTTCAAACTTTAGTTTTTCTTTCTGTTTGCAGATGCAGATGCTTTGCTCTATCTTTACTAGAGTACTGCTAAAAGCAGACTGAGCTACATGGCTGAACTAGCCAAATGCACCTTTCTTGAGTAGGACAGTGGCAAATAAGAAGTAGCTGAAGATGATATGAAGACAAGTAGAGGCCATGACTAAAGATAATGAGTCTAATGTGAGGTCTTCTAGAACATTACAGCAGTATCTGAAAAAGAACTTTTGCAAAAAATTAAGTGGACTTAAGCTACTTTACATTCCTGTAAGAGACCCTGCTTGCTTTTTTTATTCCAAATTTGATAATTTTCCAGACAATTTTCTACAGAGACCAACTTGGGGTTGAGCAGTGACACACTGGAAACAGAGGAAACAGTGCACTGAAGACTAGTTTGCTTTTTTGTATTTAGGGTTTTGTTTATTCTAAGCAGTTGGTTTGATGGCGCAGGTTTGGAGCTGGAATTACTTTTGTCTGTATTTGCTTTACAAAATGGTTCCAGTATGGAGTTTTGTTAGTGATGTAGTTGTTGAATTCTCTCTCCTTCTCCTCTGACCTCTTTCCTTACCAAAAAGAAGAAAAAATGCACACACATAAGGCTGCCAAAACTGAATCTACAACATTTTCCAGATAATTCTCATAGTTTTCATGTAATCTTATATCAATCATTTGCATTTTAAGCAATACAGGTACTCTGGCTTTGTATAAATTTTACTCCTATTTACTTTTTAAAAAAAACTAATTCCTGAAATAAGGAGTGTAATGTTCCAAATGGCACCTGACCTTCTCAGAAGTGACAATTGCAGTGGAATCTGGTGTTCTTTTGCTTCTTTAAGTCTTTTTGTTCATGGGAAGTCTCCCATGTGACCTTTTGGTCTCCCAAAAGAGACCTGTTGGGCTCCTCAACTGATATTCTCTTAGTTATGAGTTTTATCAGGTAATTGATAGTAATAATATCTTTTTGAGAGTGTCAGTCATATTTGGCTTGTATTGAGGCTGGCTTAATAATACTGCTGTTGTGTAGCTGCTGTTAAGCTAGATTCCAACTGCTCTGTTAAAACCATCGATTTCAAAACTTATGTAATTAAGACAGACGTTTGTGGAGTTCAGAAGAGTGGTTATACTGCAAAATGGCACCTACAGGGTTAGTTTTCTCTAGACTTAAAGTAAACCTTTAACTTTCAGTCACTTAGGGTATTTACTTACAAAGTGGTCTGCTGGGTATAGTTTGGTAGGGTGTTGAAGGAGATGGTAGGGATTACTTTGCGTTCTGACAAACCAGTCATCTTACTCTGCATGTTCAATTTTGGGATGTAACAATTTGCTTGCAAAATTACCTTCTTACCAAATCCAGCTCCACCATTTGCAATATTGCTTCTGTGCTAGAAGGCCTGCTGACAAGACTTTGTTGGAGGCTGCATTATCAGGAAACTGGCTTGTTTTTGTGTCTCGTTCTGATGTTGCATCACTTCTGTTGCTCTCTCTTTCACAAATAAAACATAAGGACAAGATCACATCAGAAAATGTGATCTGTACAGCAGCTAGAACGAATAGGATTTCTGCCCCTGAGGCAAGGAGGACCTCAGCCCAGCCTCTTTGATCTGAAGCACCGAATGCAAAGGCAGTACTGTCACATGGACTGGAGCAGTCAGCTTTTAGGCAGATCTACTGTTCTGTTTGCACAGGGTACTCCTTTCTCTTAATTTTAGGTGTACTGTGTCTTTTCCTGTGGTATGTCAAGTTACTTTAAATGTTCGTAATTGCCTGTATTGCCACTCTGTTTTACTACTGAAATTCTGCAAGAGATTTTTCTTTTTGGCAAAATTCTTGGGTTTGTTTTCATATGCAAGCAAAGTTCTGGTTCAAGAGTTCCTCCCTAAGTGCAATCAATAACCAAAGAGAAGGCTATTTGCTGCATGCTCTATATGAAGAGAGCACTTACTTGGAACAGTTGGTAAACAGATAAATAATAGATTTTTGTTAAAGGGTGCTGCTGCTTTTGCTGTGCAAGCTTTAGATGGCATTACTGCTTGTTCCCATCAGTATCATGATCTGCTGTTTGACGGCATTCTGGAACTTCATCAATATGAAATCCTACTTTAATTTAGATTTAATGATTACTTGTAAGTTACTAAGAGTAGTCTTCCAAACTGGTGATGTGTGGGAGACTGAGAATTTAAGTGATAGTTTTGTCCTTCAGTATAATTTTTCTGCGTGCTTTACCTGACCTTTTCCAGTTTGGTTTTGTTTTGGTTTTTTGTTTTTGTTTTGTTTTTGTTTTGTTTTTGGTTTTTTTTGTTGTTGTTGTTTTGGGGTTTTTTTTGTTTTGTTTTTGTTTTTAAGGAGGTAAAAGGGGAAAAAAAATATGTCTGTTTTGGAAAGGAAGAAGAGTTGGTGCCAGGGAAGGAAGCTGTTTGCAAACTTGTGGTTTAAATTTTACATGCCGTTATGCACACCTGTGTTGGCCGTAAAGCACAAGATTATTTGGATTGCAGTGGTTGCTGTAAGAGTAACAGTAATTAACAAATTATTAGTAAGATTCCTTAGAGAAACTTGAGCTGTCAGTCACTTGTGAAGCCAAGTTAATAACGTTATTTCTGCTTGTATACTTAAACAGCCAACCAAACCACACACGCAAAACCACTGTGAAACCAGAGCATTATGAGCCTTTGAAAATGCAGATGGATATGAGAAAAATGTTTGCATATCAATTAAATGAGAAAATAGTAGGATGCCCTTGGCAGAGATAAATTTAAAATACTTTAAAAAAAAAAATCTGTTTTTTTTCTGCTTTTTTCACCCCCTGTTGTTGATTTACGCTCTTTCCTATATAGTATGATGTCTTCTATAGGGTGACTGTGACTTTGCTTCAGACTGAAGTGTGTGCTGCTGTTCTTCCAGTTGAATTTGCATGTTCCTGCCAATCAGTTTGTGCCATATAGACAGATGTACCTTGGAATTTCTGTATAGAGCCAGGCTGGTTCAGTTGCATGAATTAGCTCTGGCACAGCACCACAGGAAATGTTAATATAATTAAAAACTTTAAAGAACAATAGTGTGTACTTTCATGCAGATGTTTTAGTTGCAAGATAGCTATTTGTATTCATAGAATTAAATTAATAATATAAGGATGCTGGAGGCTATCTAATCTAACTTTACAATCAAACCAGGGCCACCCTCAAAGTGCAGTGTCTTTAGTATTTGAATTTTTTCGTGTATCTCCAGGGAACTTCCTAGGTAGCCTGTTGTATGCTTTACCTTTCTTACCATGAATGTTTTTCCTCATGTCTGTCTGGAATTTGCTGTGCAGCAACTTGTGACTATTGCGTCTTCCCCTTTTGTTGTGTCCTCTGACATCTCTGTAACTCTCTATTTGATAGCTGAAGGCAGTGATTAGATTCCCACAAATACACGCCTCGTCCCGCCTTAATCTTCTCTTCTACAGGTGGGAGGCTCTAAGCTCCCCCAGCATCTCCTTGTATATCATGTGCTCCAGTACCCTAGCAGTATCAGTGTCTCTCTGCTGGATTCTCTCCTGTTTGTTAATGCCTCTCTTACACTGTGGGCCTCAAAACTGAACAGAGTAATGCAGATACAGCTTAAAGAGTGCTGAAGTAAGAGGGAATAATCACTTCTTTTGTACTTATTTCTGTCCTCTTTCAAATGCAGCTCACCATGCAGTTCAGTATTCATTAGCATAGGGGTGTACTTTTGGGTCACATGCAGCTTGTCTGCCCAGAGCCCCAGGCCATTTTCTGCACATCTCCTTTAACTACTCAACCACTGACCTCTGCTGTTGCATGAAGTTACACTGTTACAAGTGCAAGATCTTTGCGTTTGTCTTTGACTGCAGAAAAGTTTTTAAGAAGCAACATGATAGCAAAAAGAATTATTTTATTTTTAAACATATGAGAAGAATGAAGTCTCTTGAGTACATCTGAAGAGTTAAAAGATGATCAAGATGATTAGAGAGAGTCTCATGGCAATACTGCTCTCCATGTAGTTGTCCTACTGAAGTGTTGCTAGAAGTTGTGGTCTTAGGAAAAAAACTGATAACATGAATAGTTAGAAATCATTGTGGCCATCCCATCTACCTGTGGATTCTCAAAAGACCTTGCAATGGTACTTCTGTCCTGTTAACTCATTATATGTATAATTCTTATAGTAGCAGAAGGATAGAAAGTGACATATCCAGCAACAGTTTTTGAAGGGCTCGGATAACTACAGATGAGTAAGTCAGACTTCTGTTGGGTGCCTAATGAAGAAGTAGTAGACCTATGGATAAATGTTAACTCCTGCACATTATCACAGGGCTTTTCTAGAGGGAGGGAGGAAAAGGGAAGTTACAAAGTTACGTCTTTTCAAAGTCATGCTTTGAAAGTGTCAACAATCGTGTGGATAAGGGTTATCTTATCAGTGTGATGACCTTGGGATTTCTTAAAAATAACAACAAAAAACCCTTTATTATCAAGGTCCTTAATCAGCTTGTTAAAGAAACTAAGGTGTCATAGAATGCGACAGTCCTCCCATGGGTTAATAATTGGTGAAAACCAAACGAGATACACTGAGGTCCCAAAGTGAGCTATTAG
The DNA here is from genome assembly GCA_013398125.1 of Aegotheles bennettii. Lineage (NCBI taxonomy): Eukaryota > Metazoa > Chordata > Aves > Caprimulgiformes > Aegothelidae > Aegotheles > Aegotheles bennettii. The sequence continues at coordinate 511,579 of VZRW01009489.1, read as the reverse complement.
CACTCAAGAAAGATCTTGAAGTCATTCCAGGTTATATTATGGAAATGTCTTACTGGTGTTTGATGGGGAACAAGCAAATTGAATGTTGAGATTTATTTGGAAGGGAACAGGGAATAAAACAGAAATTGTGCTATGGAGTTAATACAATCACATATATCATTCCTTTGTCACAAACAATGTGTCCATCCCTATGCCCTGCAAAAATAAAGAGTAGAAAGCGATTAGAACTGTCAAAAATAGGAAAGGAGATCAAATAGATGAGGTGTCGTAACTTTTGAAAGGAGTTGCAACTCTTAGTTTGTACTGGAAATAAAATCTTCAGGGTGTTTGGTTGTTTTTAAAGCAATGAGGGGGAGGAGATTAAAAGAAGACATGTTGACCTCCAGGAAGCTGAGAAGAAGACACGCAAGCACTATTAGCCAGGGTAGTTTGTATCGCTTTACTGCATTCTACAGAGAGGAAGAACACACACAAAACAGGCCATGTTCTTGAAAGAACAGGAAAGCGTAACAGACTTCTGTTACAAACTAGATAGCTGCTGACCACTGGAAAGTTGGTTAATAATGAAAGGATGACAGACGAGAGCATCCTGTTCAATTTTGTGAGACTGAGAATAGGTTCTTGTGTGAAGCTATCCGTTTAACATGGTACAGTAGCAGCAGCTAGAAAATACAAGCCTTTTGGAAAGGAGTTTAAACAAGATATGAGTTGTCCCCAACTTTCTGTAGACTACCTGAATGCCTGAGGGGGATGATAGGCATCAAGGACTCAATAGGGCCCGTCCTGATAAAACCGTTGTAAAAACACTTACTTATTGCTTCTGTATGGGATAATGGGAAAATGAAAGGAAGAGGAATGGGAATGTGCCAAGTGCTTCTGGCCTCATTGGCCCCTTTAAAAGTGATCTGAGGGAAAGAACTGCTAAACCTCTCACCTGACAACCAAATGACAGATGTTCCAGCAAGATAAATGTCTCCAGTATTTTAAGACTTGTCTCATTATTCTTTTTTTGTAGTCCTTGTTGCCTCTTTATTGTTTGTTTTGTAGTTTTTTTTAAACTATGATAGGAAGCATTAAATTGCTAGAGCATACTTGGTGTGGTATTTTTGTAGCTGAATTTCTGTTTTACATGACTAAAGACTTGATGAACAATGGTGATTGTGTCTGGCTTATGAACAGCAGAGCAGCTTTCCCTGCAGGGTTAGTCTACTGTATTGCCTGTGTTTTGCTTAAATATTTGATTCTTGAAGACTTCTGTTCTTTAGTTATGTGCCTTCAGCTGGAAGGGGGCTCTGAGTGTTGGGAATATTCTCTTAAAAAGGCCTGTGCTAACCAAACTTTATCTCCTGTAGACCAGCATGCCTCAGAAGGTTGTGTCTTACGCTGGGCTGTTGGGCATGCTTTTCAGGTGATGCAAGAAAAGATTTCAGTAGCCACAAAGGACAGGGGGAGAAGAGGAGGGGATTACACTTCCTGTTAGATGCCTATTACCTCTTTTACTCTGCTTTGAGAGAAAAATTGGAATACAAGGAATTAAAACATGTTCATACTAGGTCACTGACCTAGGTTACATAAGAGAAAGTTTGAGAGAAAATACTGTGAATCTTATTTTTTTTCGTTTCAAATGTGTAAATGCTATGCTTATATTGACTCTATGTGGTTCAGAGCTAGTTTCTATTAATACACGTTGGTAGTATAGAAACTGGAATTGCTGGAATAATACAATGTGGCTGACCTGAAGCTATCTACTTGTATTTGTTTTAGGGGTTGTTTCTCTATTGGCTGTTCATCCTTCTACAGTAAATACGCTTGGAAAACAGCTCCTGCCAAAAACATTTGGACAGTCTAATGTCAACATTGCACAACAAGTGGTAAGGAGACTTTGTGGTGTTTTTGTTTTATTTATTGCTTGCACATATCTGACTTGTAGCTTGATAGTTGGTATCGCTTGTCATGGGCAGATAGTCTAAGCTTGTTTCTAATTTTAATAGACTTGTGTTAAAACAAATGTTCTTTTACATAAAGAAATGCAAAGATTACTGTCCAAGTGGATACCTGAATATTTGGGTGGCTTTACCTTTTGCTAATCTTGCCACTTAAAATCAGTGGCTCTTTCAAAGTCTGTTTTGAAATCTGGCATAGGGAAATGTAAATGGAGTCCATTAGCACGTTTTTATTGAGATTGAAGTTAGATGAAGAAAAATCGAAAACCTTGAAAACAGAACTGTTTTTTAGTGCTCAATTTAGATATCCTTTTGCTGAAACACTTACTGTGGAGCTTTGTGTGAGGTACATGAAATTAGAGGTTTCAAAGAATCTGATACTGCAATAGATAATCTGAAAAGAGTTGGTCTTGGTTCATTACTGGAAAGCAAGTGTAATGCATAAACATTGAAATGGAATATGTCTTACACTTGGGTTTCTTCTTGATATGAAAGCAATTTCACATCTGCCTTTCCCAATTCTAAGCTTCAAGGAGTATTTTAAAACTGAGGCTGCGTGAATGAGTAAACTGTATCACCGTACGGATGTTGCAGTGGTGGTAGTCCCTCTGCAATAGGCAGAGTTATCTGCATAACTGCATATTAACTTTACTTTGAAGCTGTTACCATGCTCACATAGGTGCTATGGTACAACTGTCAGTTTGAAGAGGGAAACAAAGGAAACAAAAATCCTCAAACCTCTCCAGCCTCCCATGTTCTTACTTGAATTGCAGATCCAGCAGCACTGTGTTTCAGTCTTGAGCTTCACGTACTTTGAGGAGACTGAGACAGACTGAAGATTATTGAGTAATGGAGTGTCTGTATCATTGTAGATAATTCACTGTGCTGTATTTCTGCCAGTGGTGGTGAATTAACTGCTTCCAGCAGCCACTTGGAATTTAGGAGTGTAACAAAATGAGTTTTACTGAGTGAAATTGCTCCTTCAGGAGGAGATGTTTTATCAATAAATTTCCAAACAAGGAAACTCAGGGTAGTTAAGCATTCTTTTTGTTTATAATCAGTAACCAGCAGTAGGAGGAGAATGTTTTAACTATAGATCATGGGCATAATGGCACAGCGGGGGGTCCCTTATGGACATTGTGATTCTGTGTACATGCTTGAGTTTAATGTTGAAAATCAAATGTTCTTTCAGGTAACTTACAAAATCTGTTCTTAAAGTACCAAAAATAGGAGAAATAATAATGAAATTACAAATTATCTGATTCTTTTTAAAACTTTCAACAATGAGTAGATTAATGTTCACAACAGTGTTTATATATATAAAATAATTTCTTGTGTCACAAGTTTAAGTGGACAAATCCTCATCTGTATTATCTGTGATTAATTTTACATGGTAGCATTATTTTAAAAATACGATTCTGAAAAAATAACTACTCTTAATGGTCATTTTGTTAGTATGATTACTGTGGGAGATTTCCATTTGCAACTATAATTTTTTCAGCATTTTAAGTCTTACTCTGAACATATTAGCATTATTTTTTTTTTTGTGAAAGAAAAGGTCCATATCAGCATATTTGCATTGGCTGTTAATGCTTAGTTGTGTGTTGTTAAAGAAGAGATGGAGATTTTGTGTATATATAGAGAGGAAGTTTGGGTAAATTTCTGTTGACTTTACAGTAGTGAAGCAAGAACTATAAAAAAAATTACTTCTAGAACCCTGAAAATTACGAGAGGAATTTTTTGCCAATGCGCAAAATGTTCTCAGGAAGCAGAGTTGAGGATTTGGCTTGAGACTCTGCTAAACTTTCTAACCTTTGAGTGGTGAAAACAGGTTCTTAATACTGAAGTACTTAATTTTCTCAGCTTGTGTTTGACCTTTGGGTTGTCTGATTTCTTTTTCTGAAAGAAAAATACTGCCACCATATAAGTTTTTCTGTTGAGTGCGGTGAAGTGGACTGTGTAGGCTGTCTTGCTGTTCTTTGTTGTCCTGATGTTATTCGTTCGTAACGAGCTCAACTGTAATCTTGTTCTCTTTTGAAATCAGGAAACTTAAAAGAGAAACGGCAAACACTTCTGTTTCAGTTTTTGCCTCCTCCACCACCCCCAGTCCTTCTGTTTTCTCTAAAGCCCTCCTCTCTAACTCTAATTTCTCATTTTAGGATGCTCCCAGAGACTCAGTACTGCTTAACACTTTTCATTCGTGCTCTTTTGATTCAAAGTCATGGTTGTTTATGAACTTGTGACGTTTCTATTAAGGAGCCAATAATACTAATTCCTCAGAAGGTCCAAGAACTCTGCACTGCAGGGTCTTCCTTAATAGTCATACATTAAAGCATGGAATTCTGGATTTTTTTGCAGACTTTTCTGAGTTAGAATCAAATGCAGAGCAGGTTTTGAATGTATTAAACAGACTTACCTTTCCACTATAGAAGTGAGCCTGTAAATTTGTACTCTTTCATTTATTCCTTAGTACTGTTGAGTATTTCAAGATACAGCTGGGCGCAGTAACATCCAGGGTTTGCTGCTGCCAAACAGTTGTATTTCTCCTAGTTGTAATTCCACCCCCTTTCCCTGTACTGGCTTGGCTTTCATCTTAACTGCACAGTCATACAAATTTTAGATGTGGCACCAGGGTGATGGTGGAGGCTGTTTGTAGAGTTGAGAAGCTGGGGAATAGAGTGGGACCCTTTAATTTTAGCCTCTGCAGGCAAGTCGTTGAATCATCTCTCCTAGACCTCCTTATTCCTCTTAGGGAGTGAAAACTGGCTAACTGCTTTCCTCTGATCTCTCTAGTGCCTACATTACTTGACTAGCACACTGGTGGTTTTCAGTCTTTTGAAACATTTGGTGAACCAGACCAGTCAATAGCAGAACTGTATTTTTTTTCACAAGGAGAAACTGAGCTCTTTCACCAATGTTCTGTGCCTGTTTGGCATCCCCCGCCCTCATTCTGTTTCCCATAATGAAATTTTTGGTTATGAAAAGTAGTAGGGGAGATCAGGTGACTTTCCATAAGAATTAGAAACATTTTACATATGGAAGTAAGCTACTGGAAAGGGGAGAAGGACCTAAGATTTTCCAGCTCTTAGAAGTGGATGTAACAAATGTATGTTAATTACTCAGAGAGGTAGTATACTCTAGATGCTAGGCAGTGTTTGGGAAGAAGCGCAGCTGTTTGTCCTTCCGGGCAGCTGAAATCACTAGACTGCCTCTTGCATTCTACATTTAAAGGTTATTCAGATTTTGGGTCATTTTAACACATAAAATGTTTCATTTTGGGGTTTTTGTATTTTAGTCTTGTTGAGGCTAAATTATTGAAGCTAGCCTGAGGAAGGAACTTAAAATTTTGTTGGTGAGGCAGAATGTGGCTGCAGGAGAATACAGCAGGCTTCTGGGTGTTTATGAGTTTGGGTTCATTTGGTATGTGTTTTGCTCACCTGATGTCAAGGATGCAACCTACTGTTTCAACTGGGAGGTAAACGTACCCCAAAAAAGTGGGAATATCTTTCTATGAAATAGATATCCGTACAGTATCGTTTTGTTTTCCTAAATATGTATTCTCTAGAAAGTTACATTTATAACATTTCAGAGATAAAAAAACATCATCTGCCAAAGTGGGAGTTCTGCTTCAGCTAGTTTCACAGATAAGGAGAGAATGGCTCTGTATGAAGGAAAGTTGTATGTACTCATGATCAAATTAGCACATCTTCAGTATTGCTTACCTGTAGGCTGGAAGACTGTGTGCAACTCAATCTGTACTCCTAACGTGTTCAGAATTGAATGGTTTTGCCTAAATTTGCCATACTCAGTGCAGTGATGAAGAAAGGTGGCCTTTACTGTTCCTCACCTGGAACATAATTGAATTTTGATTTTGACTCTCTAGTGACAGAGATTGACTGCTGGAAAGAATTTGGCCTCTCTTGCAACAGCTCTGCCTTTTCTCTCTGCTTTTACTGATTTTCAGATCTTCTTGTCTCATGTTCATATTTTAACTGTAATTTACTGCAACTTCTTTATAGGTAGTCTGATAGAACTTTTCTTTCCTTTCTTCCCCACCCCCCTTTTTTTTCTTCTTTTTTTCTTTTTTTGGGGGGATGAATGTGTGTGTGCTTTGATCTTGTCTAAATTAGCATAGAACAATATTAAGAAAGCCAGCAAGCATGAAAAGCTCATTTAAGAGTAAAACATAAATGCTCTTTACTTAGGAATGCTCTAACTATTATATGTAGTCTGAAGGCTTTTGTGCTAGTGTATATAAATGTAGTGCATCTAATAAAGTAGGTAGAAAAGGTAGAAAAGGATGTTTGGATAGTGCATCATTTGAATAGTGCAGCATCTTAATATCTTTGAGTACTTACAATCATTTTCCAAATAATTTTATCTTTTTTCTAGGTTATTGGTACACCTCAGAGACCTTCAGCGCCAAATACTATCCTGGTAGGAAGCCCACATACACCTAACACACATTTTGTGTCACAGAACCAGACTGCAGATTCTTCGCCATGGTCTGCTGGGTGAGCAAAATAAAAGTTCAAAGGCTTAATTGTTTGAAGTGTTCATTGTGAGCGTGTGCACTCTTCAGGCTAGCAGTGCGAGAGAGACAGTCTATTTACCCTTTTCACCAAGAACACTTCAAGTATACCGTACTAAAACCAGGCATAGTCACACAAGAATGAATACCCCCTCATTTGTCATAAAAACAACTAGAATATTTTCTGTAAACGCTGATCGATATTCTCATGTTACTTAGCTTTACAGAATTTACCTCCTAAAAGGACAAAGGAATTCAACTGACTTGATTCAGTAGTTAATTTGGCATTTCTATTCTAGTGTATTTCCAAAAAATAAAAAACATTTCAAATTGAACAAACATATCCTGAAGTATTATTTGAAATAAGAATATAGTTCTTACTGGAAAAAATAGATCCAATGAAGGCATTCTTTTGGTGCCTTTTCTCACACAAGCTTGTTTTTAAGGGTCTCCTGTTAAATGTAGTTGCTTTAAAATTAAATTTATCAGCAGTGCCTTGTTACACATAAATAGATCTCTGCTTTGGAGTTATACAGCAAAATGAGATGTAGAGAATTGAGAGGTTTCCATTGCTGATACTAATTTTGTTGATACTTGTATTTTTCCTGAAGTTACAAGGAATTTTTTATTTTAACGTTATGCAGAAAACTTTGTTATACTTCTTGCATCTGTTGTAACATTGAAGCTTTTGTAGCAACTTCACATACTGTATAACTTCAAATCTGTGTTTTAGTAATAGTGTAATGTTTGGTGAGTTCAACCGGTATCAGATTTTATCTGTTCGGTGTTTATTTGATTTATGTAGAACAATGCTCAATCAACCTCATTTTTTGTGGTCAAGCTAGATGGGGTACGTAAATTTTAAAAAACAAAACAACCCCCCAAAATGTTATCTCCTGTAATTCACTTTTCATATTTTAGCATTTATTCCTATTCCCTTCTTGTATTGAAGATTGGAAGGCATTATTTAGTGACTTTCCTCAACGAATATCCCTATTGTTAACGTACTATCTGGTACTGGAACTGGCAGAGTTGCCGAAAGGATGAATTTGTACTGTGTTTCAATATCAAGATATTAAAATTGTTAATTATTGTAAATTGTAGGGGAAAAAAATACAGAAAAAAATGTTGGGAAGGGGTGAGAAGCAGAATAAAAGGGAAGGCTTTGTTTTTGCAGCAGTGTGCCTGTATTTGAAAAATAGACATTAAATATTCCAAAGTTCAAATCTTCTTAAAACATATATTATACATATATTTAGGAAGCGGAACAAAAAAGGAGAGAAGAATGGCAAGGGTTTACGTCATTTCTCTATGAAGGTTTGTGAGAAGGTACAAAGAAAAGGAACCACCTCATACAATGAGGTGGCAGACGAGTTGGTTGCAGAATTCAGTACCACTGATAATCACATTTCACCAAATGAATCAGTAAGTATATGGGAGGTCAATTACATGTGAACTGAATGGGGGAAGAGAAATTTCTTTTTAGACCTTGGTATTTCTTTTCCTACTGCTAAACAAAAGAGTTCAGATTTTACCCGAGTTTACTCATTTACTCTAATATGTTTGTCTTCAAATATTTTTGCATGGATATGTGTTTGATTAATGTACTATGTCTGCAGCAGGCTTATGACCAGAAGAATATTAGACGACGTGTCTATGATGCCTTAAATGTTCTTATGGCCATGAACATTATCTCTAAGGAGAAGAAGGAAATCAAATGGATTGGTCTGCCTACTAACTCGGCTCAGGAATGTCAGAATTTAGAGGTAAATGTATTAGGAAGTTCACAATGGTTTTGTGTGTGAGTAAACATGTTCTGATCCAACATGTGAATGTGATCATCTGAGATAGGAAGTAGAATAGTGTGGTACTGTTTGATTCTGTGTTTTGTTTTTTTTTTAAAAAACCCAACTTTATATATATCTACACAACACACATTTAAACCTCCAGTTTGGTTAAATATTTTTTTTATTCTTGTGTGTCGAAAATACAGCTCTGTCACAGCTTTTACAGTATACATGAAATGGTTCTGAGTGGAAGTTAATAAAACTGAAAGATTGCCAGCATTGCAGTAGTGGTGCTCAAGAGTCAGGAAGATTGTTTTCTTTAGATGCCAAACAAATAATACATCTGTGATGACAGGTGTTGCATGTAGACCAGTGTGTCTAGATGTGCATCAACTCTTTGTTGCTCCAGGTCATGTGTATTTCTGACATTTGTCTTACATGAACATGTCAGACCTTTTCACTGCATGTCTTGGGTGAGAAGTAAAATGTTTTATACTGAAAGGCATCTGTAAGTTCTGACAGGATTTTTTTTTTAGTATACTGAGATTTGCAGGGTAATTAAATGACCAAGGTTTACTGAAATCAGTTCACTCTGTCAGAATAGAATGAGACTTTGTATTTGTTTTTAATAAGTCTAAATTCCCTTCAGCAGGGCTGAAAAATGAGTATAGAAGCTGGCAAATTGGAAAAAATGTTTTGGGCTAATTCTATGGACGTTTTTGTTTGATACAGATAATTGATTTTTCAGTTAGTACTGCAATTGGCCTCTAGATGAAGAAAATACAGGGTATCTAATCAACCTGGGATGTAAGTGGTAGGTAGGGTGAGTATGGAGGGTGAAGTGGTTTGAAGATGACAGCGCTGTGTGCTGAGTAGGAGCTGGCTAGCTGGAGGGATTTTTAAAAGTAGATGTCTTTGGATCTGTCTCACAAAGTATGGTATTGCCAGCAATGTTGGAGCAAAAGACAATAAGTGTGGGTCATTCAGCTGTGTTTGATGTCATGACTGATAATGTCCTTAAGAAGAGTCGAATAATATTAGTACTGAAGTAAAAAAAGGCAACTTAGAATGTAATAATGCACAGTGAAGGGTCATACGTTTAAGATGGGAACAAGGATAACTTCTGATATCAAAGTGAGAACTTGTTAATTGGATGTCACAAGAGGAGGAAAGAGTTCTGTTAACCATTGAATAATTGAGTCACAAGTGTAATATAGTCTGGAAAATAGCAAAAATCCTGTTGAGTTTACTTAAGGAAATGACAGGATTCCTCCCTTCCCTATTATTGCTTCCTGAGTATTCCAGCTCCTGTTTCTGCAAGCTCTGTTGACATTTAAATTGTTATTGACATCACCTGGGAAGTTTTGCATGAAGATACTTTTTGAAAAGAGTTTGCAGAGTCTAATGTTTAATTTGTGGAATTGTCAAGCCTAATAAACTTTTTCTACTATTTCATCTGATACTGCTCTAGCTTCACCCTTAAACTGTTGAAAAATCAAGCCCAAATAGTTTATAAAGGATCATAGAAGTTTGAGGGGTTCCCCATAAGTATTTAATATTTTATGTCTTTTAAGCTTGTGCATTGTCTGTAAATTAGAATATTAGATTTGGTAAAGTATGTCCTGATAATGCAAAAAGAGAGTGTGTGAAGCCATTAATAAGGTCTGTATCTTGAAGTAATATGGAAAGCAATGTAGTTTATCTGTATGTGGTAGGGAAATATCTCAGGTGAGTTGTGGTAAGTTTTTGGGGGAGACAGAGATTTTACTTATTTTCTAGTGCTAAATTACAAGACCTGGTCCTACCTTTGTTTTTAAAAAAAATAATAAAACATCATGCCCTTTTGCATTTTTTTCCACTGTGTACACTTACGGTTTTTTTCTCACTGAAAACAAATGAAAAACTGCATTCATGTGAATTCTTAACTCAGTCATTTTCTTGTTAATTGCATATTTTAAGTGGCTAAGAACAAAAGTTGATGTTCAGGCCAGTGGTCTGTCCATCCAGTATCTTGCCTGACAGTAGCAGTCACCTAGGAAGGAGTATAATATTAAAGAAGGTATTTAGGAATATTTTGTCCTGAAACTTGGGTTTAGGCATAATCTAAGGCAGATGGATACTTCTATTCAATAGCCCTCGTTAAGTCGTCTTCTACAAATTTTTACTTTGTACAAAGTTTGCATTTAACATTGAATCTTTTGGGACAGTGAGTCAGGTGCATTAGGAACTTCTTATGAAATACCTTTTGTTTGTTTTTGAACATGCTACATTTAGTTGATGCCCTTGGATTTGTATTTTTAATTTTTTAAAAAAGTTACTTTTATTGGAAGTGAGGGGGACCTGCTCATTCCTTATTTACTTTCTCCATCCTATTCATGGCTTTATAGATATTTTCTATGTTCTCCCCCATTACTTCATTCTCCTTTCTGTAGAGTCCTACTTTATTCATTATTCCCATGTGTGTAATCTGTTTTGTACCATTGATTATCCTAATTGCTCTTTTATATGGTCTTTTTGAAATAATAACACCAGACCTACAGAATTCAAGATGTAGACATTCTGGGTTCATACACTGATGCAGTGATAATTTCTGTTTTGTTCTCTGTTCCTTGCCTAGTAATTAAAATTTTTGTCTGCTGTGGTGTATTGAGCTGATGCTTTTTGTAGATACTGTAATTTAAGATCTGTATTGACTGTTACTTTATTTCTAAAATGTGCACAAATGGGATTGTGTTTGCTCACACACACCACGTTACATTTACCTGAATTGGTTTTGGTGATGTAATTACTCAATGTTACAACACACTTCTAGTGTGCTTTGTGACAAGCTCTCTTTTTGCTATGCCAGATAGCCCAGCATTGTCAGCAGATGCTGTCACCTTGCTGTTCATCCCCTTATTCCCATCCTCTGTAATGTGAATAACAGTCTGTAAATTAAGTCCTTGTGGGAATCTACTGGTGATTTTCCTCCATTGGGAAAGCAGTTTATTTTCTACCATTTTGTCTCCCATCTTTTATGTTGTTATTTAGTATGTATTTAATACTGTAAGGACTTAACTTTGGTTCCATAGCAGCTTAATTTCTTCAAGCATCTTTGATGTATCTTTTCCAATACCTCCAGTATCAGGAGACTACATCAAGTGGATCCTTCTGGTCTACGTGCTCTTTGCCTCCTTCAGAGAATTTGGATAATTTCTTGAGGCATAACTTCTGTTGCAAAGATGTTTTTATTCTCTTCTCCATATATTGTAGTTTATTTCCCAGTGATCTAGTTCTGCTCTTTCTGTACAGTTTCCATCAGCATCGCTGATGTGAGTATCGATAGTTAGATCTCTAAATTATCTGCAGAATGTTAATGATTGACCTCATATGTCCTAGCTTTAGTTCTCTGGTGTTGAAATTATTTAAAGGGGAAAAGATGTTGATATGAAATGGTATTTGAAACCAACAAACCAACATATCTTTTTTCTATCTTAAGGTGGAGAAACAGAGAAGACTTGAAAGAATAAAGCAAAAACAGTCTCAACTACAAGAACTCATTCTACAGGTACAGTCAAGGTACTCTTGTCTATAGGGCAAGGTAACATATCTGTATTCCTGTTGTTTTATCCCAGTGAGAGATGAGAAACTTATAAGATGACTAAAGGTAAATTTCAGGATGAGGCATTTGCAGTTGCAGTTCAGTACTGTAGTTTAGCTGGGACCGTGCTGTTGGCCGTTGCGATTGGGCAAACCAGCAACCTTTCCATGAGTTATGTTGAATTCTTCTGCAGTTTCAAGTACATTTAAACAGGATTTATACTGACAGGAACTCTAATTCATACTGTACCCTCTGAATTTTCCAATTCAGTTCTTGTTTTTCTGTGTAAGAGTCCACAGATAAAATTATGTGACTATAGAGGTCATCTTTCATAAAATGCTCTGTGTATTGCCTTACTTGGACATTGCTGCCTCCACTGTCTAAAGTGACTTAACTGCTATGAAACAGTTGCTGAACTCCTTCCCAGATTTCCCCAAATATACTGCTGGAAGTGGTGGTCTATCCCTCAAGTCTCTGTGCTGCTGGTTCACCAGAGGGTTCAGAGAACCCTCAGAGGTTGCCTTACTTACACAGGAGGAATGAGACTGTTGGGGGAGACATGCAGAAAGAAAGTATAGCCAGCTGTGGGACAACAGTCTCAACAGCTCTTTGATTTTTATCATCCTCTCTGTTGCCTTTGAATTTTTGTTTTTAATTCCTGTTTATTTCATTTGAAAAAATACTTTTTTTTAGTTTGGTGCCTTACTGTAAGATTTATAACTTGAGTTTTAATAGTTAACTTGAGTTTTTAATTCTTTCAGTTGCTGATCTTTAAAATATGAACATTTTATTCCAAAAAGCAATTTTGGTAAGATGTGAGAGTGAAGTCACTAATCTTAGTTGAGTAATTCAGAAACCTAACGTCAGACATTTGAATGGCAAACATTAACTGTTTTTTAGCATATAATTGCAGCAAAAACACAATATTATTTTTGGTGGAGTACAGTAGCTAGCTGTATATAGCTAGTATACACCGAAAGTAAGATGCTCTATGAAAATTCCTTTTTCCAGTCTTTATTATCTCTTCATTCAGTCAAGGATCTGTCCTGATGTAGCTATTAGAATGTATGGGTTTTTTCTCAGTTAAATTTTACTATGTTGTATTTTCAATACTATCATTTGTATCCCTTCTTGCATCTTAAAATGCAGGAATATGGTGAAAACTGTCCTTTTGTGCGCTTACTTGCCACAACCATTACTGATATTCTTTATCTGAGGGATTTTTTTCGTTAATGAGATCTTGAAGGTTTAATTAATACTTTCATATCACTATTGCTTTTTCTAGCAAATTGCCTTCAAGAATCTTGTTCAGCGAAACCGTCAAGCGGAACAACAGGCAAATCGACCACCACCTTCCAATTCTGTCATCCATTTGCCATTTATCATTGTGAACACCAGCAAGAAGACAGTGATTGACTGCAGTATTTCAAATGACAAGTGAGTTAACAAAGGTTTCTGTCAGGCTTCTGGTACAACTATGAGTTTTATGTCCAGGCTAAAGTGTTCGCCTAGATTTGTTAAAAATGAAATACATTTACTTGTGCCTTTTGTAGAATGAGAACACACATTTCAGATGGGTAAAATTTACTCATGTTGAATATGAACAGTTTTTATAGAGCTTTGAAATAAGCAGAATAATTGTGTTCACATTTAATAACTTCTTTGAGACTTGCTTCTAACATCTTCAGATAGTAACATAAGGCAGCGCTGCTGAAATTTGATATCATACTTTACCAAATACTGTTTTCCTTTGGCTTTAACATAATGAAATACAGCCAGCAGAATTGAAAGGGGATTTTGCTTTCAGAACTGGTGTTCTCTACTTCTGGTTGAAAAAGCTAGGTTTTTCATCTGCTAATTAAAAGCTGAATGTAGCAGTGGTTTCTACTTGCACTATAACCTTACTAGAAAAATTTAAAAACATATAAAAAAATTACACAGTAGGCAGAGAAATGGGATTAAGGAAAAAATATTGAACATCCAAAACATGTAATTAAAACTGTCTGTGAAACGTCTTAATGATTTACAGAATGTGTATAATTGCATTTTTAGTTGCTTGTGATGTGTTACTAACACTGTGTGTTAAGCTTTTGAAATGCTGCAATTTCTGAAACTGGAAAAGTAATTATAGTAATTGAAGCTAATTGAGACATTTTTCCTTTCCAGGTTTGAATATCTATTTAATTTTGACAATACTTTTGAAATTCATGATGATATAGAAGTACTAAAGCGAATGGGAATGGCTTGTGGGCTAGAATCTGGAAGCTGTTCAGCAGAGGACCTAAAAATTGCAAGGAGTTTGGTTCCTAAGGCGCTGGAACCATATGTGACAGGTTAGTTACTCCAAAAAGAGTTGTTTTGTTTTCCTCGTTAATATGGGATTCAAGGAAAGAATGTGAAAATATTTCGGATCAGTTAATTTCCACTGGTTAATGATGAAGATTTCTAACCAGTTCTCCAACATACATGCTTTTTAGTGTAACTTAGGGAACAAATAGCTTAGGGCTGTTGCTCTTCCCAGAACCATGTTTTGCATTATACCACAAAAGTAGATCTTTGCAGTGTGTAATTTTTTTTAAGAGGACAGTGTTTATAGTTGATTCACCTGCAAAAGCGAAAGGTAGTAAGTGCAGACATGATCATGGCTTCATTTTATATTTATCATTTTCATTATGCAAGCATACCGAAGACATCTGACTTGCTCACTTCAGAATAAAATAGTTTCTAGTGTATTTTGAAATTTTGCTGTTGCACTAGCTTCTTGGTTCTTAATTACACTATTTGGATATATTATGTCAATATGTTGTGTTGGTTTGGTTGCAAGACTCCTGGACTTAAAAAGGATTAAGCATTTCCACTGAGTGTGTTTTGAAGTATTTTTGAAATATGTATTGTTCATTTTACAGAAATGGCTCAGGGATCAATCAGCAGTGTATATGTCACATCATCATCAGGTTCTGCATCAAATGGCACAAGATTTTCAGCCAGGTGAGATGAAATTATCAATCAGTTTTTAAAATCTCTGATCATCAAAGAAGCTTAATCAGAGGTTACATACTTCATGAAACAAGTTCTGTTCTGATTAAATGTTGTGGGGATATGTGTTTAAGTTTATCCTCAGACACTGCTTTTACTTGAGTAGTGGTGGTTTATACCAGTGTCATGAAGTAAATCTTCCTGTATCGTGGAAAAGAAATTGATTAGACTGGTGTTAATCTTGGAAGTATTTTTGCTTAGTTTTGAGTTCGTGACAAGAAAACAGGTACTTCCCTAAAGGTAAAATTTGGGCAAGATTCTCCCTTGGTCATTAGTGCCTAACTTAAAAAAAGGTTTTGATCTTTGAGTTTTAAACAGCATCAGAAGCTTGTAGAGTGATAAACCCTAACTTGTATTTAATTTTGTGTGGGTGTATGTAATTTCTGAGCTTTACTATTGTTTTTGTCTTGCTATATAAGACCCTTTTTCCTTATGGAGTCACTACTTGCTAGCTTTTTGCTGTTGCATTAATCGAAAAGGTGCCCTTCTGTGAGCTCTAGTAAGTTGTAAAATGGGTCAAATATCATTGAAATATTTAACGTTGTTACAAAATATTTGAATGGAGCAAGCTGATTAGCTGAACAAATTATCTGCAGAAGTGTTCATTTTCTACCAGTTGTTTCTGTTGTGTCCTGAAACTTCGCCTTATCTGAAAAGTCACTTAAATTTCTATTGTACGTGCCATGCAATTAATCCAATCTGGGCAATTTTAAAATCGCAGAGTAGTTTGGGTTGGAAGGGATCTTCAAAATCTTTACAAGTGCTTTTCTTTGTTTTGCTAACACCACTTTTTTTTTTGTTAAATTTTTGGATGTTTTGAACAGGTTGAAGTCCAAACTTGGGCTCAAAGATGTGATCGTTTAACACGCCACTGTGTGTCCGCTCCCCCCATGGGTAGGGATGTCTTTCACTAGATCAGGTTGCTCAAAGCTCTGTCCAACCTGACCTTGAACACCTTTGGATATGGAGCATTCACAACTTCTGTGGGCAACCTGTTCCAGTGTCTCAACACCCTCATTGTAAACAATTTCTTCCTAATATCTTGCCTGAACTTACTCTCTTTCTGTTTAAAACTGTTGCCCCTTGTCCTGTCACTGCAGGCCCTGGTAAAACATCTTTCCCTGTATTTCTTACAAGCTCCCTTTCAGATACTGAAAGGCTGCTATGAGATCTCCCCAGAACCTTCTCTTCTCCAGGCTGAACAACCCCTGCTCTTCTCAGCCTTTATTTATAGAAGAGGTGTTCCAGCCCTCTGACCATTTTCACAGTACTCTTCTGGACCTGCTAAAAGAGGTCCAGCTGTCTTATTCTGGGGACCCCAGAGCTGGACACAGTACTCCAGGTTTGGTCTCACAAGAGTGGAATCAAGGGGAAGAATCACCTCTCTCGACCTGCTGGTCACACTTCTTTTGATGCAGCCCAGGATACCGTTGGCTTTCTGGGCTGCAAGCACACACTGCCAGCTCATGTCCAATTTTTTTTGTCCACCAGTACCCCCAAGTCCTTCTTTGCAGGGCTGCTCTCAGTCCCTTCATCCTTCAGTCCGTACTAATGCTGGGGATTGCTAGTACAGTAGAAAACCAGGGGGGTTTGGGGGGTTTTTTTGTTTCTTTTTTTTCACACTAGGATAGAAAAGCATAATGGGAAGAAAACAATTTCAAATTAAAAATACAGCACATGTGGCAGTGACAGTTTGCCATGTAATAACAAGGAATTAAGGCGAAGCCGTTAATTCCTTGATTTTTCCAAGTCTGAACCAAGATTAGTGCTTCTGAAAGACACAGTTCACTTGTGATACAAGTGTCCAGTGCTACATAAAAATATCAAAGGGCTTAGATATCTGTGCAGCCTTAACACTAAATGTTCTTTAGGAGAAACCTGATACTTCTAAGGCACCTGTGAAAGGATCTAATCTTTATGTTAAACCTAAAGGAAGAGACATGGAACCATTTCAAAATTACTTCAACGGTTTCTGCTTTTGAGAAACAACTTAGATGTATATTAAAAAGAGTGTACGAAGTAGCAGTGGCAGATTCAGTGAAGGAGTGGAATAGACACGTGATTATCTTTCAGAGCACAGTAAACTGGGAAAAATCATTACGCAATGCCAACTGGCCTCTTTTTTTTTTCCAGTGACTTTTCCAATGGTGGAGATGGAATGTTGGCTACAAGTTCCAACGGATCTCAGTACAGTGGCTCCAGAGTTGAAACACCAGTTTCTTACGTTGGGGATGACGATGATGACGATGACGATTTTAATGAAAACGATGATGACGACTGATGCCCTTTGCTTTTAGACTATTTTTTGTTAAAATTCAGCAAGCTTCAGGAATAAATTGTTCTAGGGAGAAGTGTCTCAAATTACTTTGCCCCATCCCTCAAGGAGACTATTGGTAAGCAGTTCTGATTTTAGAAATTGCACCTCTGATAAGCAAACAAGGATTGTTTTATGTAGGATATTTTTAAATGTGGTGTGGATGTGTGTTTTTGATACCAGTGTGTTAATGCAGAGCCTTTATTTACTCTTGTTTTAGGGGGTTTTGGTTTGTTGGTTGTTTTTTTTGTTTGGGTTTTTTTTTTTACTTGAAGGAAAATGGATTTTGCCCCAAATGTTCTTGCGAAGTTTGCTAAAGAAAATGTAGACACATCATTGAGAAATAAAATGCTATCCTTCTGTGGAAAATTAATACACTGAATGGCAATTTATTTGGAGTGTATTTTGATTATGCCACTTTTTGAGGGATAGTGAGCTAATGTAGTAGTGTTTTTTGTTAATCACGCAGTGTCCAAAGAACCAAACAAGAAAGATACGTCCTACTTTTTTACATGTTAAATTCCAGAAATGTTGTTGTGAACTTATTTTCCCTTAAATTATATCTAACATTATGATTCCATCAAGGTTATATACTTTTCACTGTATGTTGGGACATATGAATTACAAAGTTTTTGGCAAATGTTTACTGCCAGTTGGTGCAGCTATATAAAATGTCTTGAAGGTTTGGAATGATTTATTGCTTATGGTAAAATTTGCCTGATTTCTTACAGGCAGACTTTGGAAACTTTTTATTATATAGTTGTTTACATACTTATAAGTCTATCATATAAAGACATGTACTGAAACAAATGTTTGTATTTGTTTCATAAGCATCTTCCTGTAATCTATTATAAAGTTGAAATTAAATATAGAGAATGTTTTAAGTTTTTTAACTCAAAATTTGTCAATCATTTTTAATAGTTCATTTTTATAAAAGGAATTTCAGGGCAGGTGGTAGTCTTTTTAAATTTATTCACAAACAATTAACTGCACAAATACTGTCAGCTGCCTATTCTAAGACAGTAGTCTTTTTATTGAAACACAAATAAACTTTTCTGTAATATTTTATGGAATATAAAGAGACTATAATTGTTTGACTTGTTTAACCTTGGCACTGTTAGTTTTTATTAATAAAACGCGCATGGGCATTTTTAACAAGCTCTGTGGTTTTTCTAATTTTAGGGTTATTTTAGAATGTTTCACTTCCTCTCGTCGCAAGACCTAGAGTTAGCTCTTTCAGGAAACTGCATCTACATTACAGAGGGCCTAGATTTTTTGCTTTGATTTAGTAATTTGTCCTTATAGCTCTTGGTAACTTAGGATGCAAAAAGCAGTATCTTACCCTGTATACTCTCTTCTTTCGTATCTCCTGTTGCTCCTCGGAGTGTCAGGCCAATCTTACTACTCCAATTCAGCTTCCCTGTTTAAAATCCCACGCTTACTGTCCTACCTTTTCATCCCATATTGCTCAATCCTGGTTTTCTGTCATACGTTCCCATGTCCCCAAAACAGATGTTCATCTACTTTCTGTATACTTCCACCTTAAACCTTTTTGTTAGATCACATCCTCTGCTCTCACGTGGAAGCACAGGTTACTGAGCTGGCTCCATCACTGCAGGCTGCTATCAGTCAGGATGTGTTGCTTCTACAAACTCCAGGGAGTCGCTGCAGAGACAATTTATGGTTTAATAACTGCTCTGTCTGTAGTAAGGGCTCCTGGATGCACTTAAACCCTGTGGGAAATGTGAAGTGGGTTACATGTTTTTTCTCTTGAGGGATTATGCCTTGACAAATCCTCTGTGGTAAGGGGATGTGGGTGCTTACTACAGAGCAGTTGATATGCAGTAAACGTTTTCTAGTTGGATCAAAACTTGTCATATGAGTGAACCAAACAAATTACTTAATTTTATGGGAAAACAATTTGGGGAGGCTAAATGAATGCTTCGCTTCTCACTGAAGCCAGAAGCAAGGTTCTTGTCGCAGTTGAGTCAGCTGATTCAAATTATCTCTGCTGTTGAATGGCAGTTTTATCTGCAGAGCCCAACAATAGTTACCAAGGAACTTTTGACAGTCCAAGGAGGTTATTACAGTTTTTCCTTATGTTCTAAATCTCCAGTGTATGATCCAAGATTTACCTGCAAAGAGTGAGTACAGGAGTGTTAGGTAAGGAAGGCTGAGAGCATCTGACAATTTCTTTTTGATTCTTATCAGTGGAATAGACCTCAGATGAGGCAAGGTCGTGGTGGTAGTGAAAATGTCGCAAAACATACATTTCAAAAGACATTGCCTTGCTTGCTTTTGGTTGCTAAAGAATCTCTGAAATGGAGTTTGAGAGTTTAAACAAGCAGCATTGGAATGGTTTGAGGGAATCGGTGTTTATTACCTTTGTTTCACAAGAGCTTTCTAGTAAAGGCAACAAGATAGTCTGCTGACGTTTTAATTACTTGCTAGATTTCAGGTAGTTACCTGGTTATAGTATTTAGGTGAAGGAGGAGGGGAAAAAAGGGAAAAAGAGGCCAATGGTGAAGAAGGAGGTAGAAATGAGGGAAGGAAACTAGAGCTAGATGAAGATCAGAAAAGAAAGAGCAGATTGAAACTTAGGGTCTTTACAGAGGGGCATAAAGAGAGAGGAGGATGTAAGTTGGGAAGAAGTAATGAGAAAACAAGACTAGTCAGACTACAAAAAAGACTAGGAGTAGAAACTTTTTTTTTTTTTTAAAAAGAAATGCAGAGAAATGCATAGAACAGATGTAATAATTTCAAGCCCAGCATGAAAGGGCCTGGAAAGTGGGAGATAACTTTAAACTGTATGGTTCTGATCTCTGAAAAGGGCAGTACCACACATACAGACGGAAAAGGAAGATCAAAAGCAGAAACAGAATGTAAGAGGGAATCATGGACAGGAAATTGTTGAGGAAATCTGTGGAAGTAGAAAATACTGGAAGGAGATAGAAACTAGAATTAAGCCTAAGAAAGATTTAAAGATGGTAAAGGTAATGAGAATGGTAATAAGGGCTCAGTTTTGGGAAAAACATGATATGGAAGGGGTGTACCGTTTCTCCTTTCATTTGTCAGCACTTTTTTGTGATCTGAAGAAGAGGAAAAGTTGCAAAACGTGTCTGTATATATCTCTGAAATGGTCCTGCGGATAAATCCTGGGAACAGTGTGCGTCTTTTACTTTTTTTCTAAGGTGATACTGAACTTTGAAAGACTGTCTCTCTATTTTGGCATTTGTAGCAAGTTAAGAAGGATTTCTTGAATTGTTTTCTTCAAAAGTAAACTTTTTTGCTTGTCCTGTAGGAATTTGCTCGAACTGAAGAAAAGCAATTATGACTTTGGAAACTTTTTTTTTTATGTCTTCCTTCAACAAAGGGCAGCTATTGTATAGAAGAAAAAAATAAATGGGGCTGATAGGGTACCAACCCTTGAAGATGAACACTTAGTAATTTGTTTATGGGAGGAGGTGACTGTCACAAGATAAATCTCTTGATTTCTTTGTCGGTGGATACATGGGTTGTAAAATCTTCACGTTAATGGGAAATCTGAAAATTGATTGCTGCTTCAATATCAAAAGGGTAAAAGGGAAAAAAAAGAGCATTGAAATGTGATACTGTTGGAATCAAGATCAGCAGAAAGGAGAGTATATGCACTTTCTCCCAGATAGTCCATTGTTTCCTGTAGGGATTTCCTTTCATTTGTCTGCTTATGAGAAAAATACTAGGGTGTTTGTCTGGACTTCTACATTGCGTTAACAGCTTTCAGCCCTTCTCGCATCTGTCTGGTTTCAGGAAGAATATTATCACACACTGTAGTTAAAGTCTTGCTTTACCTTAATTGCCATTCATTCATCAGGAAAAGCAAAGACAAGCCAGCACAATAAGAGCAGCAGCTTTTAATGTAATTGTTTCCTAAATTTGAGATTTAAGATTTTCTCTGACTCCTCCTTGAGTTTCCATGGATTCTGGAGGGTTATGGAGATGCTCAGTGGGCTGGAGCAGTTGCTGTATGAGGAGAGACTGGGAGAGGGGGGCTTCTTCAACCTGAAGGAGGTGGCCTTGAAACCTAATAGCAGCCTTTTAGTACTGTGAGAAGGTTATTGCAAAGATATGGTGAATGGTCAGAGGATGAGACACAATACACACAAGCTAAAACAACAGTGTTTCCAGCTGCATTTAAGGAATGGTTAGGCTGTGGAACACGATGGCCAGAGAGGTGGTGCTAACTCTATCCTTAGGGTTTTCAAGAGCAGAAAGGATAAAAGCCCTGAGCAAATGTAGTCTGACCTCATGGCTGATCCATACTATGAGCAGTAATTGGACTAAAGATGACCTGAGGTACCTTCCAGCCTGAGTTACTATATGGATCCTGTAAGAGAGGAAAAGAAATCAAAAAACACACTAGAAAACACCACATATCAGTATCATGAACGGACTAACAAGTGGCTCATGTGGCTTGCCTGCGTATCAAAGGCTCAGCAGAAAAAGAACGGAAGTTCAGCTCATCTTCAGAAGTTGTCAAAAATTACCAAACTCCTATGATGGACAAGGCAGTTAGATGGGCTGGTAGAAGTGAAGACTGGCTTCCCTTAGGATGAGTTTTGTAAGAAGCAGAAATACAAGTGATGCTGAGAGCAGAGTAAGGAAAGGCAACAACAGACATGCACAGACATTTCCTACTTCCAACCTTTGGTAACACTGGTAATTCTCATTTGGCTATGTCTGCCTCTCACAGTTGCAGAGCCGATGTCCCCAGAGAGATACTCAAGGTACATCAGCACTAACAAGTGAAACATTAACCGGGGAAAATCATGATTATTGATTCACAACTTTGCTTAGTAAAGGCAGAATGTCCTGATGTGGAAGAGAATAAAGAAGAGAGACTGGTGTTAATCAGAAATCACTGATGTAGTATCTTTACAAGTGCTTTTCTTTGTTTTGCTAACACCACTTTTTTTTTTGTTACATTTTTGGATGTTTTGAACAGGTTGAAATCCAAAGGTGTGATCTTTTAACACATCACTGTACACGTGGTACATCGCTGTAGATACTGCAATGATACCAGCCCTAACTTCTAAGGAGGGCTGGTCAGAGCAGAATGGAAAGTTTTCTACATTGTAGGACATTAAAAGACGGCAAAGTTGCAGACTACAGGCAAGGTTCATGTTCTTATATCACGTGAACTTGAGAAAATCCATTAAAGCAGAACATTATGCACACACTTCAAGCTTAACTCTCTTGAAACAGGCAGCCCAGGTACCTCATGCTAGGTAGAGAGTGGATCTCACTTTCTGATGCTGATTTTTAATGAACCTTTAATAATAATAAGTAAACTCTTACAAACTAAAATTATGCTAGAGTGCCAATTTTCGAACTTGTGAGGAAGTCTTGTCCAAATATGGTCTAGATCAACCCTGAACCTCGTGTTAGAAAAACTGTTTAAGGAAACAGCTGAAAGAAAATTAAAAGCTTGGCAGGTTAATTATTAATTACAAAGTACAAAATGGGTCTTATCAAATGCACATGGGAGGAGATTGCAACTTTTTAGCTGATTAAGGAAATGATGGATATATCTCAGCATCTTTAAACCTTTTCAGTTTCATTGCATTCTGATTTTTTAATACGTATTTTACAATATCAACAGATTATACGTTAAAGGGTTATGAACTGCTTACTGCTGAATCAAAACCAGTTTTTGTTTTGCCTTATCACTGACTGAATGACTGCATCAAGTAAGATTGTACTTCCGTTTAATGTTTTCTTCAATAACCCAGAAGAAAATAAAATTAAAAAAAAAAAGTGATACTGGTTAGAAAATAAGTGAAAATGAAAATGACAGGTCAGTGTGGATTGCTTGGCAATCAGGGCATGCTAAAAAAATGTTACGGTTAAACTACACATTTTGAACAAAGACTTCAAGCTACACCTGTAGGAGTGTAGCTCCTGAAATGTGGGATCCTAAAAATTCTGTGGGTGTTGAGGTGGACAAGAACTGCATGTGTCTTCTACACAGTGACTTAAGGCACTAGATAATTGATTTTGGAGGTACGGGTAGAAGTAATTGTGAATTGGAAGGTGATTTTACATCTGAATATATACAGTGAGACCAACAGTTGACAGCTACGTATTTGTTGGCTCAGAAAGAAGCCCTTCCCCCAGTTACTCCATACCTAATGTCAAGATCTTTGGTAAGAGATGTGAGGAACTCTGTAAGAAAGAATCATGAGGAAGTACTGGATTTGTGTCAGGTCACACAAAAAGATACCATTTTTAAAGGCTTATCAGTATAGGAGGGAAAAGTGACGTGAGATTTGGAGACTGGAACTTGACATCAGAACAATTAGTATTAGTTATACAGTTGATAAAGATGGTGGTAAACCCCTGGAACATATTTCGATGGAAATGCTAGAATTCCCATGTTGGCTAACAGTAGGACTACACATAAATACACACATTAATGATGTTATCCCAAGTCTCTACAGAATTCAGTTCTTTCTCATTTTAGAGCAAGTGAGAGAGATGCCTACAAAGGGAATTCGTAGCCCAATTTCTACTTTTACCTTAATGAGAAGTGCCATGCATCCATTGCTATGAGTCTGGTATCAAGAAAAAGAAATTGAAAGAGAAGGAGAGTGAACAGTCTTTGTCTCATTTGAGAGAGTTTTTCAAATTAAACTAAGGAAAGGAAAAGGACACCTGTTCTTTTGCACGCATTTTTATTTTATGCTAAACAAGATAATCTTACTTGAGCTTGAACTTTTGTATCTGAAAGAAATTAAGCTTGTGAAGGGAGTATATGTGCAAAGCGTAGAACATTTTCTGCAGGCATTACAGATGCAGCTGTTATTCTCCATCCAATTACGGAAAGTAGCACATGGTTAGGCAACTTTATTTGCTGCAGAATCAATCAATGCCTGACTTATTACAGGTAAGAGATCACAACCAGTTACATGAAACAATGAGAGGAATTCCCAAGTGCAATAGCAATGACATCATGCGAGACCATTAAGCAAAGACTTAATTATTAATATATAATATTTAGCAATTTTGAAAGGTAGAGGGCAAACGTTTTGAACTTGCTGTAGTCTCATAGCACAAAAAAATCCTTTAAGCACCAAGGAGCCTGTATTCAGCATTTTTCTGCACTCTGATATTTTTTTTTTCATTATTTTGCATAATAGAGATTAGGACCTTACACTTCAATAATGACTTTACCAGTTGTATGAATATTCATAAGAATAGATGGAGGTGCTGAGAGGAAGATACATCTCAGAGCAGCTGTCATGTTTCTGCTCTGTGCACTGATCTTCACGAGTTTTATTTAACACCTTTAGGGGCTAAGTCTGGAAACTAAAATCTATTGGATATAAAAAAATCACGGAGTCGACGATGCTGGTTTCATGGCATGTTATTACCTTCCCTATGCCTCTTCTCCCAGCTAACCTCCATGCTACACAGCTGATAGGGGAAAGGGCAGGCAGCCTGGCACCAATAGCTACTCTGTTGTCTCCTCTGGTAGCTCCTGCCTGCCCCCTCTGACACGCCAGGGACTCGGGCTGACGGCCATTTCTATCAGACGCCCTAGTTGATCAACAGCTTGCTAAGCTGGGGAATTTGTATTTAGTTATTCAGTGTGCTGCTTCAGTTTCCTAACCAAAAACCCATGCAGCCTGGCAGTTTTTTCCCAATTACATTGTTTGGTCTAATCAAATAACTCAAGTGTTGCAACTGAATTTATGTAGGCTATATATATATATATATGTTCTTGTGTGTGTATATATATCTCAAGGAACTGGAGATGTGCAATAAGATTATTTTAAAGACTGATAAATGAGGCCAATTTTAAACTTGGAAACAAAACTACTAAATTCTTTAACAACACACTCTATGCTAATGTTTAGTTCTTGCGTGTTAATGATCATTATCACTTTGCATATGAAACTGTTGTCTATAACACTTGTACACTGAATTAGCTGTGACTGCACCATAGCGTGGAGTTGCTGGCACTGATGGCCGAGCTGCTCATTAGTCTCCAAGGTGAAGGTGATAAGGCTGGAGATCTCTTCCGCTAGAGGAAGCGTCTGCTGTCATTTGTCACATCATTGTTGGTGTCTTACGCATCTTGTCCCCTTCTCACCCCTCCCTCCCCCCCACCTTAACTTGGTTTTACCAGGCACCATTCCCATGCCTTGGGCAGGATGCCCTGCCTGTTTTCCTTCCCCTGTGCTTATTTCGGTCTTTATCTGGTAACTTCTGTTGCTTGGATGTCTCCAAAGTGCAACTCACAAGCCTGTCTTTGCTGTTTGGGTGGTTACGTTGCTCACTATGTGAAATGTTTGCACGTCAGGTTGGGCTGTGCCATTGCAGTCTTACAAAATACTTGTGTGTTGGTAATTCTGCTGTTTGGATTCCAGGCAAGCTAATATTAATTATATCTGGGTTAATAGACTTAGAGCTTTCACAGGGCTTTTCCACTCCAGCTACACTAGCAGCGCTTGGTCTATGTTGTTATTATTTTTAATTGCAGTAAAGAAAGAAAATAATCTCAGATGGCTAAATGTTAAAGAAAAATCTAAATTCAAGGCGACAGTTTTTGTACTTAAAGAACCAAATCCGGTGGACCTGCATACACTTTTTTTGACCTCAGGATCCTTTGGTTGACAAGGGGACACGTCAGTCTTTCCTTTCAATGCATTTATCTCATCAAAGGTCTTTCTGTCATGTCAGTCTAGGCTGTCATTCAGAAGCTGTGGCTATACCCAGTCGATACCCAGTCCGTGGGAAATGTCACCGTCTTCTTGTGTTGTGCTGTAGTGCTAACGAAAATGTGAACTTGTGATACTGCATTGCCTGATTCAAACGTGCACATTGTAGGTGCTAAATCAGATACAGTCTATCAGACAGTCTGCCTACATTAGAGACACCGAGGGAAGAGTTGTCGTTTTTCTTGGCAATATTTAAATGTTCTGTTTATAAACAATCTTGAATTACTTCTGGGCATGAATTAGTATCTTGTTATCAACAATATTTTATTATTCTATTGGTTTCTGTATTATTTTGGAAAGATGCCCGGGGAAGGCCCGTGTTCCAACGAGGATACAAAACTGATTTTCATTCGGTCTCTTACAGGAGATGCAAAGTCCAACTGTCAAAATTGAAAGAGGAAAGACTAAGGCAAAGAAACTAATTCGTATGTGAGGGTGCATTTTCTTACTGTTTCTGAAATGCAGAATGCCCAGTTTTTCTAAGAAAGGCTCAAATACCGTTTGTGGTTTTGAAGGGGAAATACTCGCCTCCAACTGTATTCTTTCTGCAAGCTGGCTCAGTGTCTCTCTAGTAAAGGAGGTTGACATCTGCCCACTTCCTAAAATGTCCAGGCAGTGAAGGTGTAAAATGATTTCTTCTCTTGAATATCTTTTTTTCTGTGCAATGTTTATTCTCTGACTGAAGCATCCAGGGCTTCATCTAATATAAACATATACAGGCAGAGCAATCCTGTGTATTTGTATCATGTGTGGTAGGGTTAAACTTCTCAAATTTCAGATTTCACATGTGGTCTTACATCAGCATCTTCCAGATAATTCCAAGTAACCGAAAACTCATCATTGCAATACAGGGCTATTTGACTGGAAAAAAAATTGGAAAAGATCTAATAGTTAAATGAGCACAGTTCTCCTGGATGTAGCTGGATGTTACAGTTTTACCAGGCATTTCTATCAAGTTATACACATACAGGAGTTTTAAGTGGTACAATAAAGCCTGTAAGCCTCGGGATGGATTTCAAATTCACTTCTTTTGCAGTCGTTGATCTGACAGCTAAAACAACCTGACTTGGCTGACTAGTGCAAAAAAAATACACTGGGATACAGATAATTTTAATATACTTTTGTAATGTATACATCCTATACAAGAGAGATTGAGAATTATGTGACTTCCTAGTATTTCAAAGTATTCGTTTCTTCTCCTAGCTATCTAATTATTTCTTAATATCCAAAATTTAGTATTGTACATTAGTTACTTATTATGGTTTGGAAAGTAACCGAAAATGATGTTTTGATCCTATACTTACTGTCTTTGAAGACACAGTTGCGCAGTTTAGAGGAAATTTGTTATGTACAAATGCTTGCACGAAGGTAGCAGCATATGATAGCCTTGGAATAGTAAGCTATGTATATCAAGAGAATCCCTATCTTCTTCACACACTGAGAGTGGTATCTGATTTTTAGCTATGTGGGTCATCTTTCAGTAGAAAATGTCTCTTTGCACTGTAATTTGCATAAATTTATACAGAAATCGTAGTGAGAAAATAAATATGGATGAATGATAATAGGTAAGTCACTCTTCATGTGTGTATTTCAGAAATGTCTCTGTTGCTGCTCAGTCTTCTATTTTCAATTTAAATTCCACTTTTCCTTCATATGGATCATGAACGTTATCAAAGGTAATTCCAGCTCCGATGATTTTACACACTATTTTAACTTCTACATTCCTGGTAATGTTGAGAAATTTCACGGCTACCAAAGGATTGCTGTAGCTGGGCTAGGAGGAAAGAAAAAAACCTTTAATTTGACACTACCAGTTCAAAAATGAAGTCTTGAAATTTGCCTGCTCTCCAAGTTCTCAGAAGATTGCAGAGATGCTCCATACATTTCATCTTATACAAAGATAAAGAAGAGTGATACTGAAATACATGAGCACCCACCTGTGCCTTTTTTCCGTAGTAGGGGAAGTAGTGCAGGTTGAAGGTACCATTCATGGGGTAGTAGTCCACCTCCAGTGGTCGAGATTCATCACCCTGTTGGTAAAGCAAGAAAGCAGCTCTGTTGCTTGGGCAATTGCAGGCCAGCCCTGGGCAAGTGTTCTACTGCTGCTAAAAGCTGGGTGTGTTAAAACTCAAGCTCAGCAGTCTGTTTAGCACCAGTCTTATTTTTATTTTTCAAAATAAAGTGGAAATGTCCTGATCTTCCTATTGCCTAGAAAAACAGGCAAGTGTTCTTACACAGCAGTTGTGAACTCAGTATCTGGGGACCTGCTGAAATGTGCAGAGCCTGAAGGAGCTGCTCTGAGGCGTGAACTTCACTAGCGGGAGCTGAAAGCGAACAGCAAATGTTCTTTGCAGCATGGAAAAACGGTAGTTCAAGGGACTTGAAATGAAGCAAACGTTTTTTTGTTGTTCTTAGAATGTCTGCTGGTGCAACAAGTTGCACAGAACTGAGACTGAGCCCAGTATTTGGCCAGAATGATCTGATCTCCAGAGCTGCAGGGTAATCTTTCTGGTCGCAACTGCACTTCACTTGCTGTCAGAGCTGCAGTGCTTGAGATTGCTGAGACTCAGACTGCGTACACTTACCACGTATGTACAGTCCACTCTTGGGGCAGTGCCGTTGCCAGGGAAGAATTTGATAATCTGAAATATCAAATATACATTTGGTCAAGCAGGCTCTATCCTTGGCTGTACCTCCTGGCAAGTCCAGCTTGTTTGTCTGCCTGTATTGCTCTCTCTCAGCTGGGTGTCTTAAAGCAGCTAGTTCTGTGAAAATAAAGGAAAAACTGACTGCCTATGTTTTTCATCATATGCCTTATTAGAAAGCCTTGGCTTTTGCAGAAATTCTTGGTCCCATTTGATCCTACAAAGTCCAGTGTGCAAGGTGAGCTGAAAATGAAGTTAGTTTTTCTGCCAGGAGCTGGTGAAGAATACAAATTCTTCACTTTGTACTGAAATTGAACTAGAAGGCTCGGGCTTTTACCTGAAAACAAAAATAAAATACTTATGCCTTTGTCTATGTCCTGAAAAATATTGAAGGAGGCATGGAAGCTTCCCTTTTTCCTCAAAAAAAAAAAAAAAAGGAATGTTGGTGGCTTTTACTGAAAAAAGATATCCACCAGGTTTGAATTTTGTTTTTACAGGTTCTGCTAAAGATTTTCTTTGCAGCCTGGAGAAGTAAGGTGTGCAAGGATCACCTCTCTGAAATCACTTCAGTTACTGTCTTGCCTTGACACCTTAACTGAAGGCAGAGACTTGTGGTATTGCAGAATGAAGCTTTCATGTACTGGTTTGTTGGATGAGAGCACTATGGAGATGCTAGCAAAACAGGTCACTGTTTACAGATCGCTGTTCCCTATGTTACTTTCCTAGGGTTGGTAACCAAGTCTCACTATTTCTCTGGTGACTCTGGAGGTCTCTTGGGAAAAGCACATGAATTTATCTTCCCAGTACAAATCAGAGATTAGAGCCCATGGCAGCAGACAATGTAGCAGCTCCCCAGCAGAGACTTGAGCTCTATTGGGGATTTTTTTGTGAATTCTTTCCTGCTCAGAACCTTGAGCTTGTACTTACCCTGTTCATTTTTATAATAAAACAGGGTTTTCCTTCTGGAAATCCAAAAGTAGGATCTGTGATGCCAGAGCAGTTTTGAAGCATATCTGAAGTAAATTTGCAGGATAGTTTTGTTTTATTCGGGCCGTCAAAGGTGTCCTGAATGAAGTAGGTGTCACTGGTGCAGTTGACGTTCAGATGCTGAGCAGCTGGCGTATATGCTAGATGTGTGAAGGAAGAAAGAAAAATTCCCCTCTGAAGTCTTTCATATATAAATGAAGTATTCCAATATTGGGCTTGTATCATGGGAAACTGTACTTCAAGTTAAGTTGTGGTTAGATGGAATGAGGAAAGTTTAAGTTGTTTGGTTTTGGGTTGTTTGCATTTTTTTTTTTAGAACACCCAGGCAAAGCAAAAAAAGAGATCAAATTTAGTTAAAGCTGGCAATTTATGTTGCTAACCCCATATAAAGTCCATTTCAAATATGATTTTTTCTCACTATGTGTGTGAGAAACACAGAAATATGATATTAAGACTCACAAGGAATATAAGCATATTAAGACATGAACAGGCAAACGGAGCACCTAACCTACTTTGTCTATACTCGCCGATGAGACTATGCAACAGCTTCAGCAGACTTATCATGGCATTTTGATATTTGTAATCATGGGTAATGTTGCATTAATTTAGATAAGACTAGTTTTAGAGACCTTTTTTTACACTCTTCCTTCAAACTTTCTATTATCCTATTTTATTAAGGCCATTTAGGATTAAAATAAGTAAAAGCTCGGAAGCAGCAACTAAAAGCTCTGCTTTAATAGACATATTTATATATGCTTGATGTGTGGATTCATGAGTTGATTTGCTTGTCCCTTTCAGAAGATGTATTTTCCACTCAAAATCTCCGATTTCCGGTGGACAACTAGAAAATGGAAACACTGACTTAAGGTCATCAGACCCAATGAGGGAGATGCAACAGCATGGTTCTTCAGTATTATGCAGGAAACCTCATTTTTACCTGTCAGAAAAGTCTGAAGAGTTGTCACTAAACCTTCCCAGGTTTTGTTGTCAGATACGTTGTAATAAATTTGTAGTCCTCTATCCCCGTAAACGTCGGGTCGTAAGGTTACACCTTTGTGGGGGAAGAAAAGAGAAGGCAAAGCAGAGGAGAGGTGCCAGGCACAGATTTGTTTATTTAAGTTGACAATAGCAATTACGCTTCGTCAAGACTCATTATTGTAAGTGTAGGAGATCCCCAGGCTTTGCTGGAGAGGATTTAATCATGTACAGAAGCCATGTCAGCTCTGAGTTGTTCAACTGAAAACCTAAAGCATCTGGTACTTTTAAACTCTTTTCATGTATATCCGTGCTGTTATCAGAACAGCTTGCAAAATCATCCCAGCAATTGCTCTGGATTTCCCCAGCACTTGTTAAAAATAACAGTTATATTAGTCATGTCAGGTTAAAGAAACAGATCGTAACTGCAGTGTGAGGAACAGCTTTTGAAAAAGCCACGCTTAATATCTCACAGGAATTATTCTGCCAGCAAACATCAAGCTTACTGAATAGTGGGAAAGGAAACTTCAAAACTCAGCAGCAGGCAGACAGAATAATTTTTAGGGCTACAGCTTCAAGAAGGTTATTTTTTCCTTCCCATTTCTTACAAAAACAAGCCACTGGGGAGTTGAAGCTCTAGCAGTATGCACTGATGTTCTCTTGCTGATACTGTCTTGTCCTTCTCCAGTATCACTTGTGTCCCACAAATCTTTATTTGTAATCCCATGTGTCTTTGTCTCATTTTTACTTGCTTGGCTGCCGCCACAACATACCACACTGGGAAGTGATTCCTGCTCTCCCAGGCACTTTCCATGCTTCTGATGAGCGTGAAAACACCCACACCAGGCTGCTCGCCCCAGCACCCCTCCACCTTGCCGGGCACCCCAAAACCCTCTGGGGTGCTTAGGAGACTAGAGCAGAAACCAGTTTCTCCAGGGGCTGACCCCTGCCTGTGGGGAGAGGAGGTATATACTTATATATAAACATATATAAATATATTAAAATGAATAAATAAATATGCCCAATTTAATATTTTTTTAATGTCTGAAAGTGTTTTCTGGCAGAGGTTAAAATTTGTAGGAATCGTTTGGGGAGAATCAACCTGATTTATTCCACATTTGTCTCTCCTCACACCCAGGCCCTGCCGATGCCCTTCAGCCCAGCCCCACGCAGCCGCTGTGGGAGCCGGGGGAGTTTAACTCCCCACCAGGCAGCAGCCAGCCCAACCATGGCAGTACCTGGGGATTTCAGCTGGTCTTGGTAATCTGGCTCATATGGGTTTACCGTCCTCATTAGGGAATAAATGGAGAGTGCAAACAGCCCAGACATCACCACGTAGAAAGCTAGGTAGTACAAGCTGATCCACACTGTGGAAAAAATCGAGGGCAAAATCTTAATTTTTCAAGCAAGGTGGTGCAGTGATCCCTCTGCAGCCAGGATGGTGCTGGCAGCAGCAGCTGTCTCCTTTCCACCCTTGGCCCCAGGGAGGTTTTCCCTGTGAAGGGACTGGTGTTCTGGATCTTTTTGTCTACACTCAAAAGAATACTCTTCTAGAAAAATTAGGCTGTAAATGTGTTCAATTTTACATGGATTTTTTAAGTACTTGGTGCTTAGCCCAGATTATTTAAAGCTTAAAAGATTGTGTGGCTTCTTGAAGTAACTTGATGTATTAAGACCATTTATCTACTTATTACACATGGACATGTTTTTGCCAAGAGAGGTTGGACCAGATGATCCTTGAGGTCCCTTGCAGCCTATTGTTGATTCCATGACTAAGCAACACAGCTGGGATGTTTCTTTGACAAAAGCAAGTTTCTCTTTGTGTTACTTGGGTGTCAGTATTACAAGTGTGTTGATTTTAGACCCCTATCACTTCACTGCCTTTTACAGCTGAAAACAACTTCAGCAAAATGTGTCATCATGCTATTTTATTCTGGTTTGAGATGCTGAATAACATCGTGTTTCTGTCTGTATGTGCGCAATGTGTCGTATAGACAGCTGGTGCCCCACAAACAGCCACTGGTTATTTTGGGGGGTCCACCAGAAACCTCTCCCTGTAACCATCGGTGCCTTGTAGCACCTTCTTCTCTTAAAACTGGAGAGGCTCACATTTCAGTTTAATTTTCTGTAAAATTCCAGTTTTAAGAGTGGCCAATAAGCTACACTCATGGGCTTCGCAGCAGAAGAAAAACACCTGGAAAACTGCAGCTACTCTTACAGCCTGTGGGAAGAGCAGGGACCTTCCTTACAATGGTCAGGGCTGCTCTTCCCAGAACATAGATCAGAAAACACATCATTGTTGTAGACGCAAGTTTGACTGTGGGCAGGGAGACTCAGCTGAAATACGCACTAGCACGTGGTTGTAAGAGAGAAGATCTATTGAGCAGATAATAATTTAGAAAGGAATTTCAGAAAAGCAAAATGTGTTTCCAGAGAATTGGACAAAATCCACCAATTAAGCAAAATTCTCTGTATTCCAGAAGCCCCTTTAGTCAACAATGACAACCACAATGTAACCATCACCCTTCACTATTAATAAGTTAACCGTTAATGTGTTTTGTCCTTTTGAAGTATTTGTTCCAAAACCAGTTTTAAGTCTTCTTACATTTGCAGGAACTACTGGTTCAATGTTTTGATGTCATTGACTGAGCTTATAGAGCCACCCTAAAAGTGGCTCAAAAGCATATGAGAACTGATGGTTTCAACAACTACAACACATATACCACCACATTATGTCCCATTCATCAGGATGACACCCCCCTACCACCACCCCCAAGATTTTTAAGCATACCAGAAGGAAGAGAAGACTCCTGCATGTGAAAACCTACCCCAGTTAATTAAGGTCCTTCCCATAAAGAGTCTCGTTTCAGGATTCCAGACAAAACGACGGAAATTTTCCATCCGTTCGCTGCAGGTCTTTTTTTCATTTAAAGTTGCCATTTTCTCACAAAATTTCCACAAAATACGTCCTCCTCGGAAATTAAGAAATTCAACTGGTGCCCAAACAGTTGGCCAAGAAAACACTTTGGTTTTTATACCTTCTTCTCCTCTGAAGGTCACTGAGATTACTTCCTATACCAATGAAAGCCCCTGCTCACCACTATCAACCTGCAGCAGATACAGTTCTTTATAAAGGGTGTTGATAATGCTGTTGCTAAGGCTGGCAAAGAAAAGTTTGTTCCTATCAAATGTCCTTCTCCTTTCTCTCAACCAGCTGAGGAGATTGGCAAAGTTACACATTTTGCTGAGTGCCCTGGACTCGGTGTGATAGCTGTTATCAGAGCAGATAACGTGAAAGAGAACTTTCTTTTTTTTTTGTTTTTCGTTCTAATTAACCTGCAAATAGTGGATGTAGTTCTCCCACTACAACCTATAGCCATTTGTTGAGATACAGGGGATCACAGTGGGAGTGCGTGGGGAGAAGCACCGTTTCACAGAGTGTTGCCGTGTTATGCAGCCAAGGAAATGAAGATCAATGTTTTCCTGCTTTCTGTGGGGAATGGCTTTAGGTGATGGTCTCTAATGATGTTAACTCAGCTTCAGAGGGTATCCCCACCCTGGGTAGCTGAGTATCGCTGCCTCCCTCTCAGCATGCACCTGAAAATCCAGAGGAAAGATGGAGGAGAGAAAAAGAGAAAATAATATAATAAAATAAATAATATAATATAATATAATATAATATAATATAATATTTACACTTAGTTTCACAATCTTTTTTTTTTCCCCTTCCCTTCCATGTGATTTAATACAGCAGANATAATATAATATAATATAATATAATATAATATAATATAATATAATATAATATAATATAATATAATATAATGTAATAATGACATAATAACAATAAAAGTTTTGCCATGCAGGTGTATGATGAGGCAGAGCTGAGAACATACAGGTGGCATTAAAACTACCTTTTCTATCTGCTTTACAGCCAAAGGCTCTGGTATGTTCAGAGGCAAATTCCCAACTCTGAGCTCACTCTGTGCACAAAGGAACAGGACAGAAAAGTGTCCTCAGCAGCTCCTTGCAGATGGAAAAGCAAAGGACACATATCAAATGACAGAGCTGAGAGGATCTCCAAACACCTCTGTTGCAAGGGGAGTTAGGGTTCTAGAAAGCCCTTCCAGGCATGCTGGTGTCCTTGCTGCTAGTCAAAGTTGTTTGCTACTGTTCTTACTCCCTTACTGAACCTCAGTAATGTCAACCCCCCGAACTGCCTGGTGAATTCAACTAGGTATAATGGCGTGCTTT
Organism: Aegotheles bennettii; assembly: GCA_013398125.1. NCBI lineage: Eukaryota > Metazoa > Chordata > Aves > Caprimulgiformes > Aegothelidae > Aegotheles > Aegotheles bennettii. The sequence goes on along the minus strand of VZRW01009489.1, from coordinate 476,765 downwards.
GCCTTTCACTCACTTCACAGCACACATTGTGGAGGCAAAGTCTTTAAAATGGGCACATACATGACCTCATAGCAGCCTTCAAGTAGCTGAAGGGGCTACAGGAAAGCTGGAGGGGGAGTTTTGACAAGGGCATGGAGTGATAGAACAAGAGTGAACGATTTCACACTAAAGGAAGGTAGATTTAGACTGGGTATTAGGAAGCAATTCTTTCCTGTGAGGGTAGTGAGACACTGGCACAGGTTGCCCAAAGGAGCTGTGGCTGCCCCCTCCCTGGCAGTGTTCAAGGCCAGGTTGGATGGGGCTTGGAGCAACCTGGTTAGTGGGAGGTGTCCCTGCTCGTTGCAGGGGGGTTGGGACTGAATGGTCTTTAAGGTCCCTTCCAACCCAAAGCGTTCTGTGATTCTATGATTTGGTCATTGAGACAGCTGTAACTGAGCCTGTCAGCTGGAATAATATACCAGGATTATTCTGTCAAGTAAATAATTCTGAGTTTCTGAATATATAGAGAGATTTGTTGTACTTTTCTGCCTCAGATCAGGCAGTATGATAATTCAGCATAAAAGCCGCCGATTTGGGGTGATTTAACTTGTTTTCAGATGATGAAACAGGAGTCAGGCCAAGTGAAAGAGAAATAAGATTTAGAGATGTTTGAACAATCTGTATGCCCCATAGAAAGGAGAAGGGGGTGAACAGAAATGTAATTTCAGTCATTGCACCATGAGCTGACTGATGCTCAGGACAACTGTGTGTTTTTTAAAAGAAAGTTAAAATAAGAGAAGGAGATTGGGCAGTGGCCTGAAAATGGTGAAAATTTAACAGCTGCCCAGAGGTTAGAAGGCTTGTGGTGGTTCCCATGTAGTGGTTTCAGAAGTGAGGACGGAGGCAGGAAGAGGTTAGGGGGAAAAGCACGGAGGGAAGTAGCAGATCTTCAGCAGGACTTCACCTTTTCTGTATTGAGCAGGAGCCCTTAAGATGAATCTGATGGAAGGAAGCAACTGGACCCAGTGAGATGTAGAGTTAGAAGCTTTATAAAGAAAGGGCACTCTGCACTGCTTGCAGAAAGGTGAGAGTTTAACAGTAGGTAGATTTCGGTAGGCAACTAAGTCTAAACAGCAAATTAATTATTAATAATGAAACTAAATCTCTAGTGTTCAAAAGGGAAATGTTACTTCTGTTTTCACACGGTGAAGACAATGTAAAAATCAGCAGGGTGCAAGTATCTGCATGGGAGGCAAAATGGAGGCTCTTGAAACTAATGAAGCCAAGGCCAAGGATTTCATGTGCTCTTCTCTCTTACATTATATCCTGTCTGTTCCCATCTATCAGAGGCTGGGAAACCTAAAACACTGCTGAGTTCAGCAGCGCTTGCCCAGGTGTGGCCACACAGCGTGAAGGAGGCCATAAAGCCAGGAGGGCAGAGCCACGTGCCAGAGGGCAGGAAAGGCATGGAAAATGATGGCTGAAGGAAAGGAAAGCCAGATTTCAAATTAAGAGGGGGGGCCTGGCTGCTTTTAATGCTGCCTGTAACCTGTGTGTTATCTGCTAACCTCGATTCAACAGTGCCAGCTATATTAGGCAAGAGTAAGGGAGGTAAGCGATTTAAGTGGATGATTTAAATTAAATTTCCTTGTTTCTAACCTGGGGTCAGTAATGTTCAGTGAAAACTGGAAATGCAAATGCACCAAGTTAACAGCAGTACCTGCTATAAAAGGTAAGAATAAAGCAGAACGATATTACAGATGGAAACCTGCTGTGACTAGAAGCTCCGAAAATGCAAATTAGATAAATGCATTAACTACATTAATATAAAAACATAAATAGAATTAGTATAATTTTATTATATCCTTATTGAATAATAAGCTAGGTATATGATTTCAACTGATGCAGGAATTAAATACATAAATATATTAGAACCAATAAATTACAGAAATTCATTTACATAAAAAACAAATAATAAAAACAAAGTCGTATAACAGTGGGCGGTTCTATTAAGATGGTTTCTCTCTTAGATTTCTCCTCCAGTATTGGGAATTGTTAATGAAAATGTCAGACATTTGTCAGTAAAAATAAAAGATGTCAGCATCATGAGAGTGATGCATTAGTAGTTCTGAACTGAGAAACATGCATTTTATTGAAGAAATCACCAGGAGTTTTGAGCCAGTGCTGAACTTACAGACAGGACTTGCTTGTGGAAGTGGAGCTGCTGGTGCCACCAGCCAACTGCCTGTGGCAGGCACATGGTGCTTGTGAACAGGTGCTTTCTATTTAACACTAGATGGATAACTGCAGAAACAATTTTTTATTAATTAATTAAAAACTGCATTTCACTTGCATGCTTTCTAAATGTAATTAAAGGAATTGGATTGGTTAGAAAACAAGTAACTACTCATTAAGTATGCGGCTCCTCTTGGGAGCTATTTGCAAGCACATGAAAGACCAGAAGGTGGTTTGGGATTCACCAAGGGCACACTGTGTACACCAGCCTGGTTGTTTTCTTTTGTGAGATGGGTGGGCTGATGGAAAAAAGCAGAGACTTTCATTTTGACGTCATCCAATCTGATGTCAGCAGAGCTTGTGTTGCAGCAGCCGGATGGGGGGCTGCATGTTGGCTTGGGGAGAACCAGGAGGACAGATGACTGCCGGGCAGCCAGGGCCACACTGCAGTGGTCAGTGGGTGGACATCCAGCTGCAACCAGTATGGAGTGGTGTCCCTCAGGAGAGTGTTTAACATCTTCATTAACCATGGACACCATGGAGTGGTCGTTGACTCGCTGGAGGGCAGGGCTGCCACTCAGAGAGAGGTCAGCTGGCTGCAGAGTGGCCCTCCAGACCCTCCTGAGTTCAGCAAGGGCAAAGGCAGAGTGTGCACCTGGGACAGGTCAGCGCCATGACACAGGACAGGTGGGTCCTGCTGAACAACAAGTTGAATATAAGTCAGTAGTGCACCCTTGCAGCAAGGAAAGTGAGCTACGTACCAGGCAACATGAAGAAGATTACAGCTGGGAGTCTGAGCAAAGGGATTTTTTCCCTTTATCCAGACTCATCAGGTCACTGTGTTCTTGCTTTCCTTCAGGGAGATCCTACTGCTGTCTTCAGTGGCCTAAAGGGGGGCTATAGGGTTAAGCTCTTCTCTGAGGAGCACAGCAGAAGGACAAGAAGCAACAAACACAGATGGCAGTGAAGGAAACTCTGGCAAGCTAGAAGGAGAAAGCTTTTGTCCATGAGGATGGTCACTGCAGGAACAGGAGCCCCAAGAGGCAGTGCACTCTTCATCCTTGAAGACACTAAAAACCCAGCTGGGTGTAACCCTGTCCAACTTGCTGTACTAGCCCTTGTTAGGGCTGGTCTTGCCTTGGCAGGGGGTAACCACCAAAAGTCCCTTCCCACACAGACTATCCTGTGCATCTATGATCCTAACGACTATCTTTAGGGTCCTTTCCACCCCAAACCATTCCATGATTCCATAATTCTAATCTTTTTTTTTTAATTAGCAAGATGTGAACCAGAAAAGGACACCTGAAACTGAAACCCTGCGATAGTGTTACTATATGGCAACACTTGGCATTTCTGTATTTGTCACTTTCAGTTTCATTGCTGGAATTCATGAAAATGAGTGTACACTGCACCATCTTCAGTGTCATAGGAATGATCTGATGTTGAAGGTCCTACACAGCCCTGGTGGGAAAGGATGGGGAACCCTTGTGACAGCCCTGAGCAGCTCTGCTCCTCTCTCCCTCTGAGCTCTTGTATTGCAGTTGTCAAAACTGTTTTCAAGACGTGCCTCTGTGAAGGGAAATAATCCCTTCCTTCTGTGGCAGCTTGACTTAGACATTGAAAAATATAAATTTTGCAGGTTTATGTTTATTAAATAGTTTGCCTTAAAAAAACCACAACCCAACAAACAACAGCATATGTAATTCACACAATAAAGGTAGAAGTGGACAAAAGGACTCCAGGAGTGCAACCACTGCCAAAGAAAAGCAGCAACAAGCTCAATCACCCACACGACTCAGCCCCATCCCTGAGGACATAACAGGTCCCCTCCGTTTATGTCACAAGAAGCCCCCAGTGAGCTGCCTGCTGCACAGCCCTCCCCTCTTCCAAGGCCTAGATCTGAAAAAGCGTGCAAAAATATTGATTATGTCTTCAGTGGGGCCAAAGGGGTACCATGAGGGGCTCAGAGGAGACCCAGGGCTGTGTGCTACATGCCATGGACATGGACAAACTGCTCCCAAGCCAGGCACAGCCACGTTGTTTTCATGAGCTTGTCCCCTGTCCCTTCCCTGCTTTGCAGCAGCTGAGAACATGACAAGAGAAGGTCCATCAAGAGCTGCACCTTCTTACGTTTATGAGTACTGAGTGTAGAAATTTCCCATCAGCAACCTGGGGATTTTCCATCTCCCTGCAAACAAACTGGCTCAGAACTTGGTGTTTCCCCCTGAAAGGCTGGAGGAAAGTTGGGGATGAAAGGAGCAAAGGTTTGTAATGACAGATTTTCCTCTGTTTTTTTTCTGAACAGAGTTAAAACTGACTGTGGGTATCTGACAAAAGGCCTTGATACCTGTATCCACTCACTAAATGGCACAGGAGGCCAGAGGAACCTCCCCCTTGTCTCTTGCCACATAAGGTGAATGAAATACTGGAGATGGAAAGCTGTGAGCAGAAGCCACTGATGCCTGTATATGGGGATGCAGCAAACACGAGGGGCAAGTGAGAACGAGAAACCTGCTGGAAGAGCAGGAATGGGAAGCGTTGGTGCACAGGACTGAATTCAGAGCTCCCATGAGATGCTGGCTGTGTGGGTCGGCTGAGCCATGGGCACGACGTGTGCAGCTGTGACAAATACAGGATCCTCATGGAATGTTTGGGCATGTGAGTGAAAGTGAGCTACACCACGGGCTCTGCTGAAGTGCTCCTAGACACTTGTTACTGACCAGTGGACATCTCCTGTCCCCACAGGAGGGTTGCTAGTTTGAGCACACTCTTGCTGTATGGTCCATCAGGATTCAAACAGTGCCTGGTTTCCTCATCCGATGATGCAGGGGTGCCCATCAGTATCCTGTGCACTATCCTGATGTCCTGGCCTTGCGGCCATTACAGCCAGGTCTCCTGGGCCCTTTGCTGTGCCAACCCCTCAGCTCAGAGACTTTTGTTGTGTTTAATGTACCCAGAGCTGCATGAAGGTGGACTAATGTTTGCTTTCCCCTGCTGATATTTAATGCCTGCACTGCTGACCTTGGGCTGACCACTGAAGGAAAGGACAGCTGAAGGGGAACATTGTACAGGAGCATGGGGGTGGTGCAAGGCTGGAGGGGAGACCATGGCCTGGCTTCCCCTCCTGGGGTGGGCAGCTATGCTAGCATTAGTTTTGAGGGGAGCCTGAGGCATGCTTTCCTGCCCAGCCCAGGAGTTTTCCCTCTCTCATTGACCTAGGCATGAGCAAAGCAAAGCCTGGCCTCAGGGAGGCCCAGACTCTCCAAGAAAGTGATGGAGAATGTGTTTTGGGAGAGCTGCACCACTGTGATCAGAGGTAGCTGAATTTGTAGGTACAAAGAGGGAGGTGAAGCCCCTTCGTAGAATCACAGAATGGCTTGGGTTGGAAGGGACCTTAAAGACCATCCAGTTCCAACCCCCCTGCCATGGGCAGGGCCACCTCCCACCAGACCAGGTTGCTCCAAGCCCCATCCAACCTGGCCTTGAACACTGCCAGGGAGGGGGCAGCCACAGCTCCTTTGGGCAACCTGTGCCAGTGTCTCACCACCCTCACAGGAAAGAATTTCTTCCTAATAGCCAATCTAAATCTGCCCTCATTAAGTTTGAACCCGTTACCCCACGCCCTATCACTCCATACCCTTGTAAACAGTCCCTTCTCCAGCTTTCCTGTAGTCCCTTCAGGTACCAGAAGGCTGCTCTAAGGTCTCCTCAGAGCCTTCTCTTCTCCAGGCTGAACAACCCCAACTCTCTCAGCCTGTCTTCACAGGAGAGGTGCTCCAACCCTCTGATCATTTTCGTGGCCCTCCTCTGGACTCTCTCCAACAACTCCATGTGCTTCTTATGTTGGGGACTCCAGAACTGGACACAGCACTACAGGTGGGGTCTCATGAGAGCAGAGCAGAGGGGGACAATCACCTCCCTCAACCTGCTGGTCACACTGCTTTTGATACAGCCCAGGATACTGTTGTCTTTCTGGGCTGCAAGTGCACACTGCCAGCTCATGTTGAGCTTCTCATCAACCAGTACCCACAGGCCGTTTTCCTCATGGCTGTTCTCAACCCATTCTCTGCCCAGCCTGTATTTGTTCATGGGATTGCCCCGACCCAGGTGCAGGACCTTGCACTTGACCTTGTTGAACTTCATGTGGTTCTCTCCCATTGATTTGCACAATGAGCAAGCTTGAATAATGGGCTTGAAGGCCTTTTCTGGAGCACTATGCCTTAAAGGTTAGATCCAGCCTGAGAAGTTATCCCTAGGAGATGCTGCCCAGAGCAGACCCAGCTGCTGGTATGTCTCGCCCAGTGGAGGCTAAGCCTACTGTACACCACCCTTCTCCCACACCATACCTGCTTGAGCTTCTGTAGGTGTACCCAGCACCTAACGGGAGCTTGTTGTCAATGTTAGTAAAACATTAACTTCATTCACTCCTGATAACGGCATCGATTCTCCGTCCCGTGGGGGCTGTGTAGGAGGTGGTGGTGCTGGGGGAAATACCAGGAGGGGCAGGTCATTGCCTGCTGCCTGACTGCAGCACTGCCAGCCTCCAGGTTTTGGGCAGCTCCATGCTGCTGCCTCTCCAAGCACAATGATTACAGCCCAGCTCCCCAGAAGAGGGGTGCATGACCCCGAAAGAGGGGTGCATGCCTTGGTGCCTCCCTGGTGCACAGCATGGACTGTGCCAGCCAGGAGGAAAACCCACCCGGGTACAGCAGGAAGTGGGGAAATCTCCATGGACTGACATTTGAAGTGCATCTCCTGTGGTAGAAACGAGGTTTATGCCTTTCTCTTTGGCCAGTGGCTGTCTTCTGTATTAAAAGGTCAAGAGGTGATCGGACATGCCAGGCTTGCTCTGCTTTTCTCCTGGAGACAGTAAAAAAAAATTTCTTAAAATTGCTGAAACTTAAAATTTAGAATGTAATAGAATGCAGCAGAAATAATTGGCAGTGCCTCAGATGGTGGGACATGGTGAAGGGATGACCTTCACTCCTGTGACCAATGACAGGACTCGGGGTAACAGCAGGAAGCTGAATCAGGGAAGGTTTAGGTTAGATATCAGGAAAAGTTTTTTCCCCCAGAGGGTGGTTGAGCACTGGCACAGGCTCCCCAGGGCAGTGGTCACAGCACCAAGCCTGACTGAGTTCGAGAAGCATTTGGACGATGCTCTCAGGCACATGGTGTGACTCCTGGGGTGTCCTGCACAGGGACAGGAGTTGGACTTGATGATACAGGAGGGTCCCTTCCAACTTGGTATGTTCTGTGATTCTATGATTCTATGAATGTTCATGTCCTGGGTTGCATTTTGTTTAGGAATTTGGATTTTGGGAGGGTGATTTGGGGTTTGGGTTTTTTTGTTTGTTTTTTTTTAGTTAAGTTGTGTTTCACCAGCAATCCCTCTCATTTGCTTCTCTCCCATGTTTCACAGGTTGACAAGAGAAAATGTGTTGGCTTTTTTCAGACTTGGGGAATACAGTTATTCTGTATTGAGAATAAAGACATCAGATCTGCAGCCTGAGCAATTCAAGGGAAAAAACACAGTGAAAACATCTTGGAGTTGAACCGAACTGATGTCTCCATTGTTTCCGGCCTCGGGGCAAGTGATAAGAGGAAGCAGGGGGTTTGGCAAAAGCACGGTGCTGGGCTTATGATAGCACAGCATGATCAGGGCTGTGGAAAAGGCAAAGCAGCCTCTCTTCAGGGCTGACCTGACACTCACCCTTGTTCTCCAGAAAGAGCTTTGCCAGCCTCCTCTTTTCTGTCCTGCTCCTGTTTGTCCAAGGGCTGCTGACCCCAGCATGAGCCCAGCCAGCTTTCTTCACACCCCCTCTGCCTCCTGAGAAACTAAATTATTGCTACGAAAACATGCTAAATTTAATGCAAAAATAAACCTAGAAAAACCCGTTGATCTTCCTTTCAGACATGGTTGAGTGCCAAAGCCTATTGTTGCGGGGGGCAGCATACTACTGCTCACAGTCTCTTTCGGATGATGGGAAATAATGGGGTCCTTGGGAACATTAAATGTCCCACGAAACATCTCCAGCAGTTTTGGCTTCATCAACTTGCACTGAAGGAATTTCTCCACCTGCACAGTCTATCACAGGTCATAGAGTTCCATGCAGCACTGCAAGGAACTATGCCACATGCCCATCTGCAAAGCTGCACTCTGGCCATCCTTACACTCAAAATCACGTTCATGGACAAAAAGTATGCTCATCAAGGAAAGCCAAGAATTTATTGCTAGTGTAATTAAAATCTTAAGAGTCTAATAATTGTTACTCCAATTCTAGCTGTTGCAGTGAAGAATAATGATGTGGTTAAAACGGTACACACACTTTTTAGCTTCTACCACTTTTCCTGATGTTACCCCTCCTCCTGTTGCTCAGGGTCCTGAGCTGAATGGTGTCTTGCTGGTGGGAGCTATGGAGAGTTGTGAGCATCTGGAGTCCTGCACCAGGATCAAAGTGAGTTCTGTGTTGATGGCTTCTTCGGCCTCTACTGAAGGAACCACACGGGTTCATTTTTATGTTTGCAAACATGCTTTTTTTTACACCTTGTTCTTTCTTCAGTGGTCTGCAGCTTCATGTTGCATCAAAATTTGCTATGCATGGTGTGTACCATCTATGTTGTTACCAGTTATTCTGCCTGGTTTCTTTGTTCTTGTCCCAAGCCCTGAAGCCTCTTCTGCCCAGCTCCAGGCCGCATGTCCTCACTTGCCCCTCCATGAGCTGTTGACATCTGTTTGAAACTATGGCTATATAATATGAAGATAAAAACCAAGTAAAGCAAATGAGCCAAGGACACCTGGTCCCCTAGAAAAGTTGCTGCTACAACTAAACCAGGTAACCCAGACCTGCTGGCAGGTCAAGAGAAGACCAGACTCAACACACCTGGTGGACCTGACTCCTGAGACTCATTGCCAAGCCCATGGCTGGCTGATGGTGTTGGCAGCCCTGTACCAGTGGCACCCCATCACCCCTGGGCAGGCCAGGCACGCCTTGGGGACTGTGACACATGGTTTGTATGGCTTATACTCTTCCTCCCACCCTCCCCCGGCCCTTAGCTGGAGGGAAATCCCATCATACTTAAGTTATGGGCTTCTCTCCAGCTTTGGCCTCACCATGGCTGTAGTGACACCACCACCTTGCAAAGTATTGCTTCCCCTCACCTTTCCCTCCTTCCTTTCTGTCTTCCTGCTCCAAAACTGTTGAGATAATACTTACCCATGCTATTAATCATTTAATAACTCTTCAATCTTACTTCCTAAACAAGTTTCCCTACATTCTGTTACTGCCATTTTCCTTTGAATTTCTCCCAGCTTGTCAGTGTCTTGGGAGTAATAAGGTGCCCAAAATTGAATGGTGTTTAAGATGTGGCCTCACCAACCACAAACCCACTAAAATCAATGGCAATGGTGCCCATTGGCTTAAATTTACTTTGGCATCTGGCCCAAGGAGAATACTGCTTCTAAGCTTGGTAACATGATGTCTCAGCATGAGCCACTAAAATGACTTAGGGGTGTTTGTTTTGTTTTGTTTTTTACACAGCCCTATCAAATTGCAAATTTACATGCACTTACTAATCAGCAAATTTTCCCAACCGCTTTGAGTGCTGCTTCATCTCACAGTCCTTCTTCCCACTGACAATTAGCCATTCACCTACTTATCCCCTGGTTCAGTATCTTGTACTTTGATACACCGAAATTGTGTTATTTTCTGCCCAGTTTCTAATCCTGCCAGACTTCTCTGTGCTCTTGTTCCATTTTTGCTGCTGAAGACCTCTACAGACAGGCTGACCATCTCTCTTGCATTGGTAGAAGATACACTCTGTATCTCAGTTTTTAACTGAGATGAAAAAGCAACAACACAGAGTCTGGGTCTTAATTTTAGCTTCCCTTGCTTAATCCTTGTCCGTACATGTCCAAACAGCCTCATTTTTAAAGGACATCCAGCTCAGTTTCTGGGCCTTGTTTTCAGAAATGAACTCTGCGACCAGCAGGGCAAAGGCAAGCTGCTTCAACATCTGCTTACATGCTGAGGACAAGATATTGGGAAAATTGTATGTAACAGCCCTCAAGCAACACCTGGCATCACGCTGATGCATCACACTCTTGTTCCGATGCAGCAGGTCTCTGTATTACAAATTATATCCTTCCAATTCGTGACTGCACTCTTCACTCAGCCTCTGCTAGATAATTACTGACACTATTTGGTAAATCCATCACTAACCCGGGTAGTGCATTACGAGTGCTGTAATGCTAAGGAAGCAATGAAGTACCAGTTTCTCACTAAACCTACAGTACTGTTTTAGGATGGAAGATCCCTTTGTTCAAGAATACTCTCCCAGTTTACAGGAAAGGATGGATAAGTACAGATGATTGTTGAAACTCCTCTTTGGTAACAGGTTTTCAAATGCTTGTGAACTGACCTAATGGTTATTTCACCTAGATCCCATTGTCAAAGTTTGCTTGTTGAAATGCTAAGTGAAACAATTTAAAACCTTACCTAACCCAAGATATGCCAAGTTTACCATCTGCCCTCCCAGGCAAAGCAAGAAATGAGACTGGTCTGGCATTTCCAGCATGACTTAAATCACCCTATGAACTTACAGGTATTATAAACTGATTGTGTAATTCTTTTTCTAGTCTCTTCACCTGCATTGAAAGGGAGTGACTGATTTCCACAGGTCCTTTTTTCTCCCTGTTTTTAAACAAAGGTGGTGTATCTACCCATCTTTGGGCCCCTGGGAAGGAAGCTGGTCCTCAGTGAGATTTTCAGAGATTGCTTTGGCTCATTGCTGAATTACTCTGCTCTTGGCCAGCTGGAGAACACTTGTTTATCTACACATTCTTTCACCTCATCTGGCTTTCATCTGGCCTGCATCCTCTTTGTCTGACACTGGGCTGCTGCAGCCTGCCGATTGCTACGTGAACTTCTGCCAGGTAAAGGGAGAATCAGGGTACAGTCTCCTCCCAGCCAAAACAGGTGCAGAATGTACCCTGGTGTCAGCCCAAGTGGACGCTTCCTGACCATAGCAGGGCCCTGCCTGACCCAGGTGACAAGGTGATTGTTTTCTTTATCACATCTTCAGAGCTGGGTCCTCAGCAGGCACTGAAGGCTCCTGCGCTGCTCACCACCACAGATAGCCCAACCGAGGAGGTAAGGATTGGCCAGCTGCAATTGCCTGGTGGCATCTGGAGGTGTCTGCACGCAGTGGGTTTATACAGCCCTTAGGAGTGCTGCTTTGGATGTGGACTCTGCAACAAGTTGGGCAGGGAAAGGTCAGCTTCAATCAATAACAAGTGGAAAGAGGCAACTTAGGCTGTGGGTGTTAAAATACCATTGGGAAAATCTGCTTCTACAGATGCCCCTCATACTCATTGACTATTTCCCTCAAGCATGCATGGCTGATTCCTCCTTTGTTGTCAGCCTGAGTAAGAGCTAAATCCCCATAGGATTTACTTCCTCTACTGGTGCCAATGTGTGTGTGTATATATATACACACACACATATACATATAAATACTTATATATGTGTGTGTATATACATATATATACACATATAAATACTTATATATGTGTGTGTGTATATACATATATATATATGTGCATTTTTTCCAGGCTGATACAAGGAAATGAGGCCAGCTAAAAAGTGTGGAATTATCTTCCAGTATAACCACAGTGGCTGTTCAGCGGTTAATGAGCTCACTTTAGCATGCAGACATCCTCTTACACTGCTTGTCCCTCTGGAGCTGCTCAGTTGTCCTCCTGGCTTTGTTATAACCACAGACCAATGCGCTTTTAACGGACACGGCTCCTGTTACTGCATAAAGAGATAGTTGTTTGTGTCAAACACAGTATTCTGAGCTTTTGAAAAGCATGATGTATGCTAAAAGGGACCCCAAACTCAGGTCAGGTTGTTTCTCAAAGAGTCACCTCTCACCTCCTCTTGTGGTAGTTGGCGTGACAGTGGGGCTGTGTTGCTGCTGTCCTGCACCCATAGGCACAGCAGCAGCAGGGTGCTGGCACGGGCAGCCACCTCAGCCCTCCAGGGCTGCCCAAGAGGATGCAGTGCAGGAGGAACAGCACCCAGGGATCTCCGTGGTGAGCTGCACATGATTGCACAGCTCTGGAAACCGCTACGAATCTCCCTTTGCACATCTGGACTGTGCATGCTTGGAGGCATTTTAAAACAGTGCCTAAATGATTGAGGAAATGGCAAAAATTATGAATTCAGTCTTTATCCAGAGGCAGAAATAATTATCTTGTTCCAGTAAATGTTGGTAACTGGGAAAAGATGATGAGATTTTTCCTAATAGTGGGACTATAAGTGCTAAGGAGGGATCCTCAAGAAAAGAGAAGTGAGAGAAAGCTGAGGACAAGGCTGAGCACAAGCCAGGTTTTAGTGTTAGATGACCTCTGTGTGCCTACTTGCGGAGTTATTAAACCATTGGTCTAAGCTACACCATCTTCTGTAACAATCTCATATGATGCTACCTGGCATTAAAAAGGTACATGGCTACATATTAAATGGTTCCACTTTTGGCTATTTCATTACAAGACTTAGAAAACTCAGTTTTCAGAGAGACAAGGAGAACAATTCTAATGGAGATGCCATTAATACAAATGCTGGCTGAATCAACATTTCAAGGGAAGGCTAGACTGAGAAAAAATATTTGAAAACTGAGCATTTCACTAAAATGGGTTACGAGCATTTATGGCACTTTTGTGTTTAGCTGTCATTCTGCTGCAATGGGAACATTTCAGAATATGGCTGTGAATCAAAATTTAAATATCAGTGTATCTTTATATTGATCTGATTCAGCATCCATGATGGATAGTGAAGCTTGTGATCCCAAGGCACTGTTATGAAGTCCCAGTATTTGGAATTAACTACTGCTATAAGCAGAAGCTGTGGAGATAACTCTGAATACTAGGCCTGGATCTTGAAATGTATCCCAGTTGCTATAAAGCACTTATTCTGTTCCTAAACTACAAGGCTGGCACAAAGATGTATTTGTTGCATTTATCAGTTGCCTCATACTTGTAGTTAGATTTATTCCTTCCTAGAAATAAGTATCAAGATTGACAGACCTGGCAGGATCCATGACAAAGATTGCTGACCACCGCACAGGGCAGTGAGCCTGATTCTCATCCAACTTTTACAGCATCATCAAAAAGCCAAGCTTGTAAACCTGAACTGTCAACTGAAGAGAGGGAAAACAACAGCTCTGATTTAGCTTTTTGGTTGCCCCAGTGATCTGAAAGGCCCTGTTTGAGATTTGTGATTCAGATTTCAATGAAATTTCCGTCCCTCCCTGTTGGGTAGAGCTCTTCTTGCAGAAGGGATTCAGTGAAGTGAGCCATGGCAAGCCTGCGGTAAGTCCGACTTCTCAGCTGCCAGAGTCATTTTTCAGGGAGTTTCCTTTACTGAAGGAGCAACAAATCAAAACATTGTTTGAATAAGTAAAGAGCTCTTGATGCCTAACAGTGAGAAACCTACACTGGGGTCCTCCTGCTAGTGTTCTCTGCAAATCAGGCATCTTGGTGGCCTGAGGAGGGCAGCCCAGGGGTCTGATTTGCTTCCTACATGGGAACCCTCACACAGCACCCACAGCTTCATTTGCCAAAAGGCAGGATGTGTATATGCTCGAGGATGGAGGCAGAGCTTGCATTTCACAAGCATTAGATAAACTGTGCTTATGAGTGTGGGGTCACACCATGACAGCTGGCTGCTTTTGGTCCCATGGCGACACCCCCATTGCCTTCATAAACCTGTGGAGCATGACTTGACCTCTTCGATTAATGAAGCTTCCTTAGTCCTAGTGCTCTGCATACTCTTAACAAGTAACAGCACTGCTTTTTACACAGCAACAGAGATCCACTTACCCAGGACCTCAATACGTTCTCAAAAGGAGAGCCAGCACCCCTATGGTGTGCTTACAGAGGGGGACATGGAGATGGGTGGGCATTCATGAGACTTGCCAAAACTATATTTTGGATATGACCATGTTTGCTAATTCTGAACTGGCTTTTTCCAGCCCTGAAACACACATGTCCAGAAATAGATCTACTATTTTTATTTTCCTCCCTGGCCAAATTTTCAGCTGGGCATGAAAATAAATCATAAAAGTAGTGAGGCAGGTAGTTTAGAATGAGGATTTCAGGGCTTTTCATGAAATTGTAAGGGCTTATTTATTTGCTTAGTGAGTGAGTCTGAGCAGGGAGTTGTAATATTTTTTCAGGTTATTGTGTTTACTTGGATATTGGTCCTTTATATTCCAGGACACACCCAGGATGAAAAAAACATCTTGCAGAACTGTGATGAAGACCTCAAGCTGCAATGTGTCAGTGAATCAGATGTTAGAGATGGGGTGATAAACTCTCACAGTCTGTACTGAATACTATTTCCATATGAAGAAATGTGAGTAGGAAATGTCTTCTAAGTAACTGATTTCAGCAGTGTCATAGGTGTTGTCCAGAGGCATAACGGCACAGGGTCTTTGATCTGATTGCCCCATATCACCGGCGTATCTACAGATGATGTCCTTTTTTGTTGTTTTTCCCATTTGTGTTTAACAATTTTTGTTGACATTCTCAGGAATGGCTCATGGGGAAGCCAGACTGCTGACTAGTAGTTGGTAGTTTTTTCTCTTCTCAGTTACCTGTGTTACATCTTTGGCTCTTCTTGTTTATGCAGTGGATAAACAGACCTCCAAATCACGGAATCATAGAATCATCGAGGTTGGAAGAGACCTTCAAGATCACCCAGTCCAACCACCTGCCTACATCACCAATAAACCACATCACCCAGCGCCACATCCAGACACCTCTTGAACACCTCCAGGGACGGTGACTCCATCACCTCCCTGGGCAGCCTATTCCAATACCCAATCACCCTTACAGTGAAGAAATTTTTCCCAATGTCCAACCTGAATCTCCCCTGCTGCAATTTAAAGCCATTTCCTCTTGTCCTTTCACTATGGGCATGTCAGAAGAGACCAACCCCTGCCTCACTCCAACCTCCTTTCAGGGAGTTGTAGAGAGTGATGAGGTACACCCTGAGCCTTCTCTTCTCTTCTCTTCTCTTCTCTAGACCCCAATTCCTCAGTTGCTCCTGATATGACACGTTTTCCAGTCCCTGGTGGAATGGTCTAGCACAGACTGTTATTTTGTCATGGTTTTTTTGTATCCTGCTCTTGCTCACAGCTGTGAATATACTTTGCAGTACTTCAGTGAAACTTATGCGCTTAGATGCCTTGGGGGATCTGGACCTTAGGCACACAGGTGTCCATGACTTGCTGAAAGTGAATGAAATGTGGATGACTAAGGGATGCATTCATGTTGCCTGCCTGCTGGCATGGGGGCAGAGCACATACATGCCCAGTCGGGGCTCCCAGCAGAGTGAGTGGAGAAACAGCACTAAATTTAGCTTATCTGAAGCTGAGTAAGAATTACTTATTTGGGATCATTTCTGAAACCCAGAGGCTGGATGGAGGCCATTTCAGGTCAATCCTGGTCCTGCCGCTTTTCTCACACAGAATTTGCTGGGGCAGGAGGGGAGCTGTGTGTATGTACACAGAGTGACCCCACGATGAATACCAATGCTATTGTGGTGTCTGGACAGGCACATGAGATCAGTAGATATACTCATAGGTCTCCTTAGTTAGATTTGGAAGTTTCCAAGTTCCCACACTGGGAAGCAAGCTCAGTCTCAACCCAGCTTGGATCAAGGTGGGGTCCAGGTACACTTTCCTTTTGTCTCCCTGTTTTGACAGTGCATGAAAAGAGAGCCCTGCAGAGACTAGAGGAGGGAAGCAGTAGGTTGCAGCTGGACTCTGGAGAGGCCTGATCCCTCAGGCACACAGCAGTGCATGCTTTTAATTAAGCAAAAGTGACCTGAAGAATTCAGGTCTGGGATGCTGACATATCCCTTCAATGTAAATTTAGACTTAGATGAAAATACTTTAAAACTCATGCCCATTTTTAGTGAAGCCCCATCATGACTTTGAACTCCTGCCCTACTGCTGAACTCCCAAGGTTTGTAGAACCACAAGAAATCCCATTTGCCATTGCCAGGACTCTGTACTTCAGTTACATGTATGAGCCCCATCACTGTGGCATTTTACCACCTGGAAATACTCCTGTGAGTAAGGGGTGCAGGGTTGTCAGCACTGTTTTTAGGTTGGGAAAGGAGGCAAAGACAGTCTCAGTGATGTGCCCAAGGTCACACAGGTAATCTGTGGCAGAGGAGGAATTTGCAAGATCCTGAACAACCCCTGCATTAATTGCTGCTCCAGCTGGTCATATGGGCAGTCATGATTTTAGTTACATGTGGAGCACCAAAATGTCTAAAAATCCAAGCCCAATTTTCCTTCTTCAGCTGTGACATCAATGGCATCGTTCAGTGCACAAGGGTAACAAATCTGAGTGGGCTGTTACTTCCCCCACCCCAGGACAGCAGAATGATCTTAGGTGAGGATGTATGGGGCAGAAGAACTGTCCAGTGATATTTTTTTCTAACTGCTTTGTGACTCTGGCCCTGTAAGCAAATTCTTTTTCTTGACTCAGTAAAGCCACTTCAAATGCCAATATTGCAAAATGTCGTTATTGATACATGAATAATTAGTGGGAGGCTCTGAGGATGGGTAGCAGGATATGGAGACTTTCAGCAAGAGGTCATCTTGAGCTGAGGCCAGGGTGCTCTCAGGGACACTTAACACTTTGTTGCTTGTGTGGATGCCTGCTGGGTTCTGAAGCTGGGCGTGGGGTGCAGCTGGGTCGATACAAGGGCTGTTGGCTACTTCTGGGAGAGGTGGCAGGGGCCAGATATAGGCTGTGCTCAGCTGGTGTCCATAGTTCCCCAGTGTTTTGCTGCCCTCCTCCAGTCAGCCAGTACAATTGCATGTGAGACAGTTTCCAAGACTTCTTATGTCCCAATGACCCAGTTTATCTTAATGCCCTAAATTACCAGGTTTTTCTAACCTTCAATCATTTCCACAGATGGGTTTCTGCTGGCAGATCAGCGGGAGTCAGTGTCTGGCCATTGCTGAGTAGGTGGAGATGGTGTTTCCCTGACCTCTGGGGCAGCAACCTGGCCTGCAGCCCTGGCTGCAGATCTGGGAGCAGTGGTGGGGCTGCAGCTGCCCTGGAGCCCCATGCTTTGACTCTGCCAGCATTTCCTCATATCCCCTCATCTCTCCCACCTCTTCCTTCAGGTAATGCAGAATCACAGAATCACAGAATCACAGAATCTAAGGGGATGGAAGGGACCTCGAAAGATCATCTAGTCCACCCCCCCTGCCAGAGCAGGGTCACCTAGAGTCACAGGGGCACTTCCCCAGGTCCCCTCACAGCAAGAGCCACCCTGGTTACAATGGACACCTACATCCACATGGCCAAAAAATTGGGGAAATGTGAGTAATTTCCAAGTTCATCACATCCCATCACCAGAACACACGCACCTTCATGGACCTACAGGTCTGGCACTGAGACCTGGATGAAGCTGATGAGCTTTGGGAGAGAAAGGAAAGCTTTTGATGCACCTTGAGGATAGCAAAGAACACAGTTTTACTCCCTGTTGAGCTTGCTCACACTTTCTACCTCCCACTCTGCCTGCTGCTCCGTTTCTCTCCTGCATTTCACCTTCTACTTCCTTGCCTCTCCCCCCTGCTTTTCCAGCTGCTCTGTGATCCTGCTGCTCAC
The DNA here is from genome assembly GCA_013398125.1 of Aegotheles bennettii. Taxonomy (NCBI): domain Eukaryota; kingdom Metazoa; phylum Chordata; class Aves; order Caprimulgiformes; family Aegothelidae; genus Aegotheles; species Aegotheles bennettii. Next base: position 458,854 of record VZRW01009489.1, on the reverse strand, counting down.
CCAGTTTCCTCTCCAACCACATATCCTACTGCTGTTTGCCTCCCTGCAGCTTTGTCTGTCTTGTGCTGTTGCCTATGTTATGATTCTGGAGCGGATGATGGGTATCTGACCTTGTTCCTGGATATGGCAGCTGTCTTCACCTCACAGATTGTACTAAAGGTGCTGGTTTTGGGGGTTTCCATCTCAGTCACATTAACTGAGGGGCTGCCAGGGCCCAGACCAAAAGGCAAAATGCATCACCTGCGTTCAGTAGGGAGTATTCTCCATAAACTGCCATCCAAAACCCCTGAAAAGAGGATGTGCTTGTCCACAGCAAATGAGCACATGCTTGCTGGCAAGGAATATGCTGAGAAGTGTTTGCTGTCTACTAAGTGCCTGAAAAGCATGGACTTGCTAGAACAGTCTTATTTAGGAAGTAATCTAAAATTTTTGGTAAGCATCCAGAAGGTTTCTAGTTGAATTCCTATTTACATCTCCACCAGCCCGTTGGAGGACTCACAAACAGATACCAACACTCACCCAGAGCTCCCATGGCCCCAGACATACTGGACAGAAATGGGGTAGCTGTGTGTATAAATATACCCCCATCACTGGCTCGGATGTGGTCTCATGCCACTGAAACACATAAAGTCTAGTTGTTTGGATCCTGTGTTGCTGGGGGAATCGGAGGGGAAGTGTGGATATAGGCAGGCAGTACTTCTATCTTTATGTCCTTGACAAACACATGAGCATGTGTCTGCCCCTTCCTAAGCATTTCTGCAAATATATTTATATAATCAATGTTTATATATTTATAAATCAGCCAGATGGTCAGGAGCATAAGTAATTACTAGCACTCAGTATACTGTACAGCATTGATCCCCCTCTCTTACCTGCACGATATGGAGTGCTGACTGTGTGTGGTAGCTGTTAGAAGTTGTCATTTAAACCATACACTTTAAGGATGTGTACATGCAGTTGCACTGATGTGAAGGGTTAAGGGGTAATTTGGTGAATATATACCTTCCTCCTAGCCATTGAGAATGGGTGAGGTGGCAGGCTGTAATCTGCTGTCTGCAGGTGTTATCTGATACTGTATTTCCAGAACAGCATCACGGGTGTAAAGGTTCAGTATGAAAAGCAGCAGATGGAGAAACCTGTTGTGTCATTTTTTCGAACATAGGAATAATAGCTGTTGTGGGAGGGCCCTCCAGCAACACCAGACCTGCTTCTGTGGTGAGGACCTGCCTGTACAGGTGTGCTCAGCACAGAGCAGGAGCTTTTTGGTACTGTTGTGTTTGACCATTCCTTATTGGTCACCTTGGGCATGATTAATATAAAAACTTATGTGTTTGAAATGTAAAGTTCATTTTCCATTGAAGCTGTGGTTACTGCTACTTAGGGGACTTTACTAACTGAAAGCTAGGGAAATTAAATTTCTTCAGAGATAGATGTGAAGTACTGAGTATCAACATTTTATGTGCTTATACCCTCCTTGGGAACTTCATCCACAGGTTTTCAGATCAGTTGTAAATAACTTCTGAAACTGTAAGCTAGGGGATTACTGTAGCAAAGACCAGGTAGAATTTCATGGCACATGTAATATAGCAAGGAGTAGGAGCAACCAGGAGGGCTTTCTCTGGCCCCCAGCAACACTGTGGAGAGGGAAGGAAGAGCCTTTCAGGGATGGTACTGAAAGCACAGCCTCTCAGCAAACAGGGAAAGAACTGTCAAATACTCTCACCAGCAAGGATATGGACTGGACATCATCTTTGGTCTCTCTTGCCTTTTATTTCTTAGGTTCTAAGAAATGCAAGTCATGCAGTGAACACGTGAAAATAAAATGTTTTTACATTTCAGTTATTTTAAATGTATTTTTAAATATTAGAAATTAATAAATTTCCCTTGTTGTCTTCTTCTTTCATTGGTTTAATGGGTTTGCTAAGTTCAGATGGCTAAAGACAACCTAGTTTCATTAACTCCATCGGGACCGCCCTATATGCAGTACTTATGTTGACTTTGAGAAAAGTTTTACACAAGCAAGAAAATAGCTAATACGTTATATTCAGGAAACTATGTTTGATGAAATTATGACATGTTATTTTTATTTTCCTCCAGTAACAGTAATACAGCTGTTGGCTCTTACAACAGGCACCCACAAACTCCAGTTCATGGATACCATTGACCCCAGCAGGATGACTTTCACTTCCCTTTTGGGTCTCAGGGTTGATCTCATGCACACTTTTTGGTTGCCAAAGCAAATGATTGGAATCCTTAAATAATGTAAGTCTGACTGTTTGAGAAGAAACATGAGAAGGGCATATAGGATGTCATCAGTGCACGCACAGGGTGCCGAACTAGCTGAACATGATCTTGTGTACTCAAGGTCCCAGGAAGGGGGATTGGAAGCTGGGATGAAAGGATGGTCTCCCCAGCACACAGGCTTTACATTCAAATTACTTTTGGGGTTTTTTTTGTACAAATGATTAGAGGGACATCACAGAAAGGTTGCAATGGGTTTTTTTCACCAGGTCAAGTGACTGAGCCCTGTGGGGGCCTCGGTGCAACACCTACCAGATGGGGAACTGCTCCATATCCTGAGACCTCCTTCCTCCAGGAGGGGACCCTCTGGCCTCATCCAGCCTTGCCATGTGCTGGGGGGCAGGAAGCCCCAGATCATCCCCACAGGCGGCCACCACAGTCTGGTCTGGTGGTGGGAGGCAGACATGGGGCTCCTGGCAGCCTTCATCCAGCTGCCTGCCAGCATGTCTGGGCATAAGACACAGACCCAAATGCCCCTGAGGGATAAGAGAACAGAGGGACACTTCTACCATGTGAACCAGCTGTGGTGACTCTCTTTTCAACAGGTCTGGATGCTTTCTGAGCTCAGGTGACCTTTTAGTGTACAAAAGGCCTCTGGCAAGGCAGTCCACAGATTAGCCACATATTATGTACACAGGCATTCTTCTTTAAAGGACACAGGTCCTTTAAAACTGCTGCCCGACAGGCTCTCTTGCTGCCCTTTGCTTCTTGGATTAGAGAAGACAGCCAGCAACTGTCCTCTGCTGATTTTTGTCCTGCTATTCATGGTCTTACTGATCTCCCTCATGCCACCCCTACTCATCCCCTCTTCAAACAGAAAAGCCCTCCTCAGTTTAATGCTGGTGCACTACAGACCATTTGGTGCCTTTGATCATCCTCAGTAACGATGCACAGATGCATCCTGATGCATCTCTGCATACTTTCCAGTTCTGTTGTAGCTTTCTGGATGTGGGGATAAGCAGACGGTGTTCAACTTAAGAAACATCTCCTCCCCCTAAAATCAATGTGTCTGTCCACTGCAATATTAATGGTGCCTATCAGTCACCTACAGAGCAGAAAGCAGGATGCATCCAGGAGGGGCAGACAGCTCTTCAATCCCATTAAAGCCCAATAAATAAATGATAGGTTGCCTAGTACAGCAACCTGGGATATCAGATGTCCTTTCATAATAAGGAAGCGCACAGCCTTGTTTCCTGCTAGGAGAAGGTCTCCCTGCAAGCATCACTAACCTGCCTGGAGAGGTATTACCAGCTGATGCGTGTCACTTTGCTGGGTTCTGATGGAAAACTTTTCCTCTCCCTTCCTCTACTTGCAGTCCATCATAATTTCCTTCAGCTGGCTTCACAATTTTTCCATGGTATTGATGAGATATTGTGACACAAATCAGGATATTTGCTTTGTATTCAGGAAACCAGCCAGTACCCCACCACTTGTGCTGAACACGACTATGCTGTATGGACTGGGTGAAGAAATGCTGTCCTCTTCTGTATAACTGCATAGACTGTTTGAGCAGCACAATCCATGATGAGAGGAAGGAAGCTGACCTATGTTTTACTAGATATCCCTTTTCTGCAAGTGGTTGGCTACAAGCACTCAGTAATTTATTCTTGAAGGGCAGAGTGCCAGGGATGTCTCCTGGACACCATTGATTAAAATCATTTGCAAAAGTACAAATCTGATTCTGTAGATAAAATAAAACTGAGCTGGACTGAACTAGTCCAGCACACCTAATCTCTTTGTGAATTTACTGGGAGGCTGAAAGACAGAGACAGTTCATCTACATGCAGATGTAAACTTAATGTCAGTGTAAACAGTCCATCTGGGTTTTTGAAGCTAAAGCTCTTCAGACGAGCTGCTCCATGATGAACAGGGTTGGCAGAGGCTGTTTCCTGTGTTTCTTTCCCCTGTGTAACTTTTCTGGTGTTTCCCGGTGTGGTTGAAGTCTCCTTGAAACCCTTCTGCAGTGAATGCACTAAATAATACTCCTTCTCCCTTCATTATCTGGTTTCCTGTTTGCCCATCTGTGTGATCTTTGAGAGGTCCAGCCCTCTGCCAAGTGTGATTACATTTGGCTGGTGGGTTCAGATGTTATTACAAGGGATTGGTAGGCAGCACAATTGCACAAGTCTCAGCCCCAGGGGAGACAAGGATAAAAATCCCCCAAGGAGAACAAAAATGAGAGAAACAACCTGATTTAAGAAACCTCCAAGCACTCATTGGCTAAAAGGTGGGATGAGCAGGGCTTTCCCCAGCAACACTCCTCATAAAGAAGCGGGTGAACTCAACTTCTTTGTGACTGACTGCTTGGGAGGTAGGTGTGTCTGTTTTCACTCAGGAAAAAGGACAGAAGATCTCAGATTCCTCCTGACACAGGATGAAAACTCATTTTTTCCATGCAACCGATTCTTGCTTTGTGGCTTTATTGCCTCTTTCTGCGGGGATGCCCTTTAGAGCATATAATGTATTAAACAAAGTCTTTCTAAAGGAAAGAGATATCACCCTGGATAGTCTGTCAACCTAAGAAACCCAGAATTATTTATAAATGAAAACAAAGTAATCGATAGCAGCAATACAGACTTGGTGATCAATTTCCTTGTCTGAAATTTCTGGCATTGCTGTGCTCGGCACCGCAGCTCAGGGCTGGCTGGTGAAGGTTATTTAGTGAACTAGTAACTCAGCCAATATGAATTTATTTTCATTCAGTATTTGCTATCTAACTGGGCAGTATACTTGCGCTACTTAGGGATTCTTTGGTATTTTTGATCCTCCAGAGAAGTCTGGCTCCAGTCAAGCTCTTTCTTGCTTGTTTCCCAACTTCCACACCAGCTTCTCGCACACCAGGTGCTTGCCAGTTTTTGCCCTTTCATGACCTTTAATATGAATAGATGAATTTAGTATCTCTTTCATTTATTCCATTCCTCTGCTCCAGCCTCCAAGTGGTGGCCTAATCATCTTCCTGGCAAGGAGGGCTGGCCGTCTCCTAGGATTTTAAAAAAGAAATGTATTTACTTCAATGACTTTGAGGCAATTCCTGTCTGGCAGCGTGAAGAGTTGGCGTGAGGATTTTTAGAAGTCAATGACTGCCTATATGAAACATTTCTTATGAGTGCTTTTTACAACCTGTGCCATGCACTGCTTACACTATGCCAGTGCCTCTGGACCATGATGAAAAATAATCGCTTCATCTACAGGCTAGCAACCACCAGTACATTTTATATTTTCCCTGCTAAAGGCAGGCAGGACAGTGTGGTACCAAAACAGATTCTCATTTTGTAGCTCACAGTACCCTCACTGGTGGGGCTGTCAAGCTATTTGAAGACTGCCATCACATGCAGATCATGGTGGTTCAAGGTCTTCATCCCCTAATGTAGAGCTCGGATCACCAGTGCCTGTAGGAACTGCTCCTGTTCTTGGCCAGTGTCAGAACCCAACAAGCCAGAGCTTCCAGTGAGAGATGAACAGCACTAAGACAAGTGGAGCTGTCAAAAGCCCCAAAACCATCTGTTGCACCTGAAGATGATAGGAAATAATTCAGGGCCTCGAGGCAGGTCTGTTGCTATTATAGAGAGGCAATGCAAAAGATGAAAAGCAGATGAGGGAAGAGATGGAGCATGATCAGAAGCAGTGGTTAATAATCAGATAGAAGGCACAATTAAGAATGACTATTCTGTGATGGCAAGTGGAGGAGAGGAGATAATCTAATTCCAGAAGCTCTGCCAGAGCACCACAACACTCTGTCTGCCATTTATTTGGGTAGCAGGAGAGCACTATCAAATGCACATCATCATTATAGAAAAGAAGCATTCATTTCTCTCTTGTTCACTGTGTAATTAATTAAAAAGTTATCTTTTATTTGTAAGGTCACCATAAGGTTGGGGTTAATTTGTGTCTTGCTGAAAGCACAGTCTCTATTTGAGGACTTAAAATACTGCAGCATTTATTGCCTGTCTCCCTCCTGGACCTCCCTAAATCCTTCCTCTGGCATTCTCCTTCCTTTGTCAAGGTCTTGCCTTGGCCTCTTGGTCCTCTATGACTCTCTGTCCCTCACAGCTTTTCCCTCTGTGCCCCCGTGCTTATACACCCTAAACACTGGAGGGTGTCCAGCCACGTGAGTTATGTGGACTGAACTGAAGTCCAAGGGTGCCCCTTTGGCCAGGGTTGACAAGTTTTCAGTGAGACACCCCCTAAAAACACTTACAGGCAACATGACTGTTTCAGCCACATTTCCAGAGGAGAAAATCTAAACAAAAGCCTCTTGAACAAGCAGCACATGGCCAACCTTCAACCCAGTTAAGGTTTTCACTTCCTATTTCCTCTTGTTCCATTTGTGTTTTTCCTTAGGTTAGGCTTTCTGAAGCAGGCATTGGTCCTTCTTTCATCGTCAAATAAGAAGCCAAAACTTGTTGGATGCTGCACAAACAGCACATATACAGCAGGCTAACTCTGTTATTCTAAATGTGTCCTTCATCAAAATGAAAAGGGTAGAAGTTTCCACAAACAACTGTCATATATAAATAGATGAGGAGGTAATATTAAGATTAAAGACCTGACATCCTTGTTTGGTAGGAGAAATGTAGGATGCTGCATTGAAGGAAAGTTTTAACACAATAAGAATATTAAAGATTATAAGTCAACAAGTAGCTTCTGGTTAAAAAATGAATGTCTAAGTAAGAAGTACAAATGGAAAAAAGTACTCTAGGGAGGAAATGCTTTGTGTTTATTTATGGTGCACTATAGTTAAAAGGGCAAAAGAAATGGTAGGCATTTATGTCCAAAGCAGAGATGAACATCCACATGCATGCACATGAATTGTTTGGTGATAATTAGCAGTCTTTCAGTGCTGGGTTAGATTAAGCTTCCAGACTGAAGAAGACAGTTTTGTTCAACTGTATGGAAGTCCTCTAGATTTATGAGAATTCTGTAGTAATTAAAATTATTGAATGTTTGTGTTCAGAAAGAACAAAATAAATACATCAGAAATTAGAATGATGTGTATTTTTATGTGACTTCTTTCAGAAGTTGTGTGCATTATAGCAGGAACCTTGGTCTCAGCTCTTGCTTTATTCCCATTATCTATGCTGGTTTATTATAATTTTCAAATTAAACATCTTTTTTTCTGATGAGGTGGAAAGTAGCCTTGTGTTTATCATGGATAAAAATCACACACATGGGCAAAGCAGGAATCTCACAAACACACACACACACACATATATATATATAATTTAAACTCTAGTTCAAACCATAGTAAAATGGTTGTTTGCCCATAAGCTGAAGGTCCTACAAGTCCTGCCCAAATTCAATTCAAACCTCTGAAATGGAGGCAACTCAGGGACTGTTATGCAGAGTATACGACCCTCTCACATTGCATCCCAAACGTTGAGCATGCTGAGGAGGGATCATGAAAAGTGGTTTATAGCAATCCTATACTGTAATATTTAGATACATCCCAAAAGGCCACAGGCAAATGCCTCCATCCATTTAGTCTCTCTTATAGGGCAAAATTTTCTCATGTTTGTTTTCAAAGCATCGGCAAAGCTAATGTTTTTCTATAAAGGCTTGGCCAAACGCGTGGAGACTGCGGAAGAGATAGGAGTACATTGCAGCAGGATACTGTATTTTAATGGTTAGAATACTTGCCTGACGTAGGGCAGTTGTGGCCCATATGCCAAGAGCTCTTTGTACATTTTTCATTAAATATTGGCAGAATAAGAAACAAAATCAGTGCCTCCTTGCTGGCTGAGGCAGCAATGATGGTCCACCTTCATTAGCAAATGTAAGCAGCAACAAATGTACTCCCAAAGTACTGTTTGCCTAATGAACACAGGCTGTCCTCAGGTACAGGCTTCCCACTCCCTGAGTGAGCACTGTTGCCATGAAACTATTAAATAAATGTGGTCACCACTATGTTTTACAAGGCACTTGGGCTGAGGAGAGGTGCTGAGCTGCTTAGGCTGGGAATAGCCCCAGAGATGGCACGCTGCTGTTGGACTCAAGCAGGGAGGTGCCTCTGGTATTACCTGGCAACTGCCTGGGGGCTTTCTGGGTCACAGCTTTGGCCATCAGCTAGCCTCAATGGAGCTTCAGTTCTAACCCTGAAGCTGTTTCTTCCCACCCTAAAAGACTATGGCATTTCATAACTGAGTAGAAATATTCAAGGCCAACCTAAAATGGCCAAAGGAACAGAAGAGTTTGGCTTTGTAGGTTGGATTTTGCAGTCACTGACTCAGGTGTAACAATCCCAGTGGTTATTTCTCCTTTCTCATACTACAAGTGAATCAAAGTGTGTCTGGTTCTACCCAGGGATGTTTGTGCTGGTGACACGTTTCAAAGGCATCCAGGAGAAAGAAGCTCTTGTATTTCTGTATCCTACCATAGTCAAGGACTACTGAGGACCTGAATTAACCATGTGCCTACCTTTAATGGTTGAGTACAAACGATAGTCCTGTGAAACTATCAGTTATCTGCTGCTAACAAGGTAAGATTTGAGGGAATAATTGGAATAATTGCCAGCAAATTGTGGAGAGAGTTAATGTAGAAGTACAAAATGTTGCCTATCAAAAGGAGCTTTTCCTAAACCAGGTCTTTAAAAACACTCTGTCCTATATGTTGATATGATACTCACATTCATATCACAGTTTACGAACAACTACTCTTAGTGTTCCAGCTGAATATTCTCTCCAAGTGTGTTCAGGAAACCTGTGCTCAGTTTGAACCCAGAGTACCATCAATACTTCCCTGGTTTTGTTCTAACTGTGTGAAGTTCTGGTTTCCAAAGATTGTGACTTCGTGCTTAGCTCATTTGACTTTGCCAACCTGAACTGTGCCAAATTCTGACATCATGTATAAAAACTTCAATACGGATGTAGGAGGGGCCAGACTCAAAATCTTAAATTATCCCAAGTGTACTGTCAGGGCAGAGAGCCCTTGGGTCTGATGCCACTTCCCCAGTGCGTGCCAGCTTGGCACCATGCTTAGCAGGAATTTGGATGCAAAGAAAATGTAAAATCAAGGTCCATAAAGGCAGATTTGTTTTAGGACATAAATGCTCCTGGGTGACTAAAAAGTAACATTGGAAAAGTACATCTGTAATCTCTACTCAAAAAGCCCTCCAGGGACAATAGCCAAGTGGATCAGTAAACTTAGTTATTACTAAAGGAGTTATGTGGAGAGAAGAATGCCTTTACTGGAAAGAACCTAAATCAAAATTTAACAGCCAAATAAAGGTCCTTCTGAAAGTTTTATTAAAGGAGAAAGCAGTAAGCACCTGTAGCACTTGAAACAAGCTGCTATATATTAGTAGCCACGATCACATCTTTTGACTCATTTGGACCTTGGGGTACATATTATTTAAAATGAAAGGCATACATAGCGTGTGGAGAGCTGGTTATTCAAATGCAGAAAACAGCTATTTTTAACAAGGTCCTGCATCTCCTTTCTGTCTCATGTAGCCCAGCAGAAACAGTGAACTACAAAACTGCACCCTTCCCCAAAGCCAGAACTCTTTTTTTGTGAATAATGCAATAATGCAATAAACCTGATGCAATTCAGGTTTATTGCAAACTGCTGGTTTCAAGGTTTGTTGGTTTGTTTTTACTAGAATGACCCCAGTATCAACCTAGATTAACAAACATTTCTTCTTCCTAACTTCTAAATGTATAACTTTTGTTACATGTTGTTCATAACCTTTGTGTGGGTGAGATTATTTTTGTTTGCATAGATGCTCAAGAAATGGCTATTCTCTGTATAAACACATATATTGATGATCAAATAACAGTATGTGGGACATGTCAAATTGTTATTCAAGTTCATCTGAAGAGGTTTATTTTCCTAGGCAAGATGCAGAGGCACTGGGACAGGAACAGGTATGTTTGTGCAATGAGGGCTAAAACCTTTGGTTTGGGAGCCATCAAGTTTCCCTTCAGCATGGTGAGGGAGTTTCAAGTCTTCTTGCACCTTGGTGGGCATAACGTGAGGCTAAGGGTGTACAACAACACTGAGGGGATATTCTGAGGGGAAATCCTTCTTTACTTCCTTCTAGGGCAATCCCATGCTGCAACCACTGGAAAGCCTTGGAGGTAGATGACTGATCACACGCAACAAAAAGAGAGAAACAACAAATAGATCAAGTGAATGGCCTATTTCTCATATTAAATTGTGTCCTAGGGATTAATTATTATAACAAATATATGTGTAGAGCTTTGGCTCAATTAATGAAGAAAGACTCAAAGTAAATTCAAAGATTTACAACCAGCTGCAAAAAAAAATTAAAAAAATAAATCCTACTGGCTCTGAGCCTCACTAAGGTCTTATAGTACGGCTCATGTTTTTATGAATCCAACAGTATGTTTTAATGGGACACATGAGCATGTCTGTATACATATTTAAATAGAAATAGATATGCCTATATAAGGGAGTTATGGCAGTATGACAGCTTTAGCTATGTGCAATTACATTTAATTCACCAGCCATTTTTTAAAACCTCACCTGTACCCAATCCCACTAATTTCTATCCTTTGGATGTAGTTTACACACTGTAATTCCCAGATACTTTCAAACTGTGGCTGCCACAGAGGATGTAAAAGTGATGCCCTCCCAGTAGCATGAGCTCTCAGCTAACATGCCCTTTCTGAAGATGGATCTCTCACTGACTCCATCTCCAGACTAGTTTTCTGCCCGCCCTAGCGCCCTTCCCCATCTCTCCGAGTGACCCAGGCAGTGAGGCAATGTAGCATCCTTTCCTGAAAAAACTGGGCTTAAGACTTGAAATCTCAACATTCAACAAAGTCAGAACTGAAGGGCTTGTGCAAATGGAAATGAAGATTCCCACCTTTATAGCTGAACTCCCGACAGGCGGCCCAGCTCCTAAAACTGACGTGTTACTGCACATGGAAAAGCAGTTTTAAATAACTGTCAAAGGATTCAGAAACTTACCAGTTAGCTTCTCATTCTCTTTTGAGTCTGGTACTTCTGTAGTAAGGCAGATGGCTACAGTGTGCAAATGGACAGAGTCATGTGAGTGGACAGAGTTAAGGTAATACCAGATGTATCAGACTATCTGTGAGGCAAAAGGATGGCCTCGTTTATCATGGTATCTGCTTACTATGAACAGTCAGCTCATCTCCAAACGTAACCTATTTTTTCCTTTAAAAGTCTATGAAATTGAGAATGATGCTGGGCTCCATTTTCAGGTTTACCTCCGCAGATGTTCCAGTGTATCCAGCCCACACATTCTTACTGATTTCACCTCTCACTCTATTTTCTTCCCGCCCATATTTCAGTGACCATTTTGTTTACTGGCACTGAAAAAGTGTATGATAGGGAGACTGGTTTCCTGCTCTCACTCTAGTTCTCTTATCTATCTGCTTTCATCTGCGCACAGGCAAAGAATATGACTCTTGTTTTGCTATGCAATGCTGTAGCCTGTTTTCTGAGGAGGAATACAGCAGCTAATTAAAAAGTGGCTTTCTTCAGTGGCTGCACTCAGAGAGTCTGAAACTCTTCCTGAGCAACTGCATTTTGTCACCTTTTGAACTGCCTCCCTGGGCTGTCACCCTTCAACTCCCCTGTACCACTGCCAACACCAGCAGGGCTTTCTTCCAGGGCAGCAGGCAGTTCTGCATGAAGGAGAGCAAGCAAGACAGAAGGGCTTTGATTTTGTCCTACTCTTTCAGGAGCACCCTCTTCACGTCTGCACAGCCCCTTGCGTCTGGTGACTTAAAGGCTCCATCTGTGGAGGTCCACAGACAGGAAAGGAGGTTTGTTACCAGGGATGCAGGCCTTGCAAATACCAGTCTGACTCATGGTCATTTTAATCCAGTCTGAACATTTATTCATGGCTTAAATCTTTTCAGCCCAGAGAGGTTTCTCTTGGCTTCTTGTGGATGCTGCCCTGCACTGTGGAAAATGTCCTCATGGTTTAACCACCTAACACAGAGGGACTCTGCTGCTTAAAGTGACAGCTTCGAGGTCAGGAGAAACGTTTATGACTGACTACTGAAGGAGATGAAAATTAGGGACAGAAGGAACCTAGAAGTGATGTGTGCTTCCTAGACCGAGTTTATTGCTGTCATTAGCATCAGAATATGATGACTTCACAGAACACTTTGTTTGGACAATGAGATTGGAGGAAAAAAGAGGAAGATGTGTAACCTGTTCCCCTTAACCACTCTGAATATGAATAAGGGCCTCAAAGATGAAAAAGGGAGGTGGGGAAAAGGAAAACACTTGTAAAAATCTCCAAATGTAGTTTTCTTTTATGGATTTTTTCCGTTGTGAAATGCTTTGTGCAGCAGTGACTCTAGGTCTTTTGTCCTCTACTTGGATGTCTAAACCTCCATGGTAGCAATCCATAATCCAAATCCTGGATGGTTAAACCTCCCTGGCAGCAAGTCGTGGTCCACCAGCTACTTTTAACTCTTTTTTTCCTTATTGACAATTTAGTATTTTACAAACCAAAGTGGCTAAAAGACTCTAAACTGCTGCTGAAAGTGTCTTGGTCTTGAGGGTAGAGAATGCATTTTGAAACCTGTCACCTTTTTTTATTTCAACCCTACATCTCCTCTTCATCTCCACAAGCAGCCCATGTCAACACATGCACCATTAATTCTGGTACTTTCAAATCAAGCAGAAGAAATAAACCAGGCTGTAGCCCTTCCTTTGTGCTACCATAATGAACCAAGCCAGGGATTTGAAAGATAAAGTGCTGACATTTTAACTTTTAATTGAAGAGTTTCTTCCCCACAGAGGTACCAACAGGGAATGGAGCATCATCCTCCCTTTTAAAATGAAAGGCCAACTTCCTCAGCTGTTTCTGAGCCAGCATGGGTACAGCCACAAGTGGGATGCTGTAAAGGCAGCCCCATCCAGGGCTGAAAGACACAGCTGATCTGCCAAGTAGCCAGAAATTATCATCTTTCCAACATACTGCAGCAGAACCCAGCCTCTAAGTCAGGTTTTATGGCCTTCTGTTACACTACCAAATCTTTACTTAATCCTAAATACAAGCTTTTAAGAATTGGCAAGCTGCTTCTCTCCTGTGGAAAATAAATGCTGCAGTTGTGGTATTTTCAATGGATGTGTGCTCTGTAAAAATACTGGAACACTGGACTACTATAAGTGCCCATCATCCTACCCCCCTCTAAATAATTACCTGTGTGGTTCCTAAGGACCCTTTGGGAGGGAGAAAGACACCCATGCTACACTACTGGGATACCTCTCCACGACTGGTGCGTTTCCTTCTAGAGTGAACTTCAAAGGCTGCCCACTCATCTCTGCTCACCCTCTCCCTCTTCTCTCTTCTTCCCAGCTAAGCCATAGCATTGTCGTCTCCAGATTTCACTGTTCTCTTTATCAAGACACTTGATACAGTGGAAATGGCAGACCATGTCAGAATATTACTCTTATTTCATTGACCAGAGTGTCTGAAGAGTACTGTGAGTTATTTAAGTTGAAGAAGTACACCAGTAAAACAATAAGGAGATCAATCTGACAAATGTTGCAGCAGATTACAACTCTTGAGGAGGCTTTCAGTGTGGAGTTTGGCTCTTGACTCTTCTCAGTTTCCATTAGACTGCACAACTTAGCCTGTCAAGGGAAAGGAGGAGAACCTCATAACTGAGACTTCAAAACTAAACTGAGCAAAGCTGTTGGGAATGTAACTGAGGAAACAACCTTGCATGGGAGGAGAGAGGTGTAAGGAGCTCTTTTCCCACACTGACGTTGTATTATACATTGTCCTTGACTTTAACAGTGTCTACTACAGCAGACATAAAGGACACCTTACTAAATTAGGCACCAGCTACTATGAGGAAAGGTACAGGATGCTTCACTTACTTCTGGACTTTAAAAAAAAATGTGTAATTTGAATGGATAGTGTAGTTCACTGTGCTGTTAAAGGAATTTTTGGAGATGCCTTGAGACAAGCTTAATCAAACTTTACGTTTACTACTTAGAGGTGTAATTGAAATTACACCTGTTATAAGAATATCATCATTATCACATCTCTATTTCAGATCAATTTATTCTTTTCATGATGGCATATTTTTGAAATTTATTCTGCATTTTCCAGAGGAGTTTCTTCATGCATTCCAAAAATCGATGATCTGTTCCTGTTTGGACTGGTATGAATACCTCTGTATACAAGTTTTTACCTATGTACAAATTAATGTAACAATTCACCACACAAACTAAGTGGGTTTTTTGTTCAGCCACACTTCTCATGTGTTATTGCTGGTGCATTTCTAACATACCTTTATTAATCATCTTGCAGATGTACACATCCAGATTATATAAATTTAGGCTTTAATATAAGATTTAGTATAAGAATATTTAAAAAAACAGGTACTTGCCTGAAAACATTTTTTTACTTTAGTTTTCAGAGATTTTTCTTCTAACAAAAAGGCTTTCTGTTGTGCAGTCTTCACTGTAACACTGGATTCTGTACCTCTCAGTCGCTGACCTACACCTACTCAAATAAAGTAACTTTAATTTATCAAAGGCGGAGTTCGATTTTCAGAGATTTTATTTCTGTATTGAGTTAATCCTTTGGAAGGCACCTGGAAGAGACAATATTCTCATGTTTTACTAAAACCATGTTGACTGTTCCATGAAGTAAGATTAGGGTACAGTGACTTCTTCTAGTTGTTACAGATTTATGCAGATCCTTAGCATGTCTCATTTTCATAGTAGCACATTCATATCATGGGGTGTATGTCTTCCAGTATTTCATGTCTTCATAATCTGTGTTAATGGGGACCTATAATTATTAGGACACAGGATATGTTATAATTGATACCTTTGCATTTTGTTATGCCTGTCTCCAAACTACTGCAAAGACCTTCACCTCTGCCTTTTGGTTACCCCTTGCATTTTGTTTTGTCTTCCTTTCTTAAATCCTTTGAACTAGATTAATTCCCTTCTTTGACGAAGTGATAACATTTTCCCAAAGGGAGCAGCATTCTTATCAGCCCAGCTAAAAGACAGTTGTCAGTCTTCAGCAAAGTCAAGTCCATTTCTCACAATACTGTTGCTTTGATATGCTTATGTGCATCGTCCATATGGCTTCTCATTATCTAGCTTTATTAAGAGATAAGTAACATAAAGACTTTTAGTATCATGTAGCATTTGGGTTTTTTTGTAAGGGCAATGTACCTTTCCTCAGGTACAGTCTCTTGTGACTCTAAATATACCTGACATTTAACTTGACTTTTATCTTGCTCTTTTCAGATTGCTTCTTGCTCCCACTGGGATATTCCACTTCTTCACACAGCACACAGATACCTGTGGAGCTCCTTGTCACAAGATGTGAATGCTAGAAGTTCATAAAGTTCAAAAACTGACTGCACAAATTAATGGGTGAGAAGTCTACTGAAGTCAGTTAAAGACTTAAAATCAGCTTTTGACAAACATGTACCTGTGTGTCATTCATTTATCTCAGATGACTCTGAACAATGTTATGAATAGCCACATCTTGTCAAGTCCCTTTCTAAGCTGGCAGAGTCTTTTAAATCTTCTGCTAATAAAACCAAACCACACCATGCCTTGGAAACTGGTTGGCATCAGGAAGCACAGTTTTGGAAGTGGAATTTTTGTCCAGCGATTGTCTTTTAATAGCCATCAGCTACTTCAGTCAAACAGTCAGTGGCCATTAACCTCATGACTATTTCTGTTGTTCCTTTCAGTTCCTGCAGGATTTCCTATACTGCCCAGCTGAACTAAGACAATGCATTCCTAGAGGGATTGTACCAGTAACCATGTCAATAAATACTATTTATATATCATGAACAAAGGAAATCTACTTACCTCATTGTCACGACCCTGTGTGGCTGGGCAAACTGGCCTGAGCTCAGTGTGGCCTTAGCAATGACTGACCTACCATTCAGCTGGGGGTTCATATAATGGAAGGAGAAGACAGACTCCAAACTTTTTGAGGAATCCAAAAGCAGACCAAGTACTATGGTGAAGAGTTAAGAGCACCGGGGTCATTTAAACTGCTTCATACTGGCAGTCTCTTTTTAGGTGAGAATGTAAAGATTATCCCGACAAATAGGCCACATTCCATGAAACACACACATGAGAAAAACTCTTAACAGGCTTGCCAGCCTACCTGTGGAGTGCAGGGACTCCTAGGCACAAATTGAGCAAATTATTTAATTTTGACCTTTGAGCAAGGTACATGAGCCAGGCATCTGAGAAACAAAGACTTTAAAAATATTAATTAAGAAAATTCATTTCCAAGCTGCACATCAAAATGGTGAAAAAAATCCATTTGGCTTTAGAGATGACAAGCAACATAAATATAAAATGAAGCTCTACTACACTCACAATGCATTGAAATAATTAACAAGCATTAAATAACACATCCTAGAATACATCTATTTAGCAGTCTTTGCATAGGCACCTTGCAAGCACTGCCAGCGATACACAGACACCTCCTCAATTTCATTGAAGCTCAGTTTCACTGAACTAGGGAGACTCCAAAGTCACAACACAATCTCTCATTGTCAGTTTTCAAGTGTGCAAGCGCCACCTCAACCTGCCTCTAATATGCTAGTATGATCCTGCTCCTATAGTCCTCAGTAATAGCAATGTCTATCAGCTTTGTGATGGTCACACACTTCATAACCACACACATACTTGTTAAACCCAACCACACCAGTGATCTTGCCCCCAGACTGCTCCCTGAGGCACACCTCAGACAGCCTGCCTCTTTCAATATCTTGGCTTCCCTTCAGCAATCTCCACACCTGATGGTGCTCTGTACTTGGACCTGTCTGCTCCGTCTTAAGACATTGTCTCTGAAGGACTCTATTAAATGCATAGCATAATCCAGACAGATTTCCTTCACTGCATTGCTTTTGCCTCGGGGATCACTTACCTTATCAAAGATCTTGTTAGTCTGACATGATCTAGCTTTGATGAACCATACTGTAGTTGAACTCATTTTTCACTTACCTGTAAGACTTTCCCCAGTCTAATTAATGGGGCATGGAGTTGCTGTTCCACTCACTCCCTCTGCCTTCTTATAAGAGAGGTTTCCTATTCTCCAGTAACAGTGCTTCACGTCCAGCTTGGCTGATTCATTGAAAACATTGCTCAGGACTTGAAAAGACAACTACCAATTTTTTCAACATTTGGGATGTAATTTACCTGGCCCTGCCACAAGAAACAGCCTAAGTTATGCTTCCACTTCACACCTGTTAATGTCATCATTTACGTTATCCCCACTTGCTTTGGATTCTCTGCCAATACCCTCAGATAAATATTCTTTTGATTGAAAACTGAGGCAATGTATTTATTCAAGATTTGGAGCGGCCTCAATCTTCATCCCATCCCTGGCATTTAGTGACCATGCATCTTTCTTCTTTCAATCATTTTTATTTATATAGTTGAATAATTATTATCTGATATCCTTTTCTTTGCAACATCTGGCTAAGCCAGATTTTTATCCATGCTTTCTCTCTGGCTCTGCGGTTTCTAATCCTGCAAAATCCTATTTCTCTTCCTGTAGGTTCACCCACTACTTTAGTACCCTCTTACAGGTAGTTACTTATCCACTAGGTCTACAGTTGTTCTCATCCTATTCCAAGCTATTTGAGTAGGTGAAAGTGCTACACGGGACTTTTTGTTTTGAATTTAAGGTAAGTCCATGATTTTACCACATTCAAATGCTTGAGTTTTTAGGTCCAGGCAGCCTCAACAATCATTTTCCCGTAGTTTCTTAATGTTTTCCCTCTGATATCCAGGACTGTAGGACCAGATCTACTTTTGACTCTACTGAAATTTGCAATGAAAACCATAGAATTGTTTTGCTTGGAAAACACCTTTAAGATCATCAAGTCCAACCATTAACCCAGCATTGCCAAGTCCACCACTAAACCATGTCCCTAAGCACCACATCCACACGTCTCTTAAATACCTCCAGGGATGGTGACTTAACCATTTCCCTGGGCAGCCTGTGCCCATGCCTGATAACCCTTTTGGTGAAGAAAATTTTCCAAATAACCAATCTAAACCTTCCCTGGCACAAATTGAGGCCATTTCCTCTTGTCCCGTTGTTTATTGCTTGGGAGAAGAGACCAACACCCAGGTTGCTACAACCTCCGTTGATGTAGTTGTAGGGAGTGATAAGGTCTCAGCCTCCCTTTCTCCAGCCTAAACAACCCAAAGGTTGTTTTGTATAATCAAATTATTTTTAAAAGGATTTATAATATCCTTTTTTACTGAAAAGAATTCTAAAGCAGCTTTCTTTTGGGCTGTTGTGTTTGTTTGGTGGCTGCTAGTAGGAAACATTTATTGCCCATCACACCCAAGAATACATGTTGCATATGGTATTGATTTTCCAAACTGTCTGGGGAATTCAAGTCTTCCCCAAACGTCCCTGGTATTTGATGTTGATGGAAATCTCTATTCATAGCCATCCCTGAACCGAGGGTCTATGCCAGATTTTGGGGCTTTTTTATCACTCTTATTCATGATCACTTTCAAAGAAATATTTTATTTGTACCATCACCTTTACTGTCTTCTCAATCCATTACTTCATTAATTTCTATTACTGATTAGTGGTTTACATGGCTACTCCTGGTTTACATGGCTTCAAGGACTAGGGATGGTGTCTGAGGAAGCTGTCTCCCTCCACCTAACCATTTTCTGGTGAAATCAGTCAAAGACTAAGCAAGTTAATTAGATGTACATGTATACATTTAGAGGTCTGAGCAAAAGAAAACCAAGAATGTGAGAGTTGTGTTCGTTGCAAGTGGGAGAACACACCTCAGTGTAAGCAAAGTGCGTGGCAGCCTATCAATAACATAGTCCATGAAAAAAACATTTTTATGTTTCCCCTGCTATGGCGAAATTCTGCAAAAGGAACAGCAGGTGCTGAAACAAGACAGTGGCTGTTGGTGGTTTCTTCTCAGTTGTTCCCAGACTCTTTCAGACAGAAGCCACACGTCCCTGCAGTCAGTAGTGCTAGGAGCAGCAGCTAGCAGTTCCTGGGTAGCAGCAGAACAAGAGGCAGGATTTTCTGTGGGAATGAAAACTGAGATGGAAGGAGAGGGCGCGTGAGGTTGAAAAAATGATAGATAGCGTGTAAGAAAAAGAATAGCCCTACAATGTATCTTAACCATTGATATTGACCCCACCTGGAGGGCTGTGTCCAGTTCTGGAGTCCCCAACATAAGAAGGACATGGAGCAAGTCCAGAGGAGGGCCACAAAGATGATCAGAGGGCTGGAGCACCTCTCCTGTGAAGACAGGGTGAGAGAGTTGGGGTTGTTCAGCCTGAAGAAGAGAAGGCTCCAGGGAGACCTTAGAGCAGCCTTCTGGTACCTGAAGGGGCTACAGGAAAGCTGGAGAGGGACTTTTTACAAGGGCGTAGAGTGACAGGACAAGGGGAAACGGGTTCAAACTGAAAGAGGGGAGATTTAGATTGGCTATTTGGAAGGAATTCTTTCCTGTGAGGGTGGTGAGACACTGGCACAGGTTGCCCAGAGGATCTGTGGCTGCCCTCTCCCTGGCAGTGTTCAAGGCCAGGTTGGATGGGGCTTGGAGCAACCTGGTCTAGTGGGAGGTGTCCCTGCCCGTGGCAGGGGGGTGGCACTGGATGATCTTTAAGGTCCCTTCCAACCCAAACCATTCTGTGATTCGATGATTCTATGATCTTAGTCTATGCCTACCTTAACCTTTGTTTCTGAGATGCCTGTTTTTATTATTAATTTTCTTAATATTTCTGGTTGCTGTGTATTTTTTTTTCTGATTGATATTTGTTTGTTTTGTTTTTTTTTTAAAAAAAAGCAAAGAGGAAAAGGTCAGAATTCTGGTCTTCACAAGGTGACAAACTGGTCCCCTCCCACAGGCCAAGGACAACCCAAGACACAAAGCCAAGCCTGAGACATAGGTTCAACAAGTACTGAATTAAGTTATTGACTGCTGCATAAAGAAAGGCCGAGTCCTTGCCTCTGCCACCCCCCAGCTCAAAGGTGAGTCTGGAAATGAGGTGCTCATGCTGCGCAGGGATGGGTGGGAGGAGAATGATGCCCACCTGGAACACAAGGAGAGCTGTGCCTAGTAAAAGAGAAACCAGAAGGCAGTGAGGAGACTGACCCGCACCTGGAGCCCATCTGTGGGCCTTTGTGCCATGTCCTAGTTTGTGGGCAGGACGAGCAGACCCGGGCAGAGGCAGAGCCCGGGGAAGGTGAGGCACGCAGTGGCTGAGGGACCCCAGGTGACCCTCACTTCGAGGGATCTGGCCCCTTCGCAGGCCCTGGGTCAAGAGGTCAGGGCTGGGGCCGCTCTGTTGTACACGGGCCATCGAGCCGCCGCTGTGCGTGACCCTCCGGCACCGGCTGAAGCGGTGCCCGGGCAGCTGCGGCAGCCCCCGGGGGGCTGTGGGCGGGGGGCAGCCGGGGCCGCCCCGTTCCCTTCGCAGAGCTGCGGCTCCAGCCGCCCTTAGCCGGGGGGCTGAGCGGGGAGGAGCGGCCGGTTCGGTGTTAGGGAACGGCCGTGGCCACCACTGGGGGCAGCGCCGCT
>VZRW01009489.1:350547-437983 GCA_013398125.1 Aegotheles bennettii | reverse complement strand
CCGCGGGGCGGGGGCGCCGGGGGGTTCCAGCCGGGGGGTTCAGCCCGTGCGGGTCGCGCCGCCTCGCTCGCTGAGCCGTTTAAAAACACCGATTTTTCTTTCGGGCTTTCCGCCGCGCTCGGTGAGTCGCTGTGCTGGTGGTTTAAGGCGAGCAGGGAGAGCTTCACCCGGGACGTTAGCAGCAAATGAATGTCCGATCCTTCTCTGCCTGGCGGCAGCGGGCGGGGGTGCGCGGGATGCGGGGCTGGTGCGGGGCAGCGGTAGCCGGGACGGGAGCGCGGCGGCGGCTGGCGGGGAGAGCCTCGGCGGGCATCGGGGCTGCCTCCTGCTCCGGCTAAGGCACACAGCGAACCTCCCGAACAGCGGAGGCGAACGCAAAGGGGAGGACAAATACTTCCTTATTCCAGTGAAATTCATGGAAGCCGAAAAAACGCAGAACTTACTGCTAGGAATTACTCTGTGCGGTGTTTGAAGGGGTAAACGGAGACTTTGTTGTGTATCCAAGGGCCGTAACAGTTAAAAAATGTGTTAGATTTTAACTTTGCGTTCAGTGTGGAGGGGAAATGGTGTCGGTGTTGGAAAGAGAGCAGTGGGAGATGTGCTGCAACTTAAAAATGTTTTCAGGTAATCAGCGGAAAAAGAAGAATCTGTATGCTAGCTTCAAACTAGTGATTAGCTGCTCAGTTAAATTATTCATTAGTGGAGCAATTGCTGCCAAAGCAATGAAGTCATAGTGATACTGCATGATATCACTTACTACAGCTATACAATACAGTGTCCAAGGAGGGTTGGTGGCTTGTTTTTTGTTTGGTTCGTTTGTGGGTTTTTTTGGTTTGGTTTGTTTTTAATAGAATTGTAAAAGAGCACAGCAATGTTTCCCATATATAATATATATATATAAAACATACTCAAGAATTCTTCCTCAACAAATTCATAATAAAGATAAGAGAGAGGCCTGATAAAAACTGCTGTCTTGTGGCTTGGAGCGAATGCTGTTGCATCTGGTTTAATTAGTTCAGCTCTCTGGACAAGTCAAGCATTTAATCAGAAAAGGGAAAGGACTCACCAATAGCAGGTGTGAATGTCTCTCTTAAGGGTCTCAGTCCATCACGTTTAATCTTGGGAGGCTCTGTAGGATTAATTCAGTTTCACTGGCAGAAACCATTCTTGAAAATACACAGTGAAAACCATAGCCAAGAGAGAGATGGCACTGAGGTGAGCACTGCTGTAATTAAAAATTATTAATTTAGCTCCAGAGATCTCCCCTTAAATATTTTCTCGATAGCAGCAAAGCAGCAGGTACCTTTGATACTATACTCCTCTGTCTATGATGAATTTCTGCCTAAATTGTTTTATATATGGCTAATGCCACTCTCTGAAACATGTCACAATTTTTAGTAGTATTCATTAGGTAATAAAAATGCACATTTTTTTCTCCTGCAAAACTTTCCTCCCTTATCTTTTCTCGTATTAGGATACTAATATACATTGGGTTGGGGCATTATTTGAAATAAAGATTTCTATTTAGATCACCTTAACTAAATTGAAGAGAAAGGTATGAAATTCTGTGGTGCTAATATCCTGCAAATGTGATTGTGATCCTAGCAAATGGCTACATTTTGCAGCGATTCTTTCCTTGTCAAAAATAATTCCACAGTTTTTAGTAGACTTTGTGACATCTAGAGCTGGATTTTAAAAGGAGCGGTGAAGTTAGCAGTTTGTGGGTGTCTTGGTCTAAACATTGGTCTAAATATAGACATTTTTTTGAGTTAAATTGCAGATCAAATGTAAGGTTTCCAGAGCTGAGAGATGCTATTTCACTCTATTCTTTCTTTCCTTTGAGCACTGGACACATTCTGTACCAGGGACATGTTTCATCATAAATTTGTTCACTCTTGTATTAAACTCACCTTTGGCTTCATTCAAATCCAGACCCACAATTCATCATTAGATCCACCACTCTGCATTCTACCAACAGTCTGATCTATACCCTCCCCACAAAACCATTCATTTTCTATAGTCTTCCTACCAACTGGATTTATTCCTCAGACATTGTGAACAGAGCATTGGAAATACAACTTTGTTTTCTGCAACTGATGAATGGACAAAAGGTTTTGCTGAGTCCAGCAGAACTTGGTCTTCAGGAGGCGCTTTTTCTTTTTGCTCTCTGGAGGATGATCTGAATTTCTCTCCTCACAGGCCTTGTTCTCTCCCAAGGAGGCAGCTGTCTGGTGTCTCTCCTCCTTGTCCTGATGGTGTTATCTTTCCTTCCATTGGGGTAGCAGGGCTGAGTGGCTCAAGCAGGTACTTTGTCTGACAGATGTTTAGGGAGCAAAGCAGTGTTTCTGGGACTGTTCCTTTTTGCACACAATTTAAGTCTATGGCAGGCAGAGCACAAGCCAGTGCTGTGGAAGCAGCATTACCTCTCTAATTTATCTCCCAAGTTTTGCTGTAGTGCCCACTGCTGCAGTATCAAAACTCAGTTAATGTATTGCTGGCCAAAACTGCTAAAGGTGGGTGTCTTGGTCTAAACATAACATGTTCACATTCTCTGTCGGCCCTTGTCTCAAGCTAACACTCATAAGGATATGATGAGAAGATTTCTTTCTATGTGCTTGATTTTTGGTACGCTGGAGATAAGAATTTGAAGCTGTAACTAAATTGGAGCAAGGTCGAGATTAAGAGTTTATATATTTGCAGGGAATCATTGTTAAAGAAGTTAAAGGGAATAAATGTCAAAATTATTCTGAGAGTCACTTCGGTATTAAAAAATTGGAAAGTCAATAGCCTACATTAACTGTCTCCTGTGCTACAGGAACGTCGGTGTTGGAAGAAAATTCAGACTAGAAATACTGACAGCAACATTTTCTCTACTTTTAATTTACCTGCTATTCTTGTATATGATTGGCCTTCAGTCCAAGCCCTTTCACAGAGCGTGTCAGGGAAGAAGGCTGGGCCAGCCTCTCTGTCTGTGCTGGGGACAGGGTGCCTGGGGAAAGAGTCTGGCATTGGGTTTTGGCTGGTAGGTACAGTAACAGCAGATCCAAAAAACTGCGTGGCAACTGCTGCAAACACCAGTAAACAAAGACTTGAAAAATCTTGGGATCCAACATGACCGAAATAGTAGAAGGAAGCTAATAGTAGGAACCCTTAGCAGCTGTAGCCTTTCTGATCTGAAGATATTGTGCTGCTTTATAAATATTACTCAGGCTTCACAATATGCTGGTGGTTTATATACATGTACTTATACACGTTTTGCTAAGGATGCCAAAGATTTTTATTGCTGGGACTAAGGGAACCCAGGCAGTCAGAACAGAAACCAATTTAGACCTCATTTCTACCTGTTTTCTCCAAGCATGTGACAGTCTTTGCGAACAAGGGCTTGTGAGTGCCAGTGTCTGCTCCAGAAGGGACCTGTGCTCCTGCCTGTAAGTCATCTCTCCTAAAGGTGGAGTTTGTAGCTAGCTGCATGTAGTTATGAGAGTTTCCAAACTTGAGTATGAAAAAGAAGGTACATAATTAGATACTTGCCTCGGATTTGGGATGCAGCTGGTAAAAGATCAATTAACACGAGGATTGTAGGGTATCACATACATAAATGCTTTCTGGCATGCGTAAATTTCCAAGTCAAATTGTAGTTCAGCACAAAAAATGGCTATAATTAATGACATCCTTTCCTGTTTTATCTCACTAAATCCACATCAGATTTACTCTTAATTACAAAGAAGACCATGCTTTTCCTAGGACATTTTTCAGCAAACTCAATGTGGGCAATCAAACACATGTCTTTCTTTTTCATATCATTATTGATAGCCAAAACTCTGGAAAGCAGGTTGGATCCCTAGTTTATCTCCGTGCAATCTGATTAAGCTTTGACAATACAGGTGTTACTTTGAGAAAAATATGGAAGTTTGGCTCCTCAGGCACTTTTCATAAAAGCAGACATTTGGTGGTTTCAGACACACTTGGCTGAGGAGTGCCTGTCCCATTGACTTTCAGAAGGTTTGTGTTCCTACATCCCTTTAGACTATGTCTACATTGCAGCTGCAGTTTCTTAACAGCGGATATGAGCACAGATACACATGTTGCCTTTAGTCTAACCATCTTGACTATCATGCAAACATAGATTCATAGAATAATTCAGGTGGGGAGGTACCTCAGGAAGACACTAGTCCAATCTCCTGCTCAAAGCAGGGTCAACTATAAGGTCAGGCCAGGTTGCTCACAGCTTTTCGTAAAATCTTGAAAGCCTCCAAGGATGGAGACAGCACAACCTCTTTGGGCAACCTGTTCCAATGCTTGAGTATCCTAATGTTAATTTTTTTTGTCTTTATACCCAGTCTGAAACACTCCTTGTGTTTCAGTTTATGTCCACTGTCTTTTGTCCTCCTGCTGTGTACCACTATGAAAAGCCTGAGTCTGTCCTCTTGACAGCCACCTCATAGGTACTGGAAGACTGCAGCTAGCCCTGCCAAAAGCCATCTCATTCTAGGCTGAGCAAGCCTTATTCCCTCAGCTTCTTCTTGTACAGTGAGTGTACCACCCCCCTGACCTTCTTTGGGGTCCTCCGTTGTATTCATGACAGTTAATTCATGTATGTCTTGTACTGGGGCCCCCAAACTGGGTGTAATATTACTAAAAAGTGCAGAGTAGAAGGGCGTAGTTATTCCTCTGACCTACTGATGTTGCTCCTGTTAATACAGGCCGGGATGCTGTTGGCCTTGTTTGCTGCCAGGGCACACTGCTGGTTCCTGTTTAGCTCACTGTCTGCCAACAGCCCAGGCCCTTTTCAGCAGAGCTGCTCCCCAGCCTGGCAGTCCCCAGCCTGTATCACTGCAAGGTGTTGTTCTTTCCTTTGCACAGGACTTTGCACCTGTCTGTTGGATTCTGTAAGGTTCCTGATGGTCCACTTTTCCAACCTGTTTAGATCCCCTTGAATAGCAGCCCTGCCCTCCAGGGTATTGACTGGCCCCCCAGTTTTGTGTTATCTGCCAGCTTGATGAGCAGGCATGCTACCATTGGTCATTGATAATACATTAAAGGGGACAGGTCTCAAGACAGATCCCCATTGTACTCCACTTGTTACTGACCTCCAGGTAGAGTACAATTCATTAACCACTCCTGAACCCAAAAATCCAGCCAATTTTTTAACCATCTGCTTGTCCACCCATCCAGACCATGACATCCCAACTTGGTTATGATGATGTTGTGGGATGTGATGTTAAAAATGTTCCTAGATTTGAGGTAAAATACATCCACTGCCCCACAAGTCCAATCATTTTGTCACAGCAGGCATTTGGGTTGGTCAAGGATGATTTGCCCCTGGGGTATCCATGCTGACTGTTGCAAATCACCTTTTCCTTATGTGCCCAGAAAAGGATTTGCTTCATATTTTTGGTTCCAGCCTCTCAGCAACCAAAGTGAGGTTGATTGGCCTGCAACTCCCTAAATCATCGTTTTAGCCCTTTTTAAAGGTAGTTGGAGCATTTACCTTTCTTCAGTTATTGGGAATTCCCTGATCTCCATGACTTTCCAAAGATGATAGAGTGCAGCAAGGACATTGGATATTTTTAAAAACCTGGTGGATACATTGAATGAATCATTTTAGCTTATGGGAAGGGCAACTGATTTGTGAATTTACAAGTCTGAAGTCTACTTTCCCCTTTTGGACATGTGAACTGGCATCATTGAAACAACTTTTTTAACCCCATACACTTGGTGAAGAACTGATTGATAATGAAGAAAACTCTGTTTTCATGTTGCCAGTGACCTTCCATGGATTAGCAGGGAATTGCCAGAGGCAGACAACTCGGGGACAGGTGGGAGGGGAGATGTCTGGAGAGTCCTGTCAATTATTTCTTGAGTCTGGCTTTTGAACTGTAAACGTTTAACTGGGCTACCTGACTTTAAATTGGCCACATAACTCAAGTGACTCACTGTGAATGGCTTCTGCTTGCTTTTTGACTTTTCTGCATTTTCCCTGCTTTTGCCTACTGCAGCACCATTGTGCCTCACCCTCAGAGCCTGATCCACACAAGGCTGCCTTCCCCTCTCACCTACCCATCCCTGGCCAGGGCTGTTGCCTCCATTATTCATTGCAACACCGCAGCCTCTGCCTCATCCCAAGATGGGGCATGCAGGCAGCTTGGTGAGGCCTGGTTGTGCTCTCCCTGGAGCTCCGTGCTGCCCTGTTGCAGTGTCAGGTTGCATGGCATTACATGGCCCAGTGCTCCAGGGGTGATCCTGCACACTCTTACCTTGCCTTTCAAAGCAAAAACACCAGAAAGGGGGACCCCAGTTTGATTTATTTCATAGAATCATAGACTGGTTTGGGTTGGAAGGGACCTTAAAGATCATCCAGTTCCAACCCCCCTGCCATGGGCAGGGACACCTCCCACTAGACCAGGTTGCTCCAAGACCCATCCAACCTGGCCTTGAACACTGCCAGGGAGGGGGCAGCCACAGCTTCTCTGGGCAACCTGTGCCAGTGTCTCACCACCCTCTCAGGAAAGAATTTCTTCCTAATAGCCAATCTAAATCTGCCCTCTTTCAGTTTGAAACAGTTCCCCCTCATCCTATTGCTCCATGCCCTTGTAAGAAGTCCCTCTCCAGCTTTCCTGTAGGCCCTTCAGGTACTGGAAGGCTGCCCTAAGGTCTCCCTGGAGCCTTCTCTTCTTCAGGCTGAACAACCCCAACTCTCTCACCCTGTCTTCACAGGAGAGGTGGTCCAGCCCTCTGATCATTTTCGTGGCCCTCCTCTGGACTCTCTCCAACAGCTCCATGTCCTTCTTACATTGATGCCTTTTGTTAGCTAGGGTCATGGATCGATTACTGTTTTTATATGTGTTACATAAGTCTGTGCTATGATGTTAGTAACCTGTGGCTGCAGCTCAGATACACCACCACCATAACAAGTTTGAGTGATTTGAAGCAGGCTGAAAGCAGTAAATGAGCCTGCCATTTTTAACTTTTGGGTATCTGAATCCAAATCCCAGTGAGACTGAAAGCATTTCAGTGAGCCACTACTGTTTAAAAAGGTGGGCCCATATGTTGTTACCTGATGGACTATATTACAGCTTTGCTTCAGAGATACAGATTGGTTTGCTTGCCCTAGTAAAAATGAAGAGCATGTTCATTTTCATGATAGCTTCTCTTAATCTTGTTTAAGATATAACTTTTTGTATTTGTCCAGGTGGAGGCAAATTGGCACTTCACGTAGGTAAGCATTTAAGGTCTGCGGGATCTGACTTATGGATGTGAGCAGCACTTAATTATAAACATTAGTGAAGACAAGGCATAATTATCATTGTGACTGACTTTCGGTTCAACTTAATAAAAACTCATCTCATGTATGTACCCAATGATTGTGCATTAATCTATGCCGAGCTCTAGCTAACTCTGTGGTTTTTAATTCCCTCTGTTGTCTGCCAGCTCTTTTCCTCAGTGGGAGAACAACAATGGGTTAACAACGGTAAAGATCAACAAAAGAAAATCTTTTGTTATTTGTATTTATTTTGCCAGAATTGCAATGAAAAGCTCTCTTTTTTTTTTCTTTCTTTTTTTTTTTTTCTCTCCACTCCCTACAGGACAATTTGCAAAAAGGAAGAAGACTTCGCTTTGGTTCACAGTCTCTCTGCTGGTAGTGTCTGTTTTCATACTGACCATAGGTCTGGCAGCTACCACAAGAACAGAAAATGTTACCGTGGGAGGCTACTACCCAGGCATTGTTGTGAGTAAAGAAACCTATTTTAGATTATTGAATACAACTAGATAAATTATTATCAGCTGGATATGGAAAAGGAAGGAAAATTCAGTCCTGTTGCATTTGAGAGGAGGGGGTGCTCCTTTGTTTTGATTTAGTTCTAGTGTGTGATAAGGTAGGGGTTAAACTCTGTTTTTCTGAAGTGCCCCAAAGGGGAGGCTGTTGAGGGGCACACGGGAGGGGTGGGGGTAGGGGTGGGGTGGTGTCAGGATTGCACTGCACAGCAGGGTGCTGGGCCCAGGGCCCTTATGTGAGAGCCTGTGCTTGACTTCCCACTGATCTTTGTTAAACGTGGGTGTATAAGTGACTGGACAGTAGGCATGAGATAGATTCAAACAACCTTTTAGAGGTTTACTTCATTGATGGCAGAAGGAGCCACTTTGCTCTCATGTCTGTGTGCCCTGTGTAGCAGGGTCGATCGCAGGGAGTGGATGGACATCCCACCCCCCCCGTGGATGGACATATGGAAGCTTCTCCTTGCAGCCTACCTAACATCTTCTTGTGCAGGATCCCCTTCCAAAATCCTTAGTTGTGTTTTTGCCTTGGGGACACACCACTTAAACATGTTCCTGCACTGGGCACAAGATTCAAGTTGCGTCTGCTTGACCCTTTGGTGCCCCTGTGGCTTTTGGGGAGGAGTAGCCCTGCCAGACCCTTGCTGGTTCAAGTTCCGTGGCCCTTTCTGATCTCAGAAGAAGAGACTGGTCATATCCAAAAGGGTGGAAACCATTCAAGCCAAGAAGTTTTTTGCCTCGTTTGGTCTCCCCAAGCCAGCCAAGATAAGGCAGAGAGTGCAAGGTGAAGAAAGTAACTCATGTACTCAGAATTAGGCACTTGCCTAGGTATGTGACTCCACCACTACCAAAATGTGTTAGAAGATGCAGTTATTTCTTGTTCTCTATGGGATGAAATGCCTGGAGAAGTATGTACCTTTTAATACTGTGCATACATTTTGCATTGACATTAATAATTTTTGAGTTAGAACTGTTCCTCCTAAGCACGTCCTCTTACATCTTAGTGTCATGCTGAGTGTCTTTCAGAAAGATAATTTTAGGATAATGATCTAAAAGGAGTGGTATTTTAAAAATAGAACGAAAAATAGTTCCAAGAATAAAACCTTAAAATAATGAATTTTCCTTTCATTAAGCTGATATAGACTAATACTGATAAAAGTATCTTCTTCTCTAGTTTGAATTAAAATATTTTAAGACCACATTAGCTGCATTAATTCCCTTGAAATAGATTTCATTTTTAAACTGTTGTTTTTAATAAGTGTAGCAAGTAATAAACCCATGTGCAAAACCCAGTTTATTTCAACATTTAGTTTCATTTAGAAATAACACGACGTCTATTCACTCAGCTAAAAAATATAGTTCACAAAAATATTTTTTTTAAATCATAGAGTTATTAATAACCAGAATTCATCAGAACACTTTGAAAAAAACCCTTTTTATTAGTAATTTTTCCCTCTCAAAAGGTTGTTGGAGCTAAATAATTTTCATCAGAATTCTTTTTGTGCACATGTGGTGCATTATTGAAGTAACTGAGAAAGAGTGATGGGTAATTGTCAGTGTAAACTCCATTAATGTACTAAATATCCCTAACATCTAGGAAGAGTTAAAGGGTCTACACAAACTTTGCATGGTATTTTGCCAAAAGCCCAGGCAGGGGAGTACGACAGCACTGTTGTGTCCCTGCCTCATAACCAGAGGTGGTTGACTCCAGTATTGGCAGGTGCTCTGTGGGCTGGTCTCTCCTCCACCTCCGTGCAAAGTCAGCCACGTTTTTCAGAATGAGCTGAAGAACCCTCAAAAAAGTGCTTCTCTCCTTCGCTGACAGTAGAGGGAGCTTAGAAAACCAACACAGCACTGATGACAAACTTCTAGGTACCTAAAGCTAAGGGGATGAATACTACACTACATATTTAACTGTTGAGCTCAAAGACAAGAAGATTATGAGGACAAACAGTGTTAATTACAATTAAAAATAAGGTCTAGTTCTCATAGAATTTAGTAGTAAAGTAGCTGGTAGGTGAGATCTAAATCTCCACTGACCTTAGGTAAGGGGTTTTTGTCTTAAAAACCAGGCAGAATTAGTCCCTATCTTGCAAACACCTACAAATATGAAAAAGACCGTCCACTTGCATAGATTTACTTGCATCTAGAAGCATTAGCAGAACAGGGCTTTAAGGCTAGATCCATAATATAATTTGAGCTTCTACTTAGTTCCCATTGGCTTCAAGAAGAGATCACAGAATCTTAGAATGGTTTGGATTGGAAGAGACCTTAAAGATCATCTAGTTCCAACCCCAGACTAGTTCCAACACAAGTGCCTTAATTTCCCTCCATATGTAGTCACTTGTTATTTATTTGGAAGAAGCTTGTTTCTAAAGGCATCTTTAGAGTGGTAGTTATTGTCGGCATTTATGCATCCAAAGTAATTTCACATCAACTATTTCTTTGTGTAGATGAGTTAGTATAACGTTCCACTTTGGAAGGGGTCTGAATTTAGTAGATTACTGCTTGATCGTCAGTTTGGGTTTAGGGCTGTCTTTGTGGAATGGGCTGCAAAGCCAGAGTAGGAACTTCTTCAACCTCACTTCCTTATAAATATTGTTTTTACTTACATATTTAATGTAATTTCTCCATGACTACTGCTTGTACTCTTTTCATTTGATATTTTTATAATCTTTCAACCGGGAGTCTACAGGGTCCAATTGTCCCAGTCACCATACTGACCTGAACTCCCAGAGTTCCCAACTGAAATAGCCTATTGTCTAAACAGACCAAAAAAGCAGCATATATGGCCCTAAACCAATTTCAACAGTGCCGTGGCTTATTATTGTGATCTCTTTTCTATGATTCTGCTCATTCTAATTTAATTGCTGTTGTTCCATATTTGCTCTTACTTCTTTTCACATGGATAATATTACACCGCTCTGTGTCCCTGCATCAGCCATAAACGAGGCTTTATGGATTGTTCCTGTTGGGATGAAAAATGGGGCTTAGAACCAGGTGTCATTTTGATGTAGTTATCTTAATTTACAAATTTGCTGTTCCCTGAATAGAGTGTCCTTGCTCATGGTTCCAAGTCTCTCTCCTATTCAGCTGTCAGCATGGATGCACTTGCACACTTTCTTTTTCAAAGTCTCTACTTTTAGTCCTTGTGCCTCCCTTTCACATAAATCTTCCCAAACCACTCTATAGCAAATCTCCTTTCCCTACATTTGCTTTCATGAGAAGGAGTGATGGATTTCTATTGTGATACTGAGTGAGTAAAGTGCTTGCAGATTTCCTTTCTGCTGCGAGTGGTTGTGCATAGCAGCAAGGAGTTCAC
Source organism: Aegotheles bennettii (assembly GCA_013398125.1). Lineage (NCBI taxonomy): Eukaryota > Metazoa > Chordata > Aves > Caprimulgiformes > Aegothelidae > Aegotheles > Aegotheles bennettii. The sequence goes on along the minus strand of VZRW01009489.1, from coordinate 426,885 downwards.
AGGCATTGCTCAAGACCTTGGCTGGGATGTGTAGTCCTTAAAACCTGAACTTGTGCTTGGAGAAGAGGCTCTGAACCAGATTCGGAGACTTCATTCCAGAAGTGGGCTTAGATTCCTTAGCAGAAATGCCATGTCCTGTCAATGGGGTGGGTTGGGTGGGAGCTGAGGGGATGACTGGGGGTATACCTGGGCAGGGAGGAGTGTCAGCCCTAGAGAAGAGGAGAGTGGAAGTGATAGGGGATTGAGTCTGAGGTGACTGCAGGGCAACGTGTGTCCGGGGAAGGCAAGGAGGGAGCTCTATGGAAAGAGACTGCTGACACCTGTGCTCCAGCTCTGGCTGCTTCTGAGTCTGCTCAGCTGTGTGTGGCACCAAGGAGACCCTTTTTCTCCAAGCCCACGTGAGCCCAGTGGGAGTCCTGACTCCAGGGAGGTCTGATGAAAGGCTGGTCTCACTCGTTGCCACTTTGCCTCATGTTAACCATGAATCCAAGGGGTTTCTACCTCTCCAAACCTCCATGGGCCCATCAGAAGGAAGTAGCTTTTCCTGCCAGCCTGATGTTGAAGCAACATTGGCCAGCAGTGAGGCCAGCTTGCTTCAGTGTCCCTTCCTCCTCTCTCTGCTGTAGCTGTTGATGCTAATGTACTAGTAATTTGGGTATTTTAGCAAAGATTTTTTCTGGGATGAATGATGGTGTTTAGACATTACAGTCAAACAAACCCAACCCCAAGGATTTGAACTTGGGTCACTTGAGTGGCAGCAGCACATCCGTTTTTTGAGGAAAATTGTCTGCAGTTGCCTAAAGCTTTGCAATTTTCCAAAATAATGATGTACAGGCTAGATGTAAGTGTTCTTTTCTCCTACTTCACTGGATTTTTGCTTTACAGTGTGTAAAACTACACGTGATCATAGTAACAATAGCCAGATTATAGAAGCATATGTCTCTACAGGCTTCCATTTACTACATGACAAGTTTTGCTCTGAAATATCAAAGAACTGCAGTTCTGGTTGTTCCCCATTACGTTGTATGTTTTATGACCAGCAAAAACTTCCACCCTTTCCCCTGACCCACTCCAGTTAAACCATCTGTATGATACGTCAGCTCAGATATCACTGTAATGCTTTGATATGCTGATAAATAAGCTGATCTCATGTGTTTCTGTTGATTTTGTTCTTTGTCTTAGCTTGGCTTTGGATCTTTCCTAGGGATTGTTGGCATCCACCTGGTGGAGAACAGAAGACAGATGGTAAGCAACAGCCCTTTTAATTTAAATTTTATTTTTACCAGAATGTCTTAAAACCACAAAAACCAGGGATTTCCAGATGACTTAATATTGTTGCATCTATCTCAAAACGTTAGTAATTTGTTTCACCTTTTCTGAGACATTTCAGAGAAGCACAAATTGGCCAGTGACTCTGTGTGTACAGGGCAAGGGATCATTTCACTTCTGACAGTAGCAGCCTGCTTCATTTTTTTACTGAATTACTTTCCTGCTGGTTTGGGGAGTTGAATCTAGCCAGGGCAGGGTCAGATGAGTGCCAGAGCTTGGCCAGCATCGTGTATCTGGGAAAAGAATGGAGAGAGAGACAAAACGCATGGGACATGCCAGTTAGGGCAGCAACAAGCCACACAATCATCCTGCACAAGAAGTTTAAGTCAGGAATGCTTTCCTGAAACTATATGTGTTAAAAAGAAAAAACCCCAGAGCTCCTGCTGTCAAGATTCCCTAGCTACGTCAGACAGGATCTGTGTGATGCTGTGTGACTTGTTTTCAGATATAGCTTGGCTTTGCAAACCCCTTGCTTTTATTTATGTGAGGAAGTCTTATAAAGTCCTTGGGGCCAGCTGGGTAAAGGAAGGTGTAAGGGACTGGATTTGTGTAATGTCTTACGCTTTCCTTGCTCTTGACAGAAAATAGCAGGGTCTTGGTTGAATTACAACATGTCCAAGGTGCACTTTACAGTAGACTGATTATAGCCACGCGTAATGAAATAGATTAATTTCATAATGCAGAGTCTTCATTGGTATAAATCAAGAGTGGTGTTAAGTTCAGAGGAGGAAATAATGGATTTACCTTGCTTTTTTACTAACAAGTAGCTACTTTACTTACAAGTAGTCTGTCTTGATTTCCTGTGCGACATACTTCAGGTGAACCTGCTTTAGCAGAGGTTTGGAGTAGATGGTCTCCAGAGGTCACTTCCAATCCCTGCCATTCCGTGATTCTGTTGTCGTCTTTGTAAACACAGTCTTGTTCTTACTATTTTTAGGCAAACTTCTTTCATAAAATCACTTTTTTTAGCATTGTCTTTAAGTTTTAGTGATGCATTTGCAAGGACTTCCCTGCTTTTAACTTTTGTTTCTAGGTGGATTCCCCAAAGGAATGAGATTTATAAAGCCATGATGTTTGTTTGTGTCTTTCTCTGTTCCCCTTTCCATTTTTTGAACATGTTGACCAATTTCAGGGGAATTCAGCAGGGAGGTAGAGACTTCAAAGGTGTGCAATTTGTTCAAGTTTTATGAAGATTCAGAGGTGGGTAGAGGAGAGAATTAGGAATTAGCTCCCCCGTGGTGGCAAAGGCTGCAATATCAGCTCAACTTTTATTAAACACTAGAGAATCCAAATGGGACATGACCTGTGAGACATAAATCTGCAGCAGGACAGACCTCCTTAGTTTTGCTACTTACAAAACAGCTCATTCGTTTTTGAAGAACTGTTGCTCCTGGTTTCTACATCAGAGACCAGGATGAACAGCAGGTTCCAAGTTGCAGACTCGGTGGTGGGCAGATGAAAATAACTTTGTCTTCCACAGCATTCATGCTACTTTACTAACAGGCATAACATTTTAGGGTTGTTTTATCTTTCAGTTTTCCTCTAACCTGCTTCTTAGTTTTCTACTGCTTCTGTCCTTAGCAGAAAGTAAAATGGCTGAAAAATATGTAAGGTGGGTAAGCAGCGGTTAGACCATGTAATAGTCATAGTGTTGTGTCATTTACACAAAGACTATGGAGAAATAAGCATCCAGTATGTTTGGTATTAGTGCCTGTTTACATCTCCCAGCATGGAAAACGGAAAACTGCTTTCTGCTAATAACACTCAGTGATGATCTAGCTGCTGAAAGATTTGGTTTCTGGGGAACAGACCAACAAAATAACTAGAAAGTTTAGTTATGCTTCTTGCTTTGAGTACCATCCCCACATTGGCCTAAGCCTTTTAACATTGCCTTTGCTGAGGCTGGGCTGCTTGTTTTCAAACGACGTGGAAATGAGATGGAAAGGGTTTATGTCATAGTACAACTGAGGGCAGTAATTATTCCCTGGGGTGTAACTTGAGTATATTCGATTGAAAGGGTTAGAGAGCTTTAACAAATTTGCAGCCATCAATAAGATTGTAAGGCTTACATAAGCACAGATATGTAACAGAAGTGTCATATTCCTGTAACTAAAAATTCCATGCATTGCAGCAGGACAAAAGGGGACCAGAAGAAAAGAAATTGTTTATTCAGTTGCTTCTATTTTAACTGGTCTTCCTTTGAGCAGATACTGCAGTATAATTTGAGTTCAACCCAATGTAGCTCTGACAATTGTCTGGCCTTTGTAATGACTAAGTACTTAATTTTAGTTTTTTAATTGAAAATGAACGTAGATTCAATTACAGTAGGAAAAAAACCAACCTATTTTAAATTGACCTTTTCTCTATAAATCTGTTTTTCTTTTTGTCTTGAAGTTCTATTTCCTTGTGACCTATCTTCTGTAAGTCCAGATTTATTCATGGATGAAATGCTAAGTGAAATATGAAATAGGTAATGGTTAGCAGAACTAGTTCAGCAAATATCCAGCACTCAATAAATGTGAGCACAGGGTTTGAGAAGGAATGAAAGCACAGTTAGGCAGAATGGATAGTGGTTTGTTCTTGAAACACAACATTAATAATGTTGCACCTCTTTGACCTCCTTCTTGGCATCCCAGGGCCCACAGTGGGAGTTCAGTGTGCTGACCAAGGTGTAACCCTTAATTCAAAGGAAGTGCAGCTTGCAGAAGCAGGCTCTGCCTCATTGACTAGCATGATTTCACTTCGCTCTTTGCCTCATGGTTGGCTCTGCTGTGCAAAACTTGGCACCAGCTGAACAAAATTTCCCTTGACTAAAGATTGTCACAGATTTGGGGTGTTTCTCACTGGCAAACAGCAGAAATTGAAGAATAATGTTTTGCTGCCCCTTCTTGCTTCTCTTGCTCCCTGCAATACAGGTCATGGATCGAAGATCAGAGTATAGCTGTACATTGTTTTGTTCCAAAGGCACACTCAGTCCAGCTGGATGGGTGGAAAATATAATACTGCTCAACTCAAATGGATTTTATTGTAAGACGTGAAGTGTCCTTGCTTGTTTGCTTGCTTGCCATCTCCTCACATTACAGTACAAAGTATTTCCGATTAGAAAACGAGATGCTGAAATTGCATACAGAGGTGGGCAAGGCTGGATGCACTAGGGGTTCATGGCAGCAGTGCTGAGCTGAGAGCAGTAAGCAGTGCTGAGGGAGTGCTGTAAAAGGTTTCTTCTCAGATAAATGTGGAGGTGGCATGAGCTAGCGCTCAGAAACAAAGCGCTCTCTAGGTGTGCAATGTTGATAGATACCAGACATGTAGTTTTAGCTAACCTGATGGGTAAATCAAGCACTGGCTCACAGTTTCCACTCAGACATCTTTCCAATGCCAGTCTCATCAAACTGTACTGTTCACGGAGCTGCAAATGAGCATGCTGAAGCTGCAGTGCCTGCAGGAGTGACTGGGAGATGTGACTGGGAGATGCAAGTGCACCACCATAACTGTCAGGGTTTTGAACATTTGCAATATCACAACGCTGCCTGCAAGAGCTCTTAGTAGGGTGGTGGGAGTCACCCCGACAGCAGTGCAGCTGCGGCAGAGAGCGGCAAAGACAGGAGGAGAGTGGGAGGAGGTACAGGAGTGTAAAGGACACAGAGAGGATGGGGTGTGTGTGTGTCAGAGAAGCAGGAGTGACCCCTCAGGAGGTGTGAGTTAGCGCAAACCTCAATACTACTTAGGATGAAGACGGTTGTCTGCAGCAAGTCTGAGACCTGAAGTCATCCATTGCTGAGTCTTGCTTGGTTTTTCTTCATGTTAACACATAGCTAATTTTCTTGCTGATGTGTCTAGGACATACTCAGATATAAATCTAATTCTCAGCTGGCTCAGCCTGGTCCTCAACTTGTTCAGAGAGATGGCTGTAGTGATTTTAGTGGAGAAGACATTCCTTCTGACAAAAACAGAATTTGAAAATGTGAGGGAGCTTTAAACATGGAGCTCTGCACACAAACAGAAAAGCAAAGCTATTTCTTCAGGCTTCTCAAGGGATGCTAAGTTTAGGAGCCTTAATATAGTTGCTTCCCAATCTCTGTCAACAATAATTAGATTTCAAATTAAGTGCTGAAAGGCAACTATAGCAGAAGTTGGAGGAACAAAGCAGTACTTTTCTCTTCTGGTTTTAGTTGATAGACTTCCCTGAAAGTGCATGTGTTGAGATGTATGTGAGGTAGTATTTCAATATTATTTCCGATTATTTTCTTGACATTAGGCTTGGCATCTGTTTCAGAAGAAAAGCTTTTTCAAAGGAGTTGCATCTGTGAGCCAGTTTTCAGAAGAGCCAAACCAAAGCGCTTTTCATAACTGATATATCTTCTAAATAGATTATGTCCATCAGAAAATGCCCACTGAAAATTTTGTGTGAAGATGGTGGTTATCAATGTGTACACCAAAAAAAAGATACTGATAGGGATACCCACTCTGCTCTGTTCAAACATATTGTGCTTCATCTACTTTTTGATGCAAATCAAACATACTGGAAGAAACTGACTTTAGTGCAGATTTTGATCCAAGATGCTAAATGCTCTTAGATTCCATATCACATATTAAACAAATTAGAACAGCTTGTTTACATAAAGAGAAAAAACATTAAAACTCAGTAGATCTCCTGAGACTCTCTCTGATGTTCCTGCAAAAATACATCGAAGAAGTCTTTATTGTAGTTCAGGGAAAATGCCCATAATGTAAAGGCAATCATTGTAATTATCAAAGTATTATTTCTCCCTTGAACTCAAGCTTCAGAGGAAGTCAAAAGCACTATTTTTTTTCAGTGATCATTTTTTGTGTGCTCATATTTCACATAGTTCAGGGGAAAATAATTAATGCTGATGTAAAAATGATAGTAATGGAACAAATTAGCAGTCATCCATGTCTTGTTTGGCACCTTTTAAATGATTAAAACTGAATAGGCCTAATGCTAGCTTTCCAGTCATAAATGTGTACTAGTTTTTGTACTGTGATCTAACTGCACGTTTCAGAAATGGAGGAGATTTATATAAAGATAACCAGTATAGGTTGATGCTGACACTTGTATGAGCTTGAGCATGGCTCTTCTTTAGGTATCTGCATTCTTTTCAAAATATAACAGCATCTTATTAGCTGGTAAGGTCTAGCAGCTTATTTTTTGAGAGCATCTTCCTGCTCTCATGCCTAGCTCTTAGATCCCTGTAATGCGGTGCCCTTTGGAGGCATCTTATTCCCTGCTTAGGTTCTGGAAGGAGCCTTGAAGGGTAATTAAGACTAGACTCTGGAGCTTTAGGCAGCTAAAGTGTGGTAAGAAGAATCCCATGTTAATGACCATTACATTTCTGTAATACTGAGGAGATTACAAAAGATATCATACCTATACCTAACGTGCCCAGTTTTGAGTTTAGCGCAGAGCAGCCTATGTATAGACTGTCCAGTCTGCTTTTGTGCCAGAAACATGGTGCAGTCTTGGGTATTAGCTGCCTTATTTGGCAAGAATCAATTTTGTGACCCCTTTTTAATCCTTTTTGGAAAGGATTTGAATGTGGTCTGTTCATGGTAGGTCTGGGAAATATATCTTATTCCTTGTAATGCAGGAGAATATCCAGCAGATTCATGGATAGAAGCGAGACAAATAACTGGAAATGTTTTGAAGGCTCAGTTATTTCAGCTGAAGAGGAGGAGGACAGGTGTATGTCTGTGGGTATGAAAGCATCATCCAGAGTGAAGGCAAGTGAAATGACAAAGAAATTTTTATGTGCAATAGAAATTTAAATAGTTGAAAAGTTGTTTGTAATATATTTTAGTTGAGAGATATTATGAGAGATATTATGCTGTTATTAGTATGCTGTATTCCATGACTGAAAGACCAAGTAAAATATTTTGGATTTTATTTAGGCGTAGTTCTTTGACCTTGTGGATTTAAGGTGAGGATTTCCAAATTATAATAAATATAAATATCCACTGACACAGAGAGGTCTTTCTTTCTCCTCTTCCCTCCTTTCCTCCTTCCTCTATCTTGCTGACTCCTTCTTCTCCTCTTCCTTGCCCCAGCCAAAAATAGCTTCCACTGTATTAGTGGGTTAAAAGGTTCATAGCCAAGTGAGCATCAGATATAGCAAAATTAACTGATGAGGCTGCATGGCTGAGAGTAGAGATGAGTTTGTGGGAAAAGGGAACATGACTTGTCTCTTTTGCAAGGAATGAAGTGTTATATCGACTCACTGTGCCGTGAAACCATCATCTAAGTGCTGTCAGTGAGTTAAATCCCTAAAGTTAGATAGTATAAATTTCCCCACAGTGTCTTGAGAACTTTGAAGTTCAGGGACTCAAAGACAAAAATAGATGCTCTCACTGTGTGAATTACCAAAGGAAGCATGGGGGATGTTTCAGCTCTTCTCTGCCTAGCTCCTTATGGATCAGCATTTCATGCCACGCATCTACAGGTCTATGCTTTGAGGTTTTACCAGTGCAAATGCATCAGCTAGTCATGCAAATACTTATTTATATGTAAATATTATAATACATAAATGTACTATGCTGATATAACTATATGATATATAATATGTAATATATGTTCATTCACATATATATTTTACAGCTGATGTGCTTGCAAATACCTGTCATAATGATAAAAGTGTCTATGCCATTATGTCACTGACACTGTGTCTTTGATGTGCGAAGTGCCTTTTGCACTCTTTATAGATATGTCTGCCAGGATGACTTCGCTAGTAAAGCTGCAGTGGGAAGTACAGTCAGGTCTGTAGTAATCATTCTGTTCCATCATCAGGGCTGTGTCTGTCTGATGTACCTAGAGAGATGCCACCAAGTACATTCAACTGCAGCCTAGCACTGTAGTTCTTTCCCTGTCATACAAACCTCTGCTCATCTGTTGATTGCACCAATCCCAGGTCTTACCTACCACAGGTTCCCAAGTTTGTGACCCAACACAGCATTAGCTCAGTCTCAGATAAGAAACTACCGTGTTATCATGGGCAGAAAGAAATGGAAAATTTATTACAAAGGGAAAAATTTAGGAAAGAAAAGTTTGGGCTTCTATTTGGAGAGCTTTCTTGGCAACCAAAATGGCTTCAATTTACTTCTGGAAGCTTAAATTTTATAAAACCACAAGGGAGATACATATATACATATATATATATATATAAGTATGAATATATGCATGCACCAGCACAGCTTATTTTCGGCACTCCAGTGTTTAAAGGCTGACACTGTTCTTTCGAGTCAGAGACTCAAGCCACCAGTACACTTGAAATCCTCCATATTAGTCAGTAGATGTCTTTTGGGATGTAGTTCCTTTAAGATCTGTGCTTGGAAACAGCACACAGAATTAAGTGCATAATAAGACACTTTTTAACTGCCAGTTTGTTTTCTAGTGTTGATTATATAATGAAAGCATTACTGTCACACAGCTGAAAACAAAAGTAGACTTTATGACCCATGAAATGTTTTTGTGGAACAATAAAGAAATTGATTACTCTCCCTAGCATGCAGGAGCAGGGGAGAAAAAGGGGATAAAAAGTCTTGGTAAAGAATCTGGGATAAGTGCTTGTGTGTGCAAGGTGGAGAAGATGAGGTGGGGTGTGCCTTATGAAGAGAACAGGTGAATTCTGATCATCTTTTTGAAGAATGAGATCAAGTTAAAAGGATGATACTCCTGTTGGCCAGGTACAATATTCCAGACACTGCGGGTAGAACTTCACTACAGGAAAACTTGTAATTTAGTTGTAACGTATTTCTGATAAAAGGTGTATGTTTCCTGAGAAACCAGTGCCATCACTGTAACGTGAAAGAGGATTTGTAACAATGCTAACAGACTTTGGTGTAAAAAAAATTTCCTGCTCCTAAAATGGTGTCAGCTGTAGTAGTCTTGGTCTGTGTCAATTCCACCATTTTTTACCAGGAAGCATAAACTTTTATGATACATGGTATGCTATTTATTTCTGGTTTATTGTTCTTATACTCCTCTGAACAGCTGCCTCTGTTTGAGTGATGAAATGAGCTTGTTCCATTTTAATCAATAGAAGAGCATCCATGAAAGGAAGTATGTGATGGATTCCTCTAATGTCAGCACTGCTGATCAGTGAATCTAAATTTATGTTTCACTTTTGTCCCCTTTCCTTATAATGCTGTATTTAGTTTTTGCTTCTTGACTGTGTTTGTTATCCTTACATCTGTAATAATTTTTAATCATTCTTAAATAAGTGCTTTTGTTGGTGTTTGCAAGGGGGAATTATTACCAGTTTGAAATGCTTGCTGGACTAAGGCTTGCTTAGGCTGGTTCCAAAACCATCAGCATTTCTCCAGCTGTGAAATCCAGCTGATTTTTTTTATTATTATTATTCTCTGTATAATATTACTCCATCAAATCCCAGGCATCCTTTTCTCCTCTCACATCACTCCCCTCCCTCCCTTGCAAATCCCAGGCAAGTGACTGAAGGAAACTACTGAAGTGAAGAGAAAGCAAATACCAGAGAAGCCAACATCAAGGGAATGAAAGAAGTACTGACAAGATGTTGGTTTTGGCAGCACAGATACTTCCTTATCTAGGCTCCCTCTATAGCCAGTGGGGAAAAAAGACAGATACCATCAGAAGGTAATTCATCCCATTCTACACTAGATGTAGAAGGTATCTGGAAATGTCTGGCTCTCCGTTGACTATAAAGGAGCACAGATGAATACTTGAGACAAATACTTGTATTTTAAATAGCTGGAGTTGTGTATGATGAAATCTATCCCTTAGGAAACTTTTCTTAGCAGCTTCACCGGGTACAAACTACCACAGTTGGTACCACCCAGCAGCATGGATAAGAGCTACTGCTTCATTTTGGATGGAGCACTGCACCATTCCCCTTTCAGAAATACATACACTTCACACCCTGTGCTTCTACTGAGCAGAGCCTAGCTGATTCCTGGATATAGGCCCAGCTGCTTTTTGAAGGTGTGCTTTTCCTAGTTTTGGTGTCCCACAGTCTATACTTATATCCACGCAAATGAATCAAGACATGAGGGTATAATACCAAATTCTCCAATAATTTTGGTCTAAAAAGTCATTTGGTATCAGTTCAATTGATTTGCCATAGAATATGGCAACATGCCCCTATGAAATGAAAAGCTAAAAACTGTACAAATGTAAAAAGATGAAAATGAATTGAAAAGTACATTGCCAAAAGACAGCTCTTGAAATAAATTCATAGTTTGGGGGTGCCAACTCTGATTCTGAAAGCGACTTTGACATAGGGAGATAAGGACTTGCTAAAGCGGGAGAAGATAGCCGGAGAGCAGTGTTGGCTGTAAATCACACCCTATCTGACCTGCCCTGGGAAGCCCCAGTGCCCCTCCCTGCCTACCAGTAAGAGACTGAAACAGGGGGGAAGAGGTTTGATCATGTAGTCAGTGCCTTATTTAATGGGCTGAAAGGAAAGTAGAGCAGCTATTTAAACAAATCTCTTTAAAAACAGCTAAATCACAGGTGAAGCATAGTGTATGTGTTGCACCCGCTGGAACTAGAGAGGGTCAGTCACTAGGGTGGTTGTACCATCTCGGACTAGGGAGAAAATAGAGCAGTGCCATTTGAATGAGCTGCGTGAAGCTGAGATGTGCTGCTGCTAGAAGGAAATCAGTAACTGTAGTAATGGTTACTGGGACACAAACAAGGCTCCTCACCAATAATAAAACTAACCCTGTCTCGGAAAGTAAAAAAAAAATAAATTACTTTTGTTAGATGGCCTTCTGTTTCTTGTCTTGGAAAATCTGAACCAAGTACAATTCAGTCTTTCTTCCACCACTGTTTTAGTAATATCTGCTGGACTCCAGTGGCTGGAATTCTTAAGACTCTCCCAAATTCCCAGGAGACCTGATAGTATATCATCACTGGTGACATTTTTAACTGAGTCATGACAAACACTTATGTGTCAGTGAATGAATTATTTTGAATTTAATAGGTGTTCATTTGCACACGTATCAAATTCATTCCCTGATTGCAATGTAACAGTGACTCCAGTTTTGAAGTCTTAAGAGCACAGAAACTGCTTGATACAGGTTATTTTGTTCAGTAGATTAGTCATTCTAGTAAAGATTTGCTTGTAAAGCAATTTGAAATAATTTCCTGGATGTTTTAGGTCTGGTTTTGTAGCTGATATTAGGTAATGGGAGAAGAAAGATTGCATTAATCAGGTAACCCTTCTCAATAACTTTGTTTCATGTTTCATAATGGCTATTGATTTAATTCCCACCGTTCTGTCATTACTTGAAGATAAAAATACAGGAAAATTAATCTTTATTTCATACAGCATCTTTCACAGAAACTATCTTCAAATGCTTTAGCAGGTTAGAAGAAAAGACAAGATAAATTACAGAAAGAGTAGTGCAAAGTGGCTTGATATAAATTAAGGATTAATGCTCAAGAGAGCATTTCTAAAGGGTTAAATCACCTGAGAAACCTATACCAGGGAACTGTACAAGGGGTTTTTTTGGACAGTACAATGTTAAGGCAAAATGTTTCCATGCCACTTTTCTAGGTAACTGGAGTTGCAAAAGAGTTAAGCTGCTGTATTCAGCATCTGTGAGAACAGCACAGCTGCTGCTAGCTAGCAGGGAGGGGAGGAGGAAGACAGGAGAGAAGATCTATGGCTGGGGAAGCCTTGTGAGGACCTTAACAACAAGGGTACTAAGGGGCAATTTAGAACCATGGGCTTTCATGCCCTAAAGTGGCCATGTGAGCCACCTCCTGTTGTGAGACCCAGCATGTCCATAGCACAACCCTGGGCACGTGTCAATGTGATCTGATGCTAATTTCCTGCATCTCCACAACTAACTGTTGCAGCAAATGGGGCAAGTAAAGTTCCCAATAACTCAAGAAGTTTGTTTATCTGACCAGTAAAGAAACAGTCCTTGTCTTAAAGATGTCTCTGTGTGCCTGGAGGAGCAGAAGTAAGCAGACTTGGAACCTGTGCTCCCTTTCTCAACTGTAATGCATAGGCCTTCTTTGGCTGGAGAAGAGCTAGGACCATGAAGTCACCCTGTCGCAGATTTCCTGTCCATGGGCACTTCTGTGGTCCATTGCCCTTGGAGAAGCCTAATTGATGAATTATCTGCAAAAGTTGAGCATCAACACCACTGGAAGAGAAAAAGAGAAAGCAATATGCGTTAACTATGTCTACATACGATATAAATTAACTGTGAGCATCTAAGGCATAACAAAAGATATGCAAATTCTGCCTTTCACCATTCTGTCTTTCAGAGCAAGAAAAAAGAAATTTTCAGAATGAAAATGCCAGCTTTATTTTGAAAGTGGATTTTGATCTTCTTTTTTCTCCTTGGCATAATAATTGATACTTCTCATGTGGTTTCTGTATTCTTTCCCAACATTTGTTTATCTAATTAATTCTGCCTTTTTGTGCATGTGAGATTGCTTAAATTCCTCATGGGACCTCTCCCCTGCCTCTATTACACCAACTGGCCTTTTCACGTTGCTATTTTTCCTAATTATCCCTGACATGATACTGGAAAACAGCAGACTTCTTCAGAGGCGGTAAAAGAAAAGTCTCCTTGACCACAAACAGCAGAAAAACCCCAGTCCTTATCATTTATTCATTATATCTAAAACCTAGCTTTTACTTTGATAATCCCTAGGAATGCAAATTACATTAAATAGGTGAGACAACTAGGCAGTACCAGTACTTCTACCTCCTTTCCCACCTGGAGTACTGTGTCCAGTTGTGGGCCCCCCAACATAAGAAGGACATGGACTTGTTGGAGCAAGTCCAGAGGAGGACCATGAAGATGATCAGGGGCTGGAGCACCTCTCGTGTGTAGACAGGCTAAGAGAATTGGGGTTGTTCAGCCTGGAGAAGAGAAAGCCCTGGGGAGACCTTATAGCAGCCTTCCAGTACCTGTAGACCCTGTTCAGAGGGCAGATTTAGATTGGCTGTTAGGAAGAAATTCTTTCCTGTGGGGGTGGTGAGACACTGGCACAGGTTGCCCAGAGAAGCTGTGGCTGCCCCCTCCCTGGCAGTGTTCAAGGCCAGGTTGGATGGGTCTTGGAGCAACCTGATCTGGTGGGAGGTGTCCCTGCTCATGGCAGGGGGGGTGGGACTGAATGATCTTTAAGGTCCCTTCCAACCCAGACTACTGTATGATTCTGTCTTGGCCACGTGCTCTTACCCTCTCATTTGTACTGGGTCTGGTGCTCATCTCTCGTTACAGCTATATGATTTAATTCATTGGGGGTAACAAATAGTTTTCTGCCTACTGACTGAATTGGCCTGGCTTGCTGTGCATTTGAGCAAGCCTGGGAGCTGGTACGCAGCAGTGCACCACTTTGGGAGACAGAGCAGGAGGGAGGGATGGACAACAGGGAGCCAAACCAAGGACAGGAGAGCAAGAGTGTTTCAGATGGCAGTGGGCAGTCACACAGGCTCAGCTCTATCCCCAGGGGTGCTATTAACAACAGTGAGAGGGAAGAAAATGTGAATTGAAGATCTGTGTTGTTGCTGATTAATATCCAACACCGTATGACTGGACTTGCTGAATTTCAAAGTGATGGTACTATGGAAAGGCTGTAGGTTTCTATTTTGTCACTTGATCTAAACACAAGACTTGATCTAAACATCTGACAATATCATATGTGCAGCATCTCTGCTTTCCTGGTAATACAGGTATCTGCTGTGGGTATTGGCTATGTTATTAGTTGTACGGCAGTCGGAAGCAAGTTGTGTGTTCATGCATGGGATCCCCACCCCAGTCCTTGCCTTCCTGAGCTGTACCAAAACTGGTGCTCTTAAAACCAAGAGACATTTTGTGTTTATGTTTCCTCCCTCTGTCATCCAGAAGCCAGTCTAGGAAATAGTTCTTCAGGCGTAGGCTGGGCAGTCATAAACGTCTTTCATCATTATGAATTCATGTCATTGTAGCTAGTGCTACAACTGGAACTGGCATTAGTGAATAACGAACATGACATAATCCTATCTCCTGTGGTGTGACAAGCCTCCAGCAGAGCCTCAAGTACCCCAGTGCTACTACTGAAGAATCAGACTTTGAAAAGAGTAAGTTGGCAGGCCATAAACTGTGAAGCACATTACCTGGTGTAGTGAGAAACCTCCTAATCATCCCAGTTGTGAAAACCAACGTAATAGGAGCCTTGCCCGAGTTTAATTTTCATCACAGCAGCAAAAATTCTGTCCTAAGGGCAAGGGAGAAAAGTGGCCATTGTGGGAGGGGAAGGGGCCACACAGGAAAAGACTTTCCAATTTAGAGAAAATTGACTCAGAAGTACTTTTATACCGTCCCACCTCACAACACAGGTAGTGTTTAGTTGATAGCAGCATCTGAAATGCCATGCAATGAGTTTAATTGTCTTTGTTTTGTGGGCTATTAATCTACAGCCCTGCTGAGGTGCCATGGTAACAGATGCAGCTCCTGGCTGAGATTGCACCAAGAGTGGAAAGTAATTCTCTGTTTTGAATTTGTGACTTAGTTTTTGTAAACTTCTGCTCTTACGTATTCATCCTCATTCTACTGAAGAAGTGCAGTGGATTTATTTAAGCCAATATTGTGTTCAGACTTTGGAGACATATGGAGATCAAACAAGTAAAAAGGCCCACAGAATTAAACTGTATTTTGGCAATGTAATGTTAGGGGCAGCCTACAACAAACTGCCCCACGCATTTCTTTTCCAAATGCATTTGCTTGAAGCTGTGTGGGCGTAAAAAGGGCATTACAAACCTGCAGCATAACATTTACACAGCTTTTTAGCAAAGTGTTCACTTTCCAGAGCAAAAGGTATTGGATGATAGTGTTTCTCAATTTACGTTGATGAGGGTAATTGTGATTGTGCCAGGAAAAA
Organism: Aegotheles bennettii; assembly: GCA_013398125.1. NCBI lineage: Eukaryota > Metazoa > Chordata > Aves > Caprimulgiformes > Aegothelidae > Aegotheles > Aegotheles bennettii. The sequence continues at coordinate 411,680 of VZRW01009489.1, read as the reverse complement.
AATCCCAGAGAGATTTGATGGACAGCACAATACTTGGAGACAGTGGAGGCTGTGCAATGTGAAAGTAGCCATTTAGCATGAGCAAAGTGAGTCTGCTAGAGATAATGTAACTTTCTATTATTCTGTGATTACACCTGATACCGAGGGGATTTTGAAAACAAAAATTGATGCATTTTCCAGAGTCTCAGATCTACTTAGTCTAAATTGAGAGAATGAGGTATCTCACACAGCATCTGGTGCTAGAAGTAACTGTCACTATCTGAGCAGTTGTGCTGTTTGACTGAAGGCAGGAAAGGGCTGAATCAGAGCCATGAGGAAACCAGGTATGTGTGAGAACAAAGACCTGGAGCCTAGCAAGCCTTTCGGAGGTGTTTCACAGAGGTATTGGAAGCAGCCAGCGAGGTGCCAGGCTGTAGCAAGTGGGTGCTTATTCTGGGGAGTGATGTGGTTTTCTGTGTCTGCTGGCAAACGTTGGCTGCACATCTCTGTGTGTCACACAGTGGGGACATGGTGCCAGCAGCGTGTGATTCAGCACACGGAGCGCTGGGGACCTGAGGTGTGGTGATTACCTGAGAGTTTGGCTGCATCAAAGTCCCTGTTGAGTCTGGTCTGTGGCCAACTCTAAACTCCAAAAACATGCCTGGGAATCCCTGTGGGAGACTGTTGGCTGCCAAATACCTGTGCCAGGTGCATTTCTGACAGCTGAACAGCATCCGTGACCAGTTCCTATGGCCATGAGGTGCCCCCTGGCTCTGTTGCCTTCACTAGGCTCCCTTGCATGGGAGGGTGACACAGTGCAGCCAGTGATGCTCTATGTCTGCTGAAGGACAAGAGGTTGTCTAAGGTGTATTCTGCAAAAAAAAATGCATGGCTTTTCTGAAAGAAGGCAGCATGCAAAAATTTACAAGTCCAGGCTTTCACTTTTTTTTTGATTTTTGAGTGTTTTCATATTTCTGTGACATGACTGAAAGTAGGTAACAGCTCTTCAGTTTGCTCTATGTGCAAAAAGCCCTCATTCCAAGTGCCATTTTGCTCTCCCTTTTGCTAAAACACCTCCATTAAACAACTGGCTTTGGAGTTTGATTGTTAGAGCCAGACAGTATAGTTTTCACTGTTTAATACCATGCTTCATGCTTCCCTTGTAAATAACCAAATTATTGTATTCTGTACCAGAATCAGGAGTAAGCGTGTTCTGTAGAGAATAGCTGTAGAGAAGCCTGGCTGCAGCGCAATGGAACAGCAAGAGCAAAACTGTTTCTTGCATGACTGTTAAAATATGTTTTTATAAATAATGAATAGTTTTCCTGTCAAAACATACTGTTATTAAAAATGGAAATGAGATGATGTGATGGATCAATATTTATTTTTTTAGAAGTGCTGGGTTTTTTACCTATCAACAAAAATTCTTTATGTTCAAATGAACTGCACTGCTTCTCTTTCTTGACAGTGATAGGCTTGTGAACTCACAACTCCAGCAATCACCTACCACTCAGGAAAATTAGCTTTTGAATTTACAACAGCTCTTCTTTGGCTGCCTTGGCTGCATTTTTTCGAAGTCATTAATTTTGTACTTTGTTTATGTGTTTCTCACATTCTCAATAATCAGTTGGAGGTTTGAGAGAGAATATAAATCTGTAATTTCATTTTAAGGATTTCTTTGTGTTCTTCTTGTATTATTACTTCTTTTATCATTCTAACACATACATAAGTCAATTTAAGTCATAAGAGCCCCTGAGTGCCACATTCTGCCACTTTGGCATTATAATAAATGTTATTTAAGTTGAGAAATGGTCTTTATTTCAAAGGGACCACTCACTGAAGTAGTTGCTAGTAGACATGGATATGAACAGCAGACTGGCTGACAATCTTTGACTCACATACAACTCCCTGAATGTGTAGATGCCCACCAGAATGACTGAGGAGTGCAAAGCCAACTCCATAGCTCCTGTCTATACTACAGTTTACTGTGCATCTTTATATGCAGTCTCTTATAGCTGTATGGTGCAACTGAAAGGCCAGCATACTCATTAGGTCATTTAAGCTACGTCCACAGGTGGAAAACGTTGGTTTGGAGATTGTAGATCATCATTAAGTTGCTCATGTATGAAATGGAAAGCCACCTTGAGGTCAGCTGCCAGTAAATTCATCCTGAGCTCAGGCAATTTGAAAACACCTGGTTAAGCCCACTAATTATTTGATTGACTGCTATGACTTGTAAAACAAGATAGAGGTATCAGACAATAATGACTTAATCTGAACTTTTAAACACTGCTGCTTTTTCAAATAAAGAGATCAGGGTCTGTAGCAAACGCAACTGCCACAGGGCAGCACAGCCCACTGGTCTGCAGTGATAATAGCCCTCTACAAGGAGCCCACAGACTTCTTGATCTGATGGGTTGCTTGCCAAGGTCTTTAGACAACCAGATTCATGAGACATGACCCACCATACTGGGCAGCTGAGGGACACACTGTCCGCAGTCCTGTTGATGAAGAATTAATAATGCTTAATGAACACAGCAGTTTGGGAGGTAAAATGAGGTCTGAAGCTATGACTGGTAGGCTAACAGAAACAGTGTGCTGTGTGTGCTGCAGCTGGGACACGTGCTGAGCCCTGCTGTGCTCTGCCATGCCCACTCTGAGACTGAGGGGCAGGCTGGAAGCCCCAGCAAGGGCAGCAGCCAAAGCAGCACACCCCAGCCCTTTCAGAGGTACCAGTCCTCTGAGTCTCTGATTTTGTTGTGACGTAAAGTGTCATAAGCTATTTGGTATGATAAAAGCTTTCAGAGAGTTCATGGGTAGTTATTAACTTACTACAATGTCCTTATTTGTATGTATGAACTACTATGACTGTAGTAAAGCTCTAGAGATTGATGTGAGCCAACAGGAACATGGCTTTTTGCCATGTTCCCTATGGACACCACTGTTGTTTTATTAAATAAGTTGATTTAGAAGAAATCACCATTGAATTTAATAACTCTTACAGCTGACCGAATTTTCTCTAGAAAGATTTAAGCTTTTCTAATAGACTTGACGGTATGTCAACTCAGCATCAAAAATTTCTGCCTTTTTTCTACTGCATGACAGGCATCCTGCCACACTAATCTAAAGTGAATTGCAGTAAGGGTAACTGTCATTTAAGAATACTAGAAAAATTAGTGTAATTGTTGTACTTAAGGAATTACACTGAAAACATTACTCAATCTGTTTTTCTCTTCTCAGTTAGTAGCCTCCATCGTGTTTATCAGCTTTGGCGTGGTAGCAGCGTTCTGTTGTGCAATAGTTGATGGAGTGTTTGCAGCACAACACATAGTAAGTACAGTGATTTTCTGTCATCTTTCATTTTTGATTACTTATGTAATTTCTACCAGGAAGATGTTTTCTTTTGGTTTATGTCTAGCAGTATATTAGGTTATTCTATAGATCTCCTTGTTGGAGAAATCTCTTTTGGCAAAATACAGACAGGAAAGCCCATCATGCTAGTGCCCAGAGATGGTGCCAACTGCTTATTCATCTCTCAGAGAGGTGATACAGAGATGGTGCAAAATGATGTAATGACAGGGGTGCTAATAATGCACAGCTGCTTAAGAAAGGGAAGACACTTCAGCCACCACCAGCATTTTATTTCCTTTTGCACAAAGGCTTTGTGGGCAATGGTCAGGACTTGGAATGCACCAGTCAGTGATGAACACCAGAAGTCCCCATGGGATCTTTGGAGGGGAGTAGATTGCAACAGCACAAATGAAACACTTTGTTGCAGCAAAGACAGCAGAGAAAGTGGCAGGCTTTGGTTAGAGGTAGTGTGAAGGGGGAACCTCATGAGTGACAAACAACCCAAAATTCACCATCTGCCATCAAAGGGTGCATTGTTTAAGCAGACTGGCTAGTCTTTCCAGTGTGTCTTCAAAACTCAGTCCTCCTTCTTCTCCCAAATCTATTGCTGTCTCTGCTTCAAAAGGACATTTATAGGCATTTGCAGCCCTGCGGTAGCAGCAGTGTTACTAGTAGTTCATTGTTGTCGATGAGTGCCCAGGAGTCTTTTGCATGACCTTCTTCTGTAAGCACTAGACAAACTTAAAATAAAGCTCTTCTTGTTTTGGCTCAAAGAGTTAAGATTAAAATATTAGACAAAAAGGATCAATAGAAGAAAAAGATTGGATGGTGGGGTCATTTGAATATGCCAGTTTGCATTTCAGACACCTTTTTTGCTGTTCTAACTTTTGTGATAGTTTTAGATTGATTTTTAGGTATGCTAACCTTTTAATTGAGTTTTGATTTCCAAAAGCATTGGGAAATAATTATATGCTTTAATAGACACTAGAACTCAGATGTAGTGTGCTGCATAATACATCAAGTATGAGGGTATGTGACCCCCACACTGCTATGAATTATCATGGGCTGGTTTGTCCGTTTGCCTTTCTGTTTATGTTCATTGAGGGGCAGCATAACACCACTGGCATCAGCAGACTATACTTAATTTTCTGTTAGCAAATGCATCAGAATAATTAGGCCCTGGATTACTTGGAGGATAAATCTGTAAACCAGTTCCTTTTTTACTGTTACTGAAGAGGACTTTAAACCAAATGTGGGCTTCAGAACCTCACATGCATTGCATAAGGAAGGAGTCATCTATTGGTATAAACAACCGAGTTGTGCAATGTGAGCATGAATAAACGCTCTGGATTGTAATCACGTTTTGTGCTATACAGACCCTGCATGATGCTGAAGTGGCCTACTTTTACTTGGATTTGTCCTGCTGTTGCTCTGGACAACACCTGGTATAACTTTGTCTCTGATTAGTGTAAGCCCAGGGAGCCTTCCCACCGGAGCTGCTTAAAAGAGGAGGGGAGCAGATTCCTATTTAGGTTTCCTGCTGCTGAAAACTCCGTGATTGTGGCCCAGAAAACCATCACCACTTGTTGAAATATTGGACCTGTCTCCTAATTTCCCAGGAACCAGACTTATTTTTGTCCTGCTTTGATGTGATCATTAGGAAGTGTTTAGATGGCACTTGTACAGTCTTACATCTTACAACTGCAACAAAACTGTGCAGCCGCAGCCCTCCCCTGCTGAGGTTAGACACGATGTCACCTCTGAGGTGAGTTCCTGTGTCAGAGGACAGTGTGTGGGCTCAATCTCAAATGCACAGACAGGCATTGCCCCTGTCATCTTTCTAGGTGTTTCCTTTGTCAGTTTGCACTCTTTTGGCTTTGAGTTCCTTTCACATGTTACTTAGCTATTCCAGAAACAACACTGCTTTCTATCTAAATTAAACAAGAATATGATATTGGAATATTATTATACCCTTATATCTGAAGAAACAGCATCTCATACTTAATACCTAGATTTTATATTCACCTCCTCCTTATTGTAGCATAAATAGCTGCCTGGTATTGCTTGCTGTCATGGCATGCCCTTGATGTGTCATTACGGACTAGAAATGATTCAGTTCATTGCAGTGCTCTCCAGGGAGAAAGTGGGCCAGCGAGTTGTTTTAGGGCAGCACCAAGGCACAAAGTCATTGCACTGACCCAAGAAGAAAGCATCTTACAATCTGGGGTGCAGTGCTATATCTGGTTAAGTCAGTGACTGGGTATGACTGCATCATCTGTGTAGAGCTGCAGACTGTAAGGAGCTGCTCACCACCCAGCCATTCCTCAGAGTGCTGGAGATGTATGACCCAGTGACATGAACCTGCTTCAGTCGTGGCATGACATGCTTCATGGAAACCCATTTCCATCTGTTTACATTTGGGCCGAGTTTTATTTATCACATCTGTCTCTTCTGATCTCCTTCACATATTACAGAACAAAGAAATAGTAGTACCATTTGTTGGAAAAATGATTGGAAAAAAAATGATTGGAAAAAATTGTTGGAAAAATGTTTACTTGTGTGTCAACATGGTCACACTTCATCTCATTATCCTCCTCTGTCTGATAAGGAGCTTAAGAGGATCAGGTGAAATAAAGTGTAACTCACCTAATTTCGCTGACTAACACAGCTGGGGAAATCTGTAGGGATGATAATGTAAGTACATTCCCAATTTGATTTACAGGAATGATGGGGCCTTAACAAAAGAAGGTGTGTCACGCAGACTAGTGTCATTGCCACTGTGAAATGTCCACTTTGTGTCACAGCCAATTTCCTTCAGGGAGAGCAGTACGGCCATGGTCTGTCCATTCCCCACAGGCCACCTCCAGCCATTTTCAGACCTGTGTTGTGCTGCTGCTACTTTGGCCTCTGCCTTTGGGGGATAACTACTGCAGAATTGGACTAAACTGCCCTTCATTCAGGGATAGGACAAACTCGCATGTCAGAGCAGGTGTTCAGGTTTGCACTAAAGCCATGAAGTTTTTGTGAGGAGGAATTGGGTAGCATTCACTTTTCTGTCTCCAATATCAGGGTGCTGATGCCAAGGCTCCAGGTCCCATTTCTTCTGAAGGGAAGAGTACTAGCTGAAGTCAAGCAGGCTTCAAACCAACGACAAATGCAACATCCTTCACATCAATTTGGAAAAAGAAATGTCTCCTGTTTTTTATTTTATTTTTAACTTCATTTGAGTTGGGAGGGATGTGAAGAGGACAAATCATGTTATTATAGATTTTTCTTAGTGTGTGCCTGCTGTGGAATGGAGACTATTACTGTTGCACATTTTCTCCTGCTCTTATAAAACTGTGGATAGAATAATAAAATACATTTTCTGTTTTAGTTTCTTCCCAAGAAGGCATAAAATTGACAAAAATTCTTCCAGGAAAGGGACGTATTTCAGAAAAAGAGATATTTAAATTATTTAAGACTCATTTTAAAACACTTCAGGAAGCTCTGTTGCACAGCACTTATAAAATTAAGAGCACTGAAGGAAAAGTAGCTTGATTTTTAAATAGCAGTAGCTTAGTTAAAAAATAATGCAGATGTCATTTACTGTGTAAAGTTAATTTCACCATTGGTCCCTTCAGCTGCACTTTTCACCTTCAAAGAAAGAGAAGCCAGAATCAAACGAAACAAATCAAAGCTGGAATTAATGTGTAGTGATGTTATTTCAGAAAAAACAGGGATCCATTATCTGCATTTGTGTTAGCTTGAGAAATTTTGTTATTTAGCACATGAAAATAGCCCAGTTGTGCAACATTTAATAGATATCATTCAACAACCTCATCTCACCACACAGGGAGACCTCCTGCCCCACCTCACGTACACATTCTCTGCAGTACCTACTACCCTCCTATCCACAACTGCAAGCCTTGACCTTTGCCACATGATCCTTAACTTTGCAGTTATCCCCCAGGCAAAACCTAAAGTAGCCAGCAACAAGAAATCCAGTTATAAGGTGAAGAAATTGCCTGCAAGAGCTTCCCGAGAATGTTGGGAAGACAACAGGTAGCAAAATCACAAGCAGATATTTTAAGCTGTGAAGACAAATGCTTTGTATCATATTTTTACATGCTCAGATGACAATCATGGAACATGTGTACTGACACATGGCCAGTCTTGTTTTCTTGGAATATGGGATAAAAAAAGTCTCTGACATGCCTGAAAGCTCTAGGAGAAACCAAGGGCTCAGACAAGGGTAGTCCTCTCTGCTTGGCTATAAGAACTGCTCTTTGATCTTCTTGAGTGGAATTCACAGACCACACCCAGAGAGGTTTATTAGAGGGGATCCACTAAAAAGGAAAAAACAGAGCTGAAGAGCTTGGGGTAATACCAATGAGAACACCAGAAGATACAGTAGTGATATTGCAGCTTGGGACTGTTGCCATTATCCTTTTTCTATGCACCTCTTTGGCTTTGTCTTCTCTGTTACAATTCTTCAAGTAGCCTTCCTTTCTCCTCACTGAACAAGCCCAGTTCCTTCAATCCATCCTGGTACATCCTGTCCTTCAGCCATTTAGTGACTCTCCACTGATCATATTGTAATTTGTCAAGGTCTTTCTTATATTGGAGAGGGATTAAAATTGGACACCATACTGAGATGTGGCCTCATAAACATTGAACAAAAAGGAATAATAACTTCCTCCAGCCTCCTGGTAATGGTTTGCTAATGCAGCCGAGTACACAGTTGGCCATCACTTTTGCAAAAGCACCCTGCTAAAATATGTTCAACTCGTCCACATCCCTTTTTTTCCTTTGTAAAGCTGCTACCTAGTCAGCTTGAACTGTTGCCTGCAGTTATTCCAGCTCAGATGCAGCATTTTACATTGACGCTGCACAAAAACTAACAAAATACAGCTAAAGAATTTACATTCAGGTTCAACTACTTTTAAAGATGCTCTAGATTTCTCTTCTAAATTTTCAACACCAACATAAAAGAATAAAAAGCTTTGGATGCTTGATTAATTGCCATTTCATTACCAGTTTTTAGCTTTCTTTTAAGCATGAGCTGGGCTGGATTTTCTGTGTTTATAAAGCCTAAGGCTTTGATAATGACCCTTATGTACCTTATCATTAATTACTGCTACATCCTCTTAGCTGAAGTTCTGTTTTAATGCAGTGTTTGGTTAGGAGTGAACTTGCTTTAAAAGGAAGTGATTTTTAAGAGAGTCCGATTTTATGTGGTGCAGTGAAGGGACAGCATAGATCTACGGATCAGAACTGCTTCACATGTGCACTGTCCTGTCCCCTTGTGCTTGAAGCTAGGTTCCTCTGCTATGGAGAGCTGTGAGGTGCAGTGAAAAGCTCAGCCAAGGACTGTGTAACTAAAAGATCTTAGAAGTGCTTCCAGGATGTTCCTCTGATATAGTCATTATTTCACGGGCCTCCTAAAAGCAGCCTCCATAGTTTTTATCTGGGTAGGTTGAATGGACACATCTTTGAATGAATGCTTGGATAGTCTAATGGATGGTGATCCTTCAAAAGATTGCAAGGTGCTTACAACTTCTGGTTGTGAATGGTGAAGTGACAAGTTGGCAGAATAATCACATGCACTTCAGGTTCTCTTTTACAGGTAGCCAACATTACAGCTTACTTTATTACTAGCAGTTTGAGAGAACACTATGATAAGGTACCATATTAGGAACTGAAACCTGAAATGGACTATGCTAAAAAAAATCATGTTACAAGAGCCTGAGGAGAGGACCCTCTTGCTCTGTTGTTTTGAAATTTCAGACCTCTATTTTCATACAGATAGACCCTAATCCATTCAAGAATTTTCTTAAGTCTCCACAAATAAGAACCTGAAAAAGTGGTAGAATGCAAAATGTTGGGAAAATTGTTCCAGAGAAAGGAAAAAAAATCCATAAGGTTATCCTTCCTGAGATCAGTGGGGTTTTGCTCATCTTCATTAGAAAGCACAAACACAAATGGTTGCTTTGTTTATGGAGATCTGGGGACTTCTTTTATTCTTGCTGCAGACTGCCTTGGATCATAGTAGTGAAATGGCAGAGGAATAAGAGACCTTCCGTAGGTTTTCTGTGATGTAGGATAATTCTGTTAACAGTAGTTATTCTGAAGGAGACTAGATGCCAACTGTAGCTCTTCTGGGATAAAAATGTATTACAGTGGCTTTGAAATTGTATATTGTATATACACATGATAAGTGATCTTGTCTGGCCAAAGCATTTTAATGTGACTGCATTTATAGAGAGGAAAGGCTTCTTGGTGCCTTAGTCATGACATCACTCACTTAAAGCAAAGGTTCAAATTCCCAGTCCTGCCTAAAAGCAGAGACAACACGTTAGATTCTGATTTACAATCGCTGATTCTCACAAGGTGTTCTCGACACTTCAGATGTACAAGAATTGGAATGGAAAAAGAGTCAAGCTTCAATCCTGGGCTAAGTCAGGCTCCTTCAGGTGCTGTTGTTTCCTCTTCTCCAAAGCCACTTCTGTGTCACATTGGTTTCATTTCATTCACAGCTGATCTAGTTTTTTCCTCTTGATAGTGGTGGCTTAAGGAATTAATTAAAATAGAACCTCAGTCACTAAGCCCTGAAATGAACCTGCAGCTGAACTGGAGGACACTAAAACATCCTAACATGGGATCTTCACCCACATGGTTTAAGTGCAGTTTGTGAGCTGCTGAAGTCTATTAGCTGGGTAATTACCTGTAGATTTTGGAGTTCAGAAATGAAACTTGTCTTTTCTTTATGCATGTTAACTCAAAATGCTGTCTAATAATGGTGGCATTATGTAAACTCACCTTCTGGGAAGCATAGAGACATAGCAATGGGAAAATGGAGTCTTTCATCTGGGGGCAGATGATGCAGATTGAGCTCTGGTTGGCAGAGCTCAAAAGCTCCTGTACTAAGTGATATCAAGATGGCAGCCCCCATCCAGTGAACAAATAAGTACATTATAAAACTGCAGTCCCAAACAACGTCAGCAAAAAATAACATGAGTGGGTGTGGATTTTGGTCCCTTCAGCTTGTCCAAAGTATTTAGACCAGGGCTGTTTAGCATTGTACCTTTCTGTACTGCAGAAAGCAGATCAGGGAGTTGAATGCTGATTTTTTTCTCACAGAAAACATGAGTAAATTACTCTTAATTATGTAGTATTTTATGCCTTTAGACTGAAAAGCTGCAAAATGACCATGGTCACTTAGTGCTGTAGCTTCCCTCCCAAGGAGAGAAGCTCCTGAGGAGAACAGGGAAGCTGTGTTAGCACTCTCAGGCTGATCAGCCTCAGCAAACATCAGTGCTTTCAGTGTTTTACAGGTTACAGAGTACCGATCAGCTGTACACAGTAAAAAAATAATTTGGGGATTCTAAATAAGGGTGGCTGTCAAAGAGTGGCACCCTCCTTCTCCTGGATTCATGTTTCTGCCTCGTCTCTTGTACTAAGGTGTAGGAGCCTGCCTTGAGCAGACTGAAGGGAAAACTCCCCCTTTGTGCTTTTGTCACAGATCGACAGACAGACAGACAACTGTTGGTGCCAGCCCAAGGCGAGCAGTAGGGAGGCATAGCTGGGAGCTGGAAGGATGGCAGGACCTGGTCTTGGGGCTGCAGCGTTCACTTGGCTCAGCTTAAAGCCAGTGTTGAGCCAACTTAGAAGTGGTGAATCCGTTGATGACTGACACAGTCAAACATTACGAGGCCTCTGCTTGAGACGTTAGTTAGTCAGAGAAGTACAGTCTGAAATGCCATGAAGATCTGATGATTTGTGCTGTAAGCAGATCACCCCAGGCAGGGATGCCCACCCAGCAGTGAGCTGCAAGTTGCCTGCTGCTTCCCCAGGCCTTGGGCAGAAAAGGCAGGTGCTGCGTGTGTGTGCTCAAGAATTGATGGCACCATCTGGTGGTTGTACATGCAATGGCCGACAATGTCCATCCTCCCATCTTTGAAGCTTCTTGTGTGGATTATGAACCCTCAGTCAAGAATTGGAGCAGGGGTGCCCAGCAGCTTCACTGACAACCACTGCATTTTAACTGCATCAACCCGTGGCATGTAACACGGCTTACCATCGTGGCCCAAGGCCTTGCACATTCAAGGCCAAATCTCCTAAAAAGCCAGTTGAATATGTTCTGAGCAAGCCTGTTAGCCTTTTCTTTGAAGAAAAAAACAAATAGTTGTATTCCACATCTAACAGAGTTGTTACCTTGGTGACTGGTGGTAGAAAACGCAACTCAAAGAATAAGTAATTTCTCATTGCAATTAAGTTAGCTAGCTTCTCTGGAGAAGAACACTAAATGCATTTTACCTTCTCCATGCTGCCACATGAGACAAAATTACAGCTAATTACTTTTAACTCAATTTCCATCCTGTATGACTCATTAATATAAAAGCATGGCATAGCATAAACCATAAAGGGTTTTGTTGTTTGTTTGTATTTTTATCAGAGTGAGCACTACACATTTATAACTGAAAACTAGCACTAGTTCAGCAATGATTTTTGTATTGATGGTCCACTGAGGTGAAAAATGTTTTACTGATGAACTTTTTAAATACACAGTGCATTTTGAAGTCAACAGTCAACTATACCACAGAATTGATAGTAGTATTAGACCTTGCATCTGACACTGAGATGGGAAGCGCATACTGCATTCCTACAGTACCAATTAATCACCAGGGGAAATTAATTCTTTTTTGTAAACTTAATTTAAGGTTTGGAGGAAAGCAGGAGTCTTGCAACCAGCTTAAGCTGACCTTTCAAGAGTTCTCTTTTGTACTGCAAGACAACCACATTCACGTAACAGTTATGTTCACAAATCCAAATGCAGTTGAGTATACCTTAAGTCAAAGGACAGATACTCTTTGAACATTAAATCCAAGTGGTAGAAGAGCTCCTCATGCTGGACAGGTCTCCAGCCTAATTGAGAGCCTGAGACCTCCTTTGCAAAGGACATTATCAACTTGGAGGTAGTTCAGAGTTGAAAAATCTGAAATTTGGATTGCCATCTTTTAGCGACAGTACTCAGAAGTTTGATTTATTTTGCTTATCAAAGAAAAGGTTGAGAGGTGAATTGATTTTGGCCTCTCTAAGGTATCTACATAATCAAAGGTTATCTGATAACAGAGGGCCTTTAATCTCTCACACAAAAGCACAAGTAAATATAGTGGGTTGAAGCCAACGCTAAACAGATTCAAACCATGAAGCAGACACAGTTTTGACAATAATGAATTACAGGAACAATTTTGTCAAGGATATGAATGGTTCTCCATCAGTGAAAAGTTTAAATCCCAAGCTTCTTTCTACATGATCTTATGAAGATTATCCAGAAGTTATGAAGTTGATGCAGGTGTCTTGGGATGAAGTTATTGAGCCTGTGCTATTCAGAAGGTCATGCAAAGTCTTCAAAGAAGGGTCCTGTGAATTCTTTTTATGGTCAGATGGAAACTTTATTGCATCTTGTCAGCAGGTGTCTCTGTGTGGTGCCAGGACCTGTTCCCTGCTAGAAACCACTCAAGAGTTCACAGATTAAAACCTGTTGAAAACCATTTAACAAGATTTCTGACACAGGTTTGCTGATCTTCAAATCTGCAAGGGAAATACAATCTTTAACATGAACATAAGTGGAATAATATCTCTACTAAAAAGGTATTCCTCAAATATTGGATAACACACAAGACAACCCAAAGATTAATATATTGGATGCATCCAAGGACTTGTCAGCAAAACCGTAATCTCACTAATGTTTTCTGGGCTGGGATGAATGCAGAGACAGGGGAGGGCTTCAGGGTATTTGTCCCCACAAATCTGCATTTTGATATTCCTGTTTCCAGACGGGTAACTACAATGCATACAACCTGAATACATTGACATTACAGAAGAGCTGGTAGGATGCTTTAGTTTGGTTACCAGGTATTTTTCAGTAAGAAAAATAATGGCAACCCTTTTTTTTGGGAGAACCTCCTAAGATCCATCATTCAGTTTGCAGAACCTCTCACTTCTGCAGGGACAAAGTCCCCTGGTTATAGAGCACCTCTTTCTTTCTTTTTTTTTTTTTTCCCCCCCCACTGAAATTCCTTTCAGGTTTAGCTGAATGGCAAATTCTTTAAAAACCTGTTTTTCTTCCCTGCTGTGACTTGTTTTCCTGATGGAAAAGGGCTGGTATTATGCCAACCAAACAGAAATGTCTAAACCATTAGGCAGCTCACACATTGTGTTTGGATGCCAAGGAGCAATTCGCTTGTTGATGAGAAGGAAAAAGAGAGATTCATGGTTCCTTTCCCAGCGACGTCTCTCTGCATCTACCACATGGTCTCCTCGTGCTGTTCTGCAGCCCCAGGGACAAGGCTGTCTCGGGCCCTCCCGGCTTTTCATCTACATCGCTGTGTAGGACAAAAGCCTTCACTGCTGGCAAAAACAAGGATTGGTCCAGCTTTCCCTAGCTCTGTGCCACAAACATCGGTCCATTGGCTTCCCTCGTTGAGATGTAACAGCCCACATTGAGATCCCTCATTAATGTAATTAGTTTGGTCATTCAAGCTGCAGTAATGCAGCTTGAAAATAAAAATTCCTTGAAGATGCAGTAAGGGACATCTTACTACAATTGCATGCAGTAGAGAGGGAGAGAGGTTACTCTTTTCTTTTAAATTAGGAGTTTGCACTCTGAGGAAACAGTAAGAGAATGACCCACACATTTGAGTATATGAAAGCTAATGGTTAAATGCCACTAACGTTTAATTACATGATCCTGTCTCACAGAGAGTACAATGTCAATGTACAACAGGGCAGAATTTTTAGTGCATTTTGGTACTAGCAAATCTGGCACTTTCTTTGGCTCTGAAAATTAAATCGTTTTCTTTTAGCTTTGCTTCCAGTGTGATTAGGTAGGTGCGAACTCCAGTGAGTATATTGTAAATCAACTCCAGAGACATGGAGAAAAGTTCTATGCATTTACTTACATTGATAATCATATTATTAGTGCAAGAGATAATAAGAGAGGTAGGAAAGTGAGCAGGATTTGATACATGTTTAAAATGACACTGATATTCTGGTTTTCATAGATGATGATAGTCTTCTGCATTTTTACATAGATTATGGTTTTCTATAATCTGCATCTGTTTCCATAGATGATAGTCTTCTGCGTCTTTGTGGCTCCTATACATCAAAAAATCAGTTTGGGGATTGGGAGGGGGAATCTATTTAGCAATGTGGAATAGCAGCTTGGATCATGAGGGATTTATTGTCTACTTGCATCTTTATCCTTACTTTACAGAGCACTAGCCATGATGGAATTTATGCAAAGCATGTAACGCAAGTTAATTACAGTTTAATTCTCAGAAAGGTGGGTGATCAGTGCAAAGGGCTTGCAGTCTGCTCTGAAAAGCATAATCTACTCCCTCTGATGTGCTGCCAGCAGAAGATAATTACCTTCATTGTTTCCTATTCTCAGAAATGTTTCTAGACTATCAACAGATGTTTCTGTTCTATGAAAAAGAAATCAAAGCTGCTACACAAATACACAGAGGGAAGAGGGAGTAACCACCTGCAGACTACAGCAAAAATACTCGGCATTTTTTTCAATCACTTGTCAAGGGAAAAACAGTGCTTTTGAGTTGCCCTGTGCAGAAACTAGTGAAGTAAAAAAAAAGGAAAAGGTTCTGTTTATTCACATAGATCTAAATCTGCAAAGCGTGTAAAAGTCCTTAAATTCTGCAAAAGGCTATTTAGGCTATTTTAAGTATGCTGCATTTTGCCCTAGCAAAATGTTTCAAAAAGGCAGAGGTTTTATTTGTTTCATCTTTAATAAGAAACCATTATTAGTATGAATAATAATATCATGGATTATAGAATGGATTGACAGCAACCCTGAAGACTTGGGGGTGTTGGTTGATGAGAAGCTCAGCAAGAGTTGGCAATGTACACTCGTGGCCCAGAAAGCCAACAGTATTCTGGGCTGTATCAAAAGAAGCATGGTAAAGGGATGTGATTCTCCCCCTCTGCTCCACTCTTATGGGACCCTGTCTGGAGTACTGGTGTCCCGTTCTGGGGTCCCCAACATAAGAAGGACATGGAGCTGTTGGAGCAAGTCCAGAGGAGGGCCATGAAGATGATCAGAGGACTGGAGCACCTCTCCTATGAAGACAGGCTGAGAGAGTTGGGGTTGTTCAGTCTGAGAAGAGGAGGCTCCAGGAAGACCTTAGAGCAGCCTTCTGGTACCTGAAGGGGCTACAGGAAAGCTGGAGAGGGACTTTTTGCAAGGGAATGGAGTGATAGGATATGGGTAACAGTTTCAAACTGAAAGAGGGTAGATTTAGATTTGATATGAGGAAGAGATTCTTTCCTGTGAGGGTAGTGAGACACTGGCACAGGTTACCTAGGGAGGTTGTGGTTGCCCCCTCCCTGGCAGTGTTGAAGGCCAGGTTGGATGGGGCTTTGAGCAACCTGGTCTAGTGGGAGATGTCCCTGCTCATGGCAGGGGGGTTGGAACTGGATGGTCTTTAAGGTCCCTTCCAACCCAAACCATTCTATGGGTCTATGATCATATAACAGGAATTTCTCTGTGGGCAGATGATTATTCAGTTGCAATAGTGTCCATGAAAAGTATGTTCCCAGGTATTCAATGAATTGATGATTGTTTATGGCTCTATTAAGAGCTTATTAAAATATGTGTTGCACCGGCATTGATAGATTATGAAAGTTCACATTTTTAATATTTTATTCAGTCTTTGATGAGAAATTCAAAGTTTGAAAAGTATGTTTGTAAGATATCATTAAGATTTTCTTGTGGACTGAACACCATGTATTTCAACATCTCTGATTTGAAACACATGTGAGCTTCAAAAGAACAAACCAGTGGAGATGGGGAAAAGCTTATTGTACCTGAGCAATTAGGGTATGCATCAATCATTTTGCTAATTGTTTAGACCACCTTAATTTTATAACTTATATCCTTCCATTCCTCCTGGGACTTCTCTCATGGACTTTCTACTCTCTTATATTTTGGGGTCTAGGCCTGCAGCCCCTTCCATTTGGATGAGCCCTGTCAGCCTGGCCTCTAGCATGCTGTGTGTCAGTGGGAGTCTTCCCTTTACAAGGATGATAAGGAGCTTTAATGGCAAATTGCTGGGCATAAAACACCTACTTTCTGTCTGTTTTCTGCTCAAAACCTAACATAAAATTTTCATACATAAGTTGTTGTTATATTACTTAGATTATAATGGGGATATTTAAAGGTCCCTGGCAGTGGCATGCCATGCCCTGAAAATTAAAATCAACACTGCAACATTAATTAAGCCTCCAGCATTTTATTTGTATATGTAGATATTTTTTATATATATATATTGCTCAACAAGATGTATTAAATGCAGCCTCTTTCCCTTCTCTTTAATGTAAAATAAATCCAAAAGAGTGTTAGAAATATAACCCCCCTACATTTCAGTCAGCAGGATATTCAGTAATTCAGATGTGTGAAAGTTAGTGTCTTACAAAATGACATTTCTTGCAGTAGTATACTTAGAGACTTATATATTGTTTACGTATTCTGATAGCATTAAGTCATAAGGGAGGAGATGGGTTGTATTTCATGTATGTGAGTTACATTACCAGAAACAGAAAAAACAATTCTTGCATTCTTGTGGAAAAGTGAATTATTCACATGGCACAACATCATTATAATCAAGACAGAGCAATCAGTTCATATAACAAACCCTATAATGAAGGTAATGTAATCAATGTAAGTAATCAACTGAAATAAGCAATTAAATTTCTAATTGCATCAAGCAATAACTAAATTTGCAGCCTTGAATAATAGCAGCTAATTGCATCATTAGAAACTTGTGTAAAGCCAATGATAAATTGTAAGTTTTTCACTATGCAAAATAGCTGTTGCAGGTATCATGGGAAGGTCTACAGCCTCACCCTGAGAGACATTAGCTAGCAAAACTTGACTAAGAAGAAAAGCAGTCATATTCCAGTGCCAGACTTGAGTCTGCCTGTGGTCTGGGGTATTAAGGCAGGAATAGTCGTCTTCTCTGGAGCCTTGTGTGGCCCCAACTCCCCAGTACAGCCAGAGGAACTGCCTCTGATAACATACTGGTTTGCAGCACAGCAGTCCCGAAGCAGAGGGGCACAGTATCACTCCACAGCTCTGCACACACTTCTTTTCTTCTGCCACCATCCACGCCTGCATCAGCTAAAGGCACCAGAGCTGTTGGACCTCCATGGGAACGTGCAGGGGAGTCAGCTCCCATTTCTTCTGCTTGTCCTGCTGCACTGCGTACATTGGTGAAGGCTGATGGGCCTCTCCTCCCGCCATCATGCCAGGCAGAGTGTGGCCAAAAGTAACTGAAAGAAAAAAAAAACTGTTTGCAGGGGATTTAACCTCTCCTAATAGAACTATAACCACCTGAGAACAGACCTCTGTCCACATGAAGAACAGACCTGTCTGTGCACATCATCTAGCAGTGGGGCACCTCCAGCATCTGGAGGCTTTTCATTTGACTACCAGCCCAGAAATCTTCCTCAAATAAAGGACAGTGAGGCTGAGGCTACCACTATAAAATATTTTAAATAGATTAAAAATAAATGAGGAAATACAAAGTGAGGCAGATCCGTGTATGTGTGTTTTTCAGCCATGACAGTATTTGGGTATTCTGAGTACTTGCTGGTTTGTAAGAGCTGAAATGAGTACATACTGCTTCCAAGCATTAAGAGAAGAGGATTCTGTAGGATCTAGTCTTTCAAATTAAATAGAAATCCTAAAAAGAATGCCTGGAAAGCACAGTGTGAAGTAAATGTGGTTTGTGAGAGTAAAGAAGTATTTAAGCCACACCAGCTGCTTTTCCTATTTTCAGCACAAGTTGGGTTATTTCAGCATAGCAGACGAGACAGGCAGGGTCCCTGGACTGCAGCCTGGCATTTCTGGAAGAAGATTAGCTCCCAAGTTAAGTTCATGCAGGGCAGATTGAGAAGCGCAAGAAAGGGTAAGTGGTGACTGCAGTCTGGAGTGAAACTCACAGCGTTGCTCTCATGGCATGACCTCCCCCAAAGCATGTGAACAGCTACTGTCAGGACTGCCTCCTGAGTATTTAAACAACCCTGGCAATGTATTATTTGCACCAGGGGATCACTAATGTCTTGTAGTTACAGTAGGAGTATGGCATGCACAGAAGCATCCTATCTCTCTATCTCAGCCTGCATCACTTTGAAGGGTTTAATCAACTGTACTTTTGGGAATTCTTGACTTTTAGGGCAGGGGCAATATGTGTAGAAGCTGAATCAAACACACACTAGCCAAGTATGCAGCTTAGGTCAAAAAAACATGTGAAAACCTAATTCTAGGGCTTATAGTTTCTTGATATAGTTTGCTAATTATCAGCTGTATTTTGGAAAAATGGCAACAAAATTGAAAATATTCTGTTCCTGATGGTCCACTCTACGGCAGCCCTTGGCAGTAGCATAACCTCAGGGCTAGGCTGCTGCAAAGATGTGGGTCTGTGGGAGTCCAGAAGTGGCTTGCTCTTTTTTTTTTAGCACTTACTCTTCCAAATCCTAGCCAGCATGCACTGTGTGCTCCCTGACAGCCTGGGACTTTCTATGTTATTAGTCAAGGTGATGCTCTCAAGAGGACAAAACACAGAAGAAAAAGTAGGAAATGAACACTGGTGTCATGGGAGGAGAATTGCTGAAATGCAGAAATGGAAAGACGTGGAGGTACACTTGATGAAGTAAAACTAAAATGACATTTGGATTCAAAAGCTGATGATGAGCTTGGTGGCAGATACAAGCTGTTAGTAACTCTAGAAAACACTCTTTTGGTGCATGGTCAAATGTGAAGCAGGTAGGAATTATCATAGAATCTTAATCATTTTTCAAGGAGGCACCTTTCTCACGTTCTGTCCTGCCCAGAGGCTCCTGCAGTTGAGCAATGACCCCTCTCTTCCCAGCTGCTCTCTGAAATGCAAAGGTTATTAAAACAGTGCCATTACTTGCAGAAACAAATTTCAATGAGGCATATGAGGAGTAGTATTTTAATAACTACCTGTAAATTATGTGTACAAAAATTTAACATCTCATGAATTATTGGTAAGGTATGCTGTTGGTCTACCAGGAGGTTAAAGATTCTTTATCAAGCACAAGAGAAGACACAGGTCTGTAAGAAACTAGCCAGTTTAAAATGGCTATTGTATTTAATTTATTTTATTTTCCATCAGTTTATGTGGGTTTAATACTTGGAAATCTGGAATTGGAAAGTTCAGTGGGGGTTATTATTTCTGCTCTTTTCTTAAAATAGTGAATCTATGCAAGATAAATTGTTTTCTGAAAAGCCCCTTCTGATCCAGAAATTGCAAACTGAAAACTGAATTGCATGTTTAGCTGCCAATGAGTAAAAGACCAAAAGAATTGTCAAAAAACCCCACTGTTGTTTCTGATTCCACAGGGTATAATCATGTGCTTTATGTGGGAGTTGCAAGGCTGGGGAGCAAACAGAAGTATGTTTTGTTTCTTAAAGCTGATACCCCCTCACCACAGTATTGAGGGTACTGACCTGAGCCTTAGACTCAGATGTTCCTCAATACCCGTCTTGTCACAGTCAATATAGAAGCTGATTACAACATTTTAAAAGTGCACAATTTTTTTTTATTGAGTGAAAGCACAAAGGTGTTTGTGAATCCTTGGGATCTCTTAGCAGCGGTCTTCCTCAGGAAACACCCATCTTGTTGAAAATGTTGAAAAAGACTGAGAAGCAGCTCTTGGACAGGGAGAGACAGGAAAGACACAAGATCTGCAGCAATTCCTCTCATTATTTGGATAAGGTGGGATCCCATCAGCTTTAGCTCAGGTCCCTCCACAGTGATGCTGTCTGCCTGTTTTCCCAGACTCCTAATATGTTGGCACTTTCTTTCATGAGATTTTTCTGTCTTTGGTCTGAAAGCTCTTGGGTTTGTATGCTGCCACGTGCCATGTGCTCTCAGATAGTCAGTGTGAGGCCAACACAGATACCTATGCTGCATCTAGCTCTCCAGAAAAGCATGTAAGCTAGTTGCTAGTAACATCTATTTGTTCATATTTGCATGCCTGCTTTCAGCAGAGAGCCTGATCTTGAAAGGACTGATAATCTCCAGAACACCCAGCTGTTGGCACAAGGCTGAGCTGGCACTGAAGGGTTATGTTTTGGTTTGCTTTTGGGATTAAACTTGAAAAATCTTGGCAGCTTCCTCTCCTCAGCATTGCTAGCTATGCTGTGGATGAAAAGGACCTACAAAAATGTTGTAGGAAGAAAACAGAAAATGAGAAACTTCAAGTTAATGAGCCACTAAAAACATTAGTCTGGTTTTAGAGTCTTCAGTTTCATCTGTATTCGTCTTTTACATGTGCTCAGGACCATTCTGTGGTCCCCAGGCCAACTGGCATAATGAAGCCCATGTCCTTACTCTTAAAGTCTCTTAGTGTCACAGGCAGCATGGCAATTTCCAAATTACTTACTGGGAATGGTTCTTGGCCCATGCGAATTTCCAAGCCATACTCAGAAATGATTTTGGAAGAGTGATAGTTTGCCCAGGCCAAAGCCATCACAGGCACAGTTCTAACAATTTAATGGGCTAGATGATCGAGTTTCAGACCTGGGAACATTCCCTGGCACTGATTAATCTACACTTCTATCGATGCAGCCATGGAAGTTAAGACTAAATAAATACTGTAATTGGAAAAAAACAGGCCTCACTATATAATTATTTCAATAAATTGCTAGCCATGTTTTGTGTCTGTAAAATATGGCATGAATTCTAGTCAATATAGTTTATGCTGTGTCTCAGTTTTCAGAAAGTGGACTTGCACATAAGGGAGATGGAATTTTCCCTATTTATCCAAAATATATGTGTTCTCCAAGGAAACAAAAAACTGGAATAGAAAAATCTACTTTCCATACCTCAGTTAAGAGCCATACAACCTCCTCCCCACAGACATTGTATCAAATCCACCTAAGATACTATTCAAAGAATACTTTCCTTACATAAATAATGTATTGCAGTGTTCCCATCATCAAAGAGAATGTGGGGTTTTTATTGTATGCTCTTAAAAGAAAGCAAGCAACCAAACCAAAACCCTCTATATTTGGAGCAAATCTTCTCTTACTTGGCATAAGGCCTTCTCTCTTAGCTGTCTGTTCATCACTCCCAGGTTCTAATATACATGCAAGAAAAATATTGAAATAAAAACCGTGCAAGAACAGGGAGAGCTACAGTTTGCTCTGTAGGGTTTAAGGCTGAGCAGTTCTGATTTGCCTGAAATTAAAGGGAATTACTGGGTGTCGAGATTTTTTTCTTGACACTTCTAAAACTCTTCCAACCTTAGACTGATGGCAGTCTGACTGTATCTGTTCATTATTCACAAACACACTCATAATTAGTTGAGAAATCTCTTCCAGTGCTCAGAAGGATCGAATAAAATCCATTTCTCCTTTACATCAATAAATAAACCCAAGCATGCAACTACATTTTCATACAGAATTCCTCCTCTTTTTGCCAGCCTACTCGTGTTTGTCCTCTGTGTATATAAGCAGAGCTCTAACCGACAGATCTTTCCCACCTGCCCATTTCCAGTTAGAGTTACTCAAAGAAACAGAGGAGGGGAATGCATTATTTTATATATATATACATACACACACACATATATATAAATGTTACACATTGGTGGGAGGTAATGCATAGCTCTATTCCAATAACAGTAGTTGACAAAGTATCAAAGGATATCAAATTAGTTAAACAGAATATTGTTACTATATACTTTAAAGCAGCTGTTAATAGATGAAATATATATACTTATGTGTATAGTATGCAAAAGTAGCTCTATCTCTACCAGTATTGCTATAAGCAGTAGAATCAAGAGCTGGTATGTATCCTATATTCATACATAGCCTGCAGTAAGCACTATGAAAATATATAGTATTTTATGAGCAATCTGTCAGGAATACTTTTCTAGCTTTGAAGTATGTATCCTTGGCCTATATTATTAGAGAGGTCTATAAAATTCAATGGGTGCTAATGCGGAGTGACATGCTGTTGGATAATTTTTAAACACTTTTTAATGTCTGTGTGGTGCTTTATTCATATAAACCCCTTAGTGGACAGACAGACCACAGCACTTCTGTTGCATGCAAATCCAATTCAAATGGAAGCTTTTACCAAAGCAACCTTTTGGCATCACCAGTGTACCTTTACTTAAAAGCTGTGTGATTTAGGTGTTGAGTTCTATGGGTGTCTGGATAAAGTCAGTGTCATCTAATCTTTGTTATTTTCATACACTCTATCATCACTCATTTCTTTTGATTTGGGGTCATCAGACTGATTGCACATACAAATGCATTTAGAAGAACAGACCGAACACAGAAAGATGCCTTTACTAGTGCAGCAGGCTTGCTTTTCAAAATTAGGTGCATGAAGGAAAGTACTAGTTTGCCATGATTGTGCATGCAAATGTATTAACTGTATTCACAGTGGTCACTTTCATGTCACAGCTCTGACCTTTTTGCTGCACAGCAACATGAAGCGATAATAGCCGGTATGGATTAATCAATCACCTCTCTCCCCAGGGAACAGTGCTGCTTCCAGTCATAAGCACACTTGGATGAAGCACATGTTTGTCCTCTCCCTCAGGGACCAAACCAATAAAAGGACCAATTTCTTTTTTAAGAGGAAAAAGAGTAGGAAAACTGTGTGAGCCAAGAGGTCAGGGTTGAGGTGAGGGTCTTCCTGTCCTTGATGGTGATAGGTTAGACAGCTCTCTCATTGCCTTTAACAATATATAAAGGTGTCTGAGGGAAGCATCTTAGCATTCAGAGCCAGACACAGCCTCATAGTGTGATGTGGTGGCGTCATCAGCAGCTTGTTGTAAGGGCATGCATACCCAGAAGGTAAGATCAGGGCGCATCTGTCTCCGAGTGCTAAGGTGTACCTGCTAAATTCACAACCTGTGATACTTTGAGAGAACTTGTTAGTGTGTTCATATCCTGAGGTAGACTCTGACCCTCTTCACAAAATCACAGTGTTTCTGAGGCTGGGTGGCACCTCTGCTCAGAGCAGTGTCAACAACAGCAGGTTGCTCAGAACTGTGTCCAGCTGGGCTGTGGGTATCTCCAAGGATGGAGACTCCATGACCACTCTGGGAAACCTATTCCAGTATTTAGTTCACCCACAGATTAAAAAAAGAGGTTTTTCTCATGTTTGTGCCTATTGCTTCTTGTCCTTTTTCTGGGCAGAGACTCTTGAGAGACCAG
Organism: Aegotheles bennettii; assembly: GCA_013398125.1. NCBI lineage: Eukaryota > Metazoa > Chordata > Aves > Caprimulgiformes > Aegothelidae > Aegotheles > Aegotheles bennettii. The sequence continues at coordinate 388,090 of VZRW01009489.1, read as the reverse complement.
ACTCTTGAGAAGAGTCTGGCTCAATCTTCTTTACTCCCCCCATCAGGTATTGATACACATTGATAAGATACACCTAAGCCTTCTCTTGTCTGAACAGTCCCAGCTCTCTCAGCTGCTTCTCTTATGACAGATGCTCTAGTCTCTTAATTATCTTCATGGTCCTTTTCTGAACTCTAGTATGTCCATGTCTCTCTCGTACTGGGATGCCCAGCACTGGACTCAGCACTCCAGATATGTCTCACCAGTGCTGAGTAGAGAGGAAGGATTGCCAGCCTGGACATGCTGGTTAGATGCTTTTTTGGACATGCTTTTCCTACTGCAGACAAGGATACTGCTGGCCTTTTTTGTCACAGGGGCACATTGCTGGCTCATGTTTAACCTGCTGCCCACCAGAACCCCCAGATCCTTCTCTGCAAAGCTACTTTCCAGCTGGTCAGCCCCCAGCCTTTTCTGGTGCATGGGATTATATTCCTCTCCAGGTACAGGATTTGGCGTTTCCCTGTGCTGAACTTACAGGAGTTTATGTGATCCATTTCTCCAGGCCAGGTCCATCTGAATGATAGCACAGTCCTCTGGTGTTTCAGCCACTCCTGGCAGTTTTGTATCATCTACAGACTTGTGAAGGGTGCACTCTACCCATCATCCATTTCAGTATTTAAGATGTTAGACAATATTGTCCCTAGTATTTACCCCGGGGTGGACCACTACAGAGCGGCCATTTATTTAGCCTGTACTTCATCAGGTTGTCTGTGGGAATATTATGAGAGACTGCCAAAACCCTTACTGAAGAGAAGGTAAACATCCAAAAGCAGATGAGTGAGAAGCTCCACTCATCCACCAAGCCAGTCACATCTTTGTAGAAGGCTGACAGGTTGGTCAGATATGATTCCTCCTTTGTAAATCCATGTTGACTACTCCAAATCACCTTCCTGTCCTTCAGATGTTTGGAAATTGTTTCCAAGATAATTTGCTCCATTGTCTTCCCACCAATGTGTAGCTCTCTGTATTCTCTTTCTTGCCATTCCTGAAAATGGGAATGACATTTGCCTTCTTCAGGTCCTCAGAAATCTTCCCTGAACACTGTGCCCTTTCAAAGATAACTGAGAGCAGCTTTGCATTGACATCACTAAGCCTCCTTGGTACTCATATCACCCAACCAGGTCCCATGGACTTGTGTATCTCCAGTCTGTTTAAAGTTCCCTAACCTGATCCTCCTCCAGCAAGGCTAAGTCTTTCTTGCCCGGGATTTTCCCACTGGTCTCCATTGAAGGCCAAGGCAAAGAAGGCATGGAGTATCTTGGCCTTTATTATGTCTTTCATCACCAGGTTGCCTGCCTCATTCAGTAATGTGCCCATATCTTTTCCTAATCTCTCTTTTGCTGCTGATACACCCATAGAAGCCCTTCTTGTTGCCCTTTGCAGCCCTCACTGGATTGAATTCCAGGTGGGCTTTGGCTTTCCTAACCCCATCCCTGCATGCTCATATAATTTCTCTATTTTCTTCCCTGGTGACTTGCCCTTGATTGCACGTCCTGTACACTTCCTTTTTATGTTATATCAGGAACTCCTTGTACATCTATGCAGGCCTCCTGCTGCCTTTGCCTGATTTCTTTCTAGTGGATCCCACCTCTTCCAAGAAGTTCTTGATCATGAGATGCTTTCATGGTCATAAAAGCCAAATTCCTGTTGCTGATACCAGATGCACAGCCAGTTGTTAATCTGCTGGATCCATCCAGCCCTCATCAATCCATTTCTCCTCACCAACAGGACTGAGAACACCACTTGGGTTCCATGCACTTGACCATCACCCCCTTCCAGAATCTTCCAGTATTGAACTGAAACTTGTTATTGTGAATGTTGGAGTATGTTACTCTATGAAAGAAGGGCAGCACAGCCTTTGGCTGATACTGTGCTTGCTGTGCTAGCAGAGAAAACCACAGTCCTGTTAGTCCTCCCAACCAGATCTGTCCCTGGAAATCATGGCTAAAGGCTGGTGCTTTCCCAGGCCTATGGAAGAATGTAGTCCTAGTTCAAGACATGACATGCTGTTTGTGTGGTATTTGCTTTTCCTCTGAAGAAAAAGAGTTATTGAAGATTTTTTTTCTTACACTTGTGTAACACAAATATTTTTGGATGCAATAAACTAACCTTTCCCTAACCCTTGGGGGTTGGTGTCCAAACTTCTTTGGGTTTGCCAGAGTAATCAGAAAGGCAAACAAGCTGATGGGTGAGCTTTATTCATTGACCTGTCTGCATTCCTGCCTAGTTCTGCATTTTAACTGATTATGTATTTTGGGTCAGCAGATTTATACAGTTCACACGTCATTATCCAATAAGCATGGGATACTCAGAAGTGATCTTAAGTAGTGCAGATCTTTCTGCAATTTCTGGGTTATTCCTGGATGGGTAATAAAGCTTTAAAATGTAGTGAAAGTTAATCAGCACATTCTGGTAGCAACTTAAGTAGTCCTTTGCTTGCAAGTTAGCATGGAAAGAGGGAGTGGCAGATAGTGGGTTTCCATCTCTCTTGGAAATGGTCTGACTGACGTGTTGGGGAGCACTTCAGCGCTTTTGAGGGCACAGATGAGAACTAGATAAGTGACAGTTGAAAAAGACCTTTTCTTGCCAACATAAGTCATTCCCACGCTTTGCTTTGGGATGGACATCTGATCACAGGGGACTCCTCAGTCATCAGATCCTCCCTAGGCAAATATGGTCTAGTTCTGAAACTGGCTGAGGTATGCACCCTCTAGCCTTCAAAGTGGCCATTTGCCAAGTTTGAAAACACACATCTTTCATCTGGCTGAGGATATTTCATTGTGGTCTTCCTTTATATCAGCTTGTGGGAACTGTTACAAGCAAAATATGAAATACAAGCAGTGAATGCATCTTTTGAAATAAGCATAAATGGAAAATGAGGCAAAAACAAACAGTGCAAATTACTTCCCCTTAATGCCTTCATTTCTGCATTATTCTTTGTTTTGCTTTTAGAGTTTGAAGCGTGTAGTAAGTGGAATGCTGAAAGTGTTAGCTATTTTACTTCTTTTTCACCATGGACATTGTTGAAATCCTTTAAAAACAAAGTCCGTATCTTGAAGACCAATAGCAAAGGAACCCTTTGTCCTAGGTAAGAAACTGCACCAGGAAAGAGTGACTGGACCATTCTCATGGAGCAGTACTATTTGACATCAAGCAAGGAAGTGGTTAAATGCCAGGGGTGATGTCTTCTTAAAAGAGGTGACTGGTATAGAGAAAAATAAATGATACTCACATAGCTTAGTGGCAGAGTGAGGAAGGAAAGTGTAACCCTGAGGAGAGCCGTTCTGGAGAGAAAGCCAACATGAGGGGCTATGAGCTGCTTACCCAAGTGTCTTCATTGGCTTTAGCTCCACAAAGCTGTAAGCATCTGGCATGGGAACATGGGACGTGGTGCCTTCACACTTCCTCCAGACTCAGTACTTTTGTGGTTCTTTTTCTCTTTACAGGAACCCAGACCTTTGTATAACAAAAGGTGCCAGTTTTATTCAAGTGGAATAGGATTCCTATATGATGCCTACCAGACAGAGGTAAACAAACTCACCTCATTACATGTTCATTTCTGCTCTGCTTTGAGGGTCTGGGAAGGAGGGAGGCGGGTGTTTGAGAGCATGTCTGTGCACGTAGGTCTCAGGTTGATAGGAACCCTATTGTTTTTTCTCACACAAGTGAGCCCCTGCTTGACCAAGCCTCTGATGATTGCAAATCATTACAACTAGTGAGGTTCTGAGTCATCATCAGTGTTTCTATCCAGTCCATTACTCTGGGACTGGAATGATTCCTAGTCCATTTATACTGTGTAATAGCTGTCTGGAATATATTTATCACATTGGCATCTTTCTCTAAGGGGGGGGCGGTGGGCGTAGACTTCAAGTGGAATAGGAAATATCTAAATTAATCCATTTGCATTGTCCAGAAGACTTTAAATGTAATCTGTATTTATCCAGCACAGGCCAAGAATGTCAGTGGTTTGAATGCAGCTTTTTTATTATCTCAATGACATTAACGTGGTCGGAAGAGTGCCCATACTCAAATGGCTAACCTCCTGAGAAGTCCAGATTTAGTTTCTTTTCCTATTTTTCACTTTATTAATGTGGCACATTGGTGGGGGTTAAAAGAAAATCAAGCAGAGCAGAACTGAGAACAGCTAAACAGTGGTATAATTTACAAGAATCCAGATGTCCTTCATCACCATTCCTCCCATGGCTAAGAAAAAGCGTATGGGGAACATTACCATTAGCAATTCTAGACAACTTAGCAAAGTATATTACCAGTTTAAGCAGCTAATACTCCTTAAATCTTGCTGCTAGGGCACCCCGTTGTTGATTCCAGAAAATGTATGACAAAAATATTTCATTGACCTCCTTGCCTTAAGACCTACGCAGACAAACTTGCAATCTGTGACAACACCATTTCTTGTAAGTTTTACTCCATCCTCTTCTAATGTGTACATGCACACTCAGACACAGACATGGCCTGAGAAATGCTTCTGATTCCTGTAATAAGTGTGTGGCTGGCATCACACTGACCACAACTCCCTGCAGGTGACCCCAGCCTCGGGCTTTTGGCCAGACAGGCTTCCCCAGCTCTGCATATTCTGGGAATGTCTAAAGTTGGACCACCCAGAGCTCCGTGCTCTATTCTGGCAAAACCTCCATATTTTTTAGAAGTGTAGTGAGTTTGTAATAACATTCTTGTCTGGTTGTCTGCTGATCCAGAGTCAGCATGTACTAGCTCAGAGTTACTGATCTGTGGCATTTGAACTTGGCTTTTGCTTTTCCAAAGTTAGCCAGCTAGTGAGCAAGGGACATGCTCTGCATGCCAGGTGAACACCTAACTAAGAAGGCAGGTTGTTTACTGAGTGCAGGTTTCCTTTTGATTGCCATCTCTAGCCTCTGAGTGGTCTCCAGCTCACATAGTTTGCCCGTTTCAGTTCTTGCCTTTGCTCAAAGTGGAAAGAATTTGATTTTCTTGCAATTACCATGAGGTGAAAACATCTCTTCAATTGGTGCTGAGAGGATAGACAGGCACAGACAGCCAGAACATGAAAAAGCTAAATGTCTGGTCACTGAAATTAACAATAGGTCTTGCCACACAGAATACCCACAAATGACCTGTTTCTACCACCCTTGCTCACACCACACAGTAATTTGTTTATTTTGATTTATTCACTGTTCTGCTAAAAAGGCGTGTCTTGCTCTTTGCATGTTTTAAAAAGGCAGTGATAAGAACAGAAAAGTACAGTAACTCCCTTGGCCAATAATATAACATGTCTCATAGCCTAGAATCAGCTAAAAACATGTTTAAGATCTTGCCAATCTTCCTCTTTTGTACTTTTAGCCTTCTACAGCAAAAAGGGTCAAACTGGCCTTAGTGATGCATGGAGAGGGTCCAGAAGTGGTCCCCAAAGCCATGCATCAGAACAAACCACCTTTTTAGCAGTCCACTCCGTCTTATGAAGCCCTGAGATCCCAATCATGCATGTCTAATGGGAAAAGTGTATTTTAGCAATGCAGGTCCTAGGCCATTTTGACTGCATACAGGGGGTCAAAACCAAAGTCTTAAGTTCCACCCAGTGCAAAAGCACTAGGGTGCCCCAACAAAATGGCAGTGGTAGCAGATTCATTGGCACACTTTGCTCCAGGATTGGTTTTCAAACTACTTTGAGAAGTATCCAGGTGTGATGTTTCAGTCACTTCTGAGCTGGATCTTGGGTAAGCCAACACAGTTGTTGACAGTAGTGTGCTTTTCTTCTGCAGTAAATTGCAGTTCAGGCTGAGGACAGCTGCAGGCCAGCAAAGCCCTTATGTGAAATTCCAGCAAGTTCAGACACAACAGAACAAGGTTGATGAAATTAGGTCCTATCTCAGGGTGAGATATTTTTGTGATAAGTCAGATGTGTTTGTATCAAGCTGTAAGCTCCTTTTCCAGATCACAACCTAGAGCGAGACTGTTCTTTTATAATGGAACTTCTGTCTTGAGTTAAAAGAGCAGATTTGTATGAGACACTAAGCACAGGTACAGCCTTGTCCTGGGCAGCAAAGCACTTCAAAGGCATCATTTTAACTTTAGCCTTGTCACCCAACTTCCACTGCCATTATCAGCAAATCCTGATAAGGACAAGTGTAGCAAGTCTGAGACTGCAAGATGAACTTTCTCTGGTGCCGAGTCTGTGTGTTTAAGGCTTTTCTTTTTGCTGGGAACAAGTACAGGAGTACAGACTCATCAACAGTTGAGGTTTTCACACTTAAAAGGATGCACAGGTCCAGAACTCAGGCGCTGAGAAACACCTGGTTTAACATCTCCTGTGGTGACTGCCCCACAAACCAACATATTCATGGCTAAGCAGAACTGTCTGACAGAAGTTTATCAAAAGCAGACATGTATTCCTAAGCATTTTCCTTCTACTTGTTCATTATGAGGAATTTTCCATTCAATAATACATTTTCTTTGCATTTTGCAAACAAAATACTTCTCAGTGGTTGAAGTACATTTTTTCTATCAAAATAAAAACTATAGAAAGAATGTATTTTTTGACCTGCTAGCTTTTAAAGCTTGACAGTTCCCCAGGATTTCAAAGTCAATAAGCTAAAAATCTCAGGAAAAACAAGCCTTGCATATAAAACATCTCAATTGGTCTGTAGTGCCAAATAGAAGTGACTAATGCTTACCACACTTAAGGAGTCATTAAAATGATTTAATGTCTGGAAGGAAAGTGGCTTATGTGTGCCTACCTTTATTGTTCTAACATGTGTCCATCCCTTCAATTCCTGCTCACACAAATAAACCTTTTCAGTGTTCTATTCAAGAGCCTGCAGTAAATGGCTGGAGTGCTTGGGTCTTTTCTGAGCAGTTTTGTTTGTGGGTTTGGAGATTGTTCTTGTTGTTCCTAATTATCTCCTTCTTCAGGAGGGTGCTGAAGGGGAGAGCTCCCATTTATTGGAAGCTGTTCAGATAAATTGACTTATTTGCCCATTTCCTCACTATAATGGAGTAGTATTCTTATCCACTTCAGTGGCTTGATGTGGTGTATCTCTCAGACACATGAACCCTGGGTCACAGCTGTAGGGATCTGCTTCTTGCAGCTGCAGATTCTGAGTTCTAGCAAAACAGCACCAGGCAGTACAGCGAAGTGCTTGAAAACTCTGTCAGCCCTGGCTGCAGGTCAGTTCTGGGGACTCTGGACTCCATAGTGCAAATGCACCAAGACTCAGGGGCTGGTGTTCTGAATGAAACTCCTGGGAGCTCAGGGGTGTCCTTCTGCCCTGCAGTCATGGATTTTGGAATCTCAGGATCTTTCTGCACGACAGGTGATAAAACCTGACACTGCGGTAGCTGCTTCTTTGTGTTCAGTAGGATGATTCACAACACACTGAAAATAAAAGTCAGTCTCTTCTTATTTTTGGCAGGTGACATGTTACACCTTAAACAGCAAGTGCCAGCTGAAAGTAAAGAGTAACACATGCTATTGCTGTGACCTATACAACTGTGAGAAGTAAGTACCTGTGTGCAGTCAATGGCCTCTGAGAAGTCCTTAGTTGTTTGTCCCTCCTCTTAATTGATAGGGGTGGGTGCCCTTAGGCCTGGAGAAGCAGCTCAAGGGGCTTGTATGCTGAGCAATCCAGTTCCTCTGCATCTGTAGTCCTGATGCCAGCAAAGAAGAGGTCAGGGGTTGCGTATTAGTGTTGGCATTATCTCAGTTTTTTTTTCTTTAAATATGTCCATAAACTCTTTGCTGTTTGATCAAAATCAACCACTCAGTCATAGCCCTGTCAAGATTTACTGTTGATCTCTCAATGCAATTTTCCCATTAGATTCAATTAATTCTTTTTATTTTTTTTTCTACCAAACTGGGGAAAAAAAAAATAGAAACATAGGTGTCCATGAGCAGAGATCACGTTGTAGGCACATGCAGAGCTTTTTTTGTTAGCAACAACCACTCCAGGCATGGGATTTTACAAAATTGCCATAGGACAAGGACAGATACAGAGGGTCTTGTGTTTTCTGAAGCTGTCCGTTTGACTTCTTCCTTACCAAAGCATGAGATACCAGAACACAAGAGGCGAAATGTCTGAGTATGCTTATGAAGACCAGCTGAAGGTTTGCACAGGGTTGCCATGCAGCCATCTACCAGGAATAAAAAAGATGCAACAGCGAAGTCCAAGGATTTATAATGTGGAAGACAGAAGAAAAGAACTCACGCAACTGACTGGCCTCTTGGCACATAGAGATTTCAACTGCAAGCAGCATCGTGTCTTGCCGCATACTGGGGAGAATTTCCCAGAGCAGATCTTCTGCCTGACTCACCCTCTGCACACCTCGATATCATCTTACCAAGCACTCTCATGCAAACTCTGCAACTTTTTCTTTTTCTTTTTCTTTTTCTTTTTCTTTTTCTTTTTCTTTTTCTTTTTCTTTTTCTTTTGCTTTTGCTTTTGCTTTTGCTTTTGCTTTTGCTTTTGCTTTTGCTTTTTCTTCCTTCCTTCCTTCCTTCCTTCCTTCCTTCCTTCCTTCTTTCTTTTTCTTTCTTTCTTCCTTTCTTTCTTTCTTTCTTTCTTTCTTTCTTTCTTTCTTTCTTTCTTTCTTTCTTCTTTTTTTTTCGCACATCTGGTGTTGTGAAAACTTCCAAGGCACCACACAGAAGAGNTTCCTTCCTTCCTTCCTTCCTTCCTTCCTTCCTTCCTTCCTTCCTTTCCTCACCTTTCTTCCTTCCTACATCTCCTGTTTTGGTTTGGTTTTGCCTCCTTTTCACATACTAGCAGCCCTGAATAACCTCAGTTCTCTGTCAGCCTTGCCTAGCGTGCTGCCAGACATTAACATTTTAGATGTAGAGGAATGAGGCTGGCACAATGAGGCTTCTACACGAGGCTTCTGCATAAAAGAGCAGCTCTTGCCCAGATCAACAAATGACATGGGAAAGGTAGAGTATACACAACTTTGGTACAGTTTCTATGATAGATAAATGATGGAACATCATAGTTGCAATGTAGTATGTTTACACTGAGAATGCTTTCTTCCATGATGTGCAGCTAACTGCTGCACGTTAACATTGAAGCAAACAGCTCAACCCAATACAGAAAAGAACAGGGGTCTTTAAAGGGTGAAAGCACTCAGAGTTATCAAATAAACTGATTGAAACTGTGTTGCTTAAAGCATAAGTTAACAGCAAAGATAAATCAGGAATATTCCCCCTCCAGATGGAGATCCTCAGTGCCATTTTCCTAAGACATTGGGTTTGTTTGAAATGCCTGGGACTGATCACTGCTGTGACAGCATTCAGTGATATAATTAAACATGTGTGTTCTGCCATTGTCAGCAATCCACAGTGAACAGCAAGAACTTATGGCACTGGCATGGACAAATCCAGAGTAACGAAGCAGTCTTGCTGCCCTACAGACTTGGCAATTCCAGTTCATAGGATGGCTAGAGAGAAGTAGGAGGAGGTGTAGTCACACAAGAGTGACTTGGTGTCAGCCATGCAATAGCCTGGTATGCAGGCAGGATCACAAGTCAGATTTCCTCAGCCTCATGACAGCTGAAGCTGTAGGTTTACTTAGTTAAGCAGCATCTGGGCTCATGGTAGGGCCCAAGTGAACTCAACAGTAGCAGATCTGCAGTGCCAGAACCATGCGCCACAACAAATGATTGAGTATTTCCAAGAATTACTGTGCTTGGCTTAGTTCTTCCCATAAATGTTGTGGGTTTCTCCACGCTGCTACCTTCCTCTGCAGAGTTTTTCCTAACCACCATCTCCATTGCTGCCCCATGTGCTGGGGATGGAGGAACAGAAGAGTGAGTACAAACAGCTCACTTCTGGTTTCCACCATAATCGGATGGCAATTTCCTAACAGTGCAAAAACAGACTTGGTGTTTACAAAATCTTTTCAACTCAAATAGCTTCTCTAGGAGCTCATTAGTGGGCTAGCACTAAAGCAGGTACTAGAAAGAACTGCAGGAAACTGTGGTTTCAAATTTTGCAGTAGAATACTTCTGACTTTTGGCAAGACAATGAGGATTAACTTCACAACATGCCTGATTTACAATAGCCAGTGCAGTATAGAAATATGAACAATTAAAGATTTCTGGATAATACAGCCCACAGTGTAAAGGCACATCTTTATACTGTACTGAGTTGCATCTGTTAATTTGGAACTGTGGGCACCATAAACAAGCGTAGCCAGCTGGCAAAATCTCCCTTCCTGTGGTTGAATTAATGCTTAAGCAACTTGCCTTCCCCAGCTTCAGAGATGCCACTAGATTTCCAGGTGGGAAAAAAAGCAATGCTAGGCATGCTGTAGCTGGTAGCTAAATAACAAGGGCAGCATCAATATGCCAGGACTATGACTGTGTTCAGAGACCCTGAGCAAAAAAATAGGACTCCCTGCTAGTGCACAACACCAATCAGCCAAACTAGGGTTGGTATTAGTTGGACTACATGTTTAATGCTGGCATTAAAGCCAATTTTTGTCTACAGGAGAGCTTTCTTCAGTTCATCTGTGCAGTGTTTGGTGGGAGCGTGGATGGAGTGCTTTGCCAAAGAGGAAAGTAGTCAGGAGAGTTTCAGATCTGGTGCTCTGTATTGCGTGCAAAACCATTCCCACCGTAGTGACATTGTCTGCATTCCCTTTCAGTTCAGAGCAGTCCTCCAGCTACTATGAATTTCTCGGCGTGAACAGCTGTCAGGATGTGGTTCACCTGTATAGGCTGCTGTGGTCCTCCACAGTCCTCAACATCATCGGGTTGTTTCTGGGGATTATTACGGCAGCCATTCTTGGGGCATTTAAAGATGTGGTAAGGCTCACAGTCTTTTGCCTTATGTGAGGACTTCTGTGCTTGTTGATGCTATTTCCTATATGATCTGGGAGTCTGGAGTCGTATCTTCAGGCTAAGCTGTTGCCAGCTGCTCACATCTAAGTAGGTCAAGTCTGGTCAAATACATCCATGGAAGGGAAAAAACAGGCATCTGTGTGAACAGATGCTGGTGATTCATTTAGTGGCATCTTTTTTTCTTCTAATTCAGCACTGAACATGTGGGCCAGTACAGAGTTTGAGGATGCTAGTTTGTAGCTAACATGTAAAACTCAAGTCCTAGGTGACTATTTAACATGTAGTTTTTTTCCCCAAGAATGGAGATTACCTCTGACATACCAGTCAAGTTTTCATGCAAACAGTTGTATTCAGGTTACGTGAACCTCCCCTTTTGTTTCACTAAGGAATGCCACCCTCTAACTGTGCCCTGTGCCACACCATCATGTTGTGCTGATGTGCACTGTTGTATTCAGAAGAAGCTGTGTGCTAAGAGGGATTCTGTGATACAGTGCCTCATCCACCTAGATTTTCTGACATGTTAAAAGGGTGAAGTGGCTGTTCTTGGGATTATCACTGCCAGTAATTATGTTTGCTAAAGCAGTGCCTAAAGACCAACCAAGTGTCATAATTTACTAGGCACTCAGATGAGTAGATCGGTGGTCCCAGCCCAAAGAACTTCCAAACTACATGGCCAGAGGCATGGGGATGGAGATGAAATGCAGGAGCCAAAGGGAGGTGTGATAGCAGCCCAGGTCATCTTAGGTCCATGATGTTTCTGGTGACTATGCCAGAGGAGAAAACCAAATAGAAAGACAGTTGAAAGGAAAGAAGAGACCGATGGAGCGGGGAAGAGAAGGCAAGAGTGACGGATGAGATGTACACCAGGGGGAGCAGACCAGAGGGAAGGGACTGCTCAGGGCTGGCAGCCAGTGAGCTAAGGACCCAGTCAGACTGGAGGCCATCCAAGGCCCTGCTCTGACCACCCAGTGTCCCTTAGCAAGCATGTCCAGGCTATCTACAACATGTATTGGCTGCTTAAAACCAAGTGACAGAGCAGGGCCATATGAATTATTTGTAATTCACCTTTGTTAAGTGTCGCAGAATGTTTGCTGGAAATCCTCCTCTCTCTGGTTTAAGGCAAACACACTGAGCTTTCACGTGTAAGAAGTGTGCAGCTGAGTTGTCCTTTACGTGGAGGGACTCTTACAAGGAGTTGATAACAAATTGTAGCCAGCCAGTAAAGACTTGCAGCTGCCCAGTGGGAGGGAGCGGAAGCAGCTTTCCCAGCTTAATTCACCCCCTTCCTGTGAGAGGAGCAATGGTAGAAGGGGAGGAGAAACAAACACAGTGGGAGATGAGGGGAAGAGCAGCTACATGAGAAGGGGAAGACAGGCATCATCTACAGCAAGTCCTTGGTAAAGCACTGCAGGTTTTCAGTGCTGCTAAGTATTTTCTCCTGCCTAGCAGATGGGTGTGAGTGCCTCCACCAAGGGCAGCTGTGGGAGTTGCTAGTGCACCCCTGAGATGGGGAAAGGTACAGAGAGCCAGCCTGTCTCACACAAACTGAGCTTGACATGGGATTTAGGTTGATGGTCCATAGCAGGCTGAGCTCCAGCCCAGGCTCACCTCTGTGAGCACTGCTCACAAGGGATTCCAAGCCGAGGAGACCTTCTTGGAGAACTGGGGTGTCCATGACCTGGCACATTCCATTGCTGGGAGGCAGAGCCTGGATCAAAATCTGGGTCCTCCAATTGGGCAGTGCAAAGCCCTGCAAGGAAATCTCAGCAGCAGTGGACATGCAGCTTCCCCCCAGGCTCGGCTGGAGCGCATCTGTCACGGCTCCAGCTAAAAACCTGATCTGAATAAGCTGTTTAATGTCTCCTCTGCAGTGGGAGCAGAAAAAATACAACCCTCACTAGCTTAAGGGAAATACGAGTTTGTGTCAGTTACCTCTGCACAGGATCTGTGCTAGGCTTGTGGAAGTGTTATTAAAGCAGCAATCCAAAATGCAGTGCCCGCTCCTTGCTCCTGCCTGTGCTTTTTCAGGGTCCTTTTGAGTGACCTACCAGAGCTGGTTTGCTAATCTGCTGCTTGCTTGTGTTATGAAAGGAGTAACTCTTGGTGGAAGATGGGGGCCAAGAAAACATCAAGCAGAAGAGGGAGAGAAAGGGACATGGGACTGAAATAAGAAAAAAACCTTCAAAATGTGTGGGAGAACAATTTTCTTCACTTCAGGCTGTCACCTTCCCACAGAAATACTCACTGGCATTTTGCAGGGAGAACTGCAAAGCCTGCTGAAACACCGCAGGGCATTGCTCCGAGGTTGACTTCCAGAAAACACAGGGCTAGGCTGACTAGTCAAGCAAAAACCCTCGTGTTTATCTCTGGGGAACGCTGGCAGCCAAAACATGTTAGAAAGGGGAGAGTTTGCAGAACAGTGCTGTTGCCTCTAAACCACTGCATTTCCTGGACAGACAAAAAAAAAAAGTGTTGGTGGTTGCGGGTTTTCTTTCTCTTGACAAATTCCCTGCAGACCCTGGCACGTTCCCTCCAGTTTTGCTGCCTACCAGAGGGCTGTACTGGCTCAGTGGGAAACATTTCATACTCTCGTGACCCCCAAGGTGTCAGCTCTCAGTGGCCCCTGTGTCACCCATGGGGCTGTCTTCTATGAGCTGCTGGGTGCTGGCGGAGCTGCCACAGTCACGATGGTATCCTCCTTTTCAAATCTACTGTGTGTTTGGATATAGGACACCAGCTAGACAGTTACCTTAGCGTCACCTTTAACAAGAAGCAGATTAAAATATAATGTAAATAGGAGTAGGTACTTGGAGTACAAGATGGTAAAAAAACCCTTCTTACAGAAGACAGAGGTAAAGAAATGCATGAAAAACTTCACTTGCTGGTACTGAGAGTTAATCTATGACCTCCCTTCCCTGCCCCAGTATTCATCTGATGAGTTGTAGATGTTTTCCTAACACACCTTGCCAAGGAATCTGCCTGCCCTGAGTTCAGGGTTGCATTAATCAGAACTACATCTGGTCCTGGGGGGGTTGCTGGCTTTTTGTTTTTTGGTTTTGTTTTTTTTTTTCAGTTAGTCTCCTTCTTAGACTCCTCAAGGGAACCTGAGCAGATTAAATACCATTCCCTTATCTCCTCTCCTCTTCCCTCACCCTGCTCTGAAAAGGAAAACAGAATGAACTGAACCACTTGCCAATGTGTTCATGTTTTAGCACTCATGCAACTAAAGGTGTAATCTGATGCTAGAAGTAGTCGTAGCTCAGGAATACAGGCTTTGGCAGGTCTGTCAGATCAGCGAGCTGACCTGCCTTACTCTGCAGCCACACAGCCCAGCACCCAGCCAGCAGCAGGTTGTGTGGCCAGCTGGGGAATGGCCAGACAGACCCTCCGAACGCTGCTTGGTCTCCCCATGCTCCCTGACCCGAGGTGCCCGCATGGCACTGGCAGTGCTCCCTGGCCGGTTAGCAGCTCCTTATCTCTTTGACTTGGGTGGTGTTTCAGTTTAAAATGGCTCCACCTACCTTTGTGTTTTATGTGACTAATTTAGCATAGCGTCATTACTGGAATACTTGATAAAAGCATCTAACTAGCTTCAATACCTGCAAATGGTTGCTGGCTCCAGGCTGAGACCAGATAACCTGATAATAAGGTGCTTTGATCAGTGGGTTTGGGGTGGATGAACCCCCCAGCCTGTCTTCTTGGACTGTTGTGATGCTTGTCAGTAACAAGTGGAGAGTATGGCTGCTACAGGTGAAGAGAACTGAGAAGAGGTGCCTGGGAGAAGGACAGAAGCACCCAGAGGGACCCACACCAGAAGGCTGGTGACAGATGCCGAACAGGCGTCTGTGTGTTTTGTGTTGGGCAAAACACGTTTATGGCCACAGCCAGAAGATTCTGATTGTGCCAGGGCCTCCCTCTTCCAGGCCCCATCCGGGTGGCCATGTGGCTGGCCCCAAACCTTTGGGTCTGAGCCAACCTCCTTAGCTGCTTCTGGCTACTCTGAAAGGCAGCATCTCTCCATTTCTCCCCACCATATCGACCCAGCAGGGCGGGCAGAAAGGAGGTGTTTTGAGGAGGGTACCTTGAAGGTGAGGGACTTGCCTTCTCCCATGAAATAAGCTCTCTGCTTTCGGGCCCAGCCTTTCGCTGTGCCAGCTCCTGGGGTGCCCAGTTTCTCTGGAGAGTGAAGGTCTAGATTGTCAGGTAGCTTCAGGTGTTACCTGAGGTAACCTCATGTGGCACATCAGAGACCTAGACAGTTTTCCATATACAAACACAATTAATGTACCTCTTTCTCAATCACAGTGAGATCTTGCACTATCTCTGGAGGACACAGTGGTTTATGTCTCTCACTGATGTATCTATAAAGCAAATGCCAAAAAAAAAATCCTGGCTGCTGCTTTCAGAATTTGTCTGGCAACCACCATATTTTATTATTTCAGTAAAAAGAAAATTCCATGCTCTCATTTAGAGGAATCTGCTAATAAAAACAAAGAAGAGAAAAGGAATCACTGGATTTGTCTCACTTTGCAAAGCAGAAGGGCATGAAAATCTTTCACAGAGCTCTACTGTCCTTCACAAGTGTTTATATAGCACAAGGTTTTAGGGTTTAACACAAGTCCCATTTCATATTTAGCTTTTGCTCTTTTTTCTTTCTCCCCCAGTTGTATCAGCTGGTTTAATACAAGCTATTACTTCTTCCTGCAAACCTCATCTCACATTGCCATTAAGGGACATGCCAGTAAAGCCACAGGTTATGGTGAAGGATTTTATGCAGTAGGAATGAAACATGCACATGGGGGGTGGTATTGGACAGCCATCAGCAAATTCCATTTCATAATGAGAGGGATCTGTGAAAGAAGAGCAGAGAGAAAAGACATGGGGGCATCAGGTAGTTGCTATTGGAAAGAGTCTGCAGCAGACTGTGAAGGACTGGGTGTTTGGTGCTCAAGTGAGTACGAAGAGGCGGTCAGAACTGTGCGCTGTGCTCTTCAGGGTGTCCTGGGTCTGGAGTCCTGCCAGTGCTTCTGTAACTGGTACTAGGGAAGCACCAGCAGTCTTTTTCCAAGGGAAGAACATCAAAATAGCTGTGTATTTCTGGTCAGAAAAATCACACTAGATGCACACACCCCACCTCATTCTGCCTGCTCCTTGTTTTTTTGTGGTACCAGTTTTGTGTTGAAAAATAGAAAGTTGTTAAATTGCCTAGTTGCTTATGTTCAGACCAGTTTCTGCTCCAGCCCCTTCCGTGCTGTGCTCATACATTGTTGTCTTCCATCCTCAACAGGTACCTCTGTCCCAAATTGCTTTCAGTGCTGCACCTCCTCCTCAGATCCTGTACAATCCTGCCCAGCAGATCCTGACGTATGCTGGGTTCTGTCCTTCTGCAGCAGCCATTTCTACATACCCATCCTACCCGTTACCTCTTCAGGTACAGTACAAAATGGCACCCTTCTTACTCCATCAGAAAAGTGTAAGCTGCTACTCAGTACAAACTCTGCAGTGGTAAATCCTGGTGGTTTGAAATGAGGCAAGGAAGTTGGATCCCAACTCACAGACCCATCTCTGGGACAACTTAGTCTGGGCCTTGTTCTCAGGTCTGTTCTCAGACCTCAGGCTTTCTCTGGTTGTCCTTTGGACTCCGTCTGCTGACCAGGAATCCCAATATGGGATTAGAGCTCCCCTATAGTAGTCATGAAAGTGAATGCAGCCCCCATATTGGGCAAGATAAAGCAGCAACAGAGGCATTTGGGAAGCCAAAGGAAGCACCTGATACACACAGGATTTGGCAGAAAAGTTTACACACCTTAGCCCAGCTTACTTATAGTATGGAGATAAGTTAGGACTGGTCAGACGGAAAGGAGACAAGAAAGGGGAGGAAATAAGAGATCTGTGAAGCTGAGTGATATGGAAAGGATTGTGGATGGGTATTAGTGATAACTTCTAACCACACAAAGTTTTGGTTGCCACAGTAAAGCTACTAGGTGGCAAGATAAGCCAGAAATAGCAAATGATGTATACACACCAGAGAAGATTCAAATGCCTCGGGATGCTGTGGAAGAGTATAAATGAAGGGTTAGGAACATCAGCTGCTGTTAAATACAGGGATTCAGCTGTCACTTGCAGCCCAACAAGTCCCCAGATGGCTGCCTGCCACATGAACCAGTGGGGGCTCATCAGAAGATTGAGTCCTTTTTCTTTTAGCTTCCTATAAGCATCTGCTACAGGCCACCACTGGGAGACCTGTACGGAGCTGCTGTGGCAGTTGGCGGAGATTGGTGAATGTTACTGACCGGAGGCAGCTGGCCTGAAGGCAGGACGCAAAGCTGCTGGAGGTGCAACTTTCTCCCTTTGCTGAAGGGGTTACATGAGCTGAGTTGACACAGCTTCGCCTCCTTCAGAAGGACGAGGTGCAAGTTGTGCTCCACAAACCTGTGCTGCCTCCAGCCAGAGCTGGCCTGGAAAATGCAGAGTGTTGTCTGTTTTTCTTTTTCCTTTAGCCTCAGAGTGAGGTGAAGAACGTAGGGTGAGCTGGTAAATAACTGAGACCTTGGAGCCATCATAGGAGTTTTTAGATATTTTAAAACACACTAAGACTGTTTCGTTCAGTCCAATGGCTTGTTATACTTTGGCCATGTAGTGCTAGACCAGTGGGTACCACAAGTTTTGCAATATTCCTTAATTGAAAACACTGCATGTTTACCATCAACTAACTGTGGGCCAGCTCCCCACAGCCTCCTGGGCCACATCTGTTCAGGGCCAATAAGTTAACAAACTTAAGTACTGGGACATGATAATCATCCACATCAGTGAACTGTTAGCATGCTTCTGATATGGGTTTGGCCCAGACAGCCTAACAGCCTCCCAACAACGCTCAGGAGGGGGGCAGAAGATTGCAAGGGCAATGGACCGGGTAAGTATTGTGCATACAAACATTCACACTGGTTTGGTTGGTAGAAGTTCAGCTGTAGGGATGTGATATGTGCTGTGCCAGTTGGCTTCACAGCCAGAGAACAGTTCTTGGCATGTCTTATTTATTAACATAAATGGGGCCAGGCACTTTCAGAGACCATGGATTGAGAGGAAAGAATGAACATCTCATTTTGTTTGCTTTTAGTTGAAAAGCTGTGCTATTCTGTAGAGTTCAGTTAGCACATAGCCAGGAGTAGAGAGAAAAGGGGATAAAAACAGATGAAAGAAAGCAATTAAGCTGAAAAGATGCATGTAAGTCCTCACAAGGGTCAATTGTAACTGTTCAGTCCCGTGTCCACTGACAAACAGAAATACATCATATTTACCCCAAATTCTTAACTGCATTCCAAAATAGAGGTATTTTCCTAGATTTCTACTTTTTCTAAGAAGTGTGTTCATTTGCCTTCTCTCCCCCTCATAACATTCAGAGGCAGACACCACTAGCTGTCCCCAAGCCAGGAGAGATTAGCAAGAAGCACTGGGCTCCAAGAGGGAGCGCTTAATCCTTTTCTTGGAAAAAAAAAGCAAAAAAACAAAAAAGCAAACCACCTTTCTGCATGTATGAGCTCATTATGTTGTAGTTTGGAGAGAACTGATTTCTTCATCAGTATATGAGTTAAAGAATCATAATAAACTTAAAGTTAGAAGCAGGCCCAATTAGGCACAGCCAGAAGCTTAACCGTCATCTGCCTTCATTAGTTGAGAGCTGTGGGCTGAATCCATAGGACTGGAGGTCTTCATGACCCATCTAAGTGCTCCAAGCAGTGCCCAGCTGCTGGATTCAAGCCTTCACAAACCCTGCTCAGCTGGCCCTAGTCCTTAAGGCAATTACAGGCCCTGGGGCTGGGATTCATCTGGCAACGCAGGGGCTGTTGGCACATAGGGATCTAGTGCTGCCTGATAATGAGATCAGGTAGCCACCTGGCCCCTGCTGCCACTCCAGGAGGGTCCAGGTCCTGTAGTGCCTGTGTCACATCTGTGTGGATGCCTGGGATATCCCATGGCATTCCAGAAGGGCTGGACACTTGCATGTGAGCAACTGAATTCAGCTTTAGCTGTCCATAGTGTAGGAGACTCTGCCCCAGCTGGTCTACCCTTTAGAGTCCACAGAGAGAGCCACACATGGATTATCTTGGGCTAAAATTGTATGATGTGAGTGCTATGAATGCCTAAAGGCCTTTCCGCTGACTAGCGGTGGGACTCATCTTTGGCTAAACACTGTACCTAAGCCTCTGCATTTCACATTGCCCTGCACCTGCCCCTAGCTGGGATAGTCTCACACATGTAGTGGTTCAGTACAACAAAAGGAGCAAAACCTTCTTCATCCAAGAGTTGGGGGAAAACAAAGTGAATTTATGCCACTTAATGAATTAAAGCAGTTAGCAATTAATTACTGACTAATAACTCTAGTTTGAACCCTCACCTCAACCAGAGGAAATCCACACCTTAGTTCCTCCTCCTAGGAACATACCTCACCTTGGGTTAGTCTGACACTCAAGATGCCTAGCCTAAGCACTGCCTCACTTACATAGGCTGAAGCTGCACTAGCTCAAAGGCTATGAGTCCCAGTTCACCCGTGGCTTCCACCACTGAGAAGTTTCATTCCTAGTCCTCTGCTGAATCTGGTGTCTCACTGAATAACTGCTTGCTGGAGGGGCAAACAAAGTCTTTAAAAAAATCACAACCTGAGCAGGTGGTAAACGCTCCTCAGTTGACCTTGTGCTTCCTTGTCCACAAGCAGAAATCAGCCAAATGCAAAAAAGAAAGGGTGATAACAGGAATGCATTTTGACAAGGCTATAACCAGCTTTTCTTTTATTTACCGTGGCATGTGCTAACAAAATCATCCATCACCACTGGTACAGTTCAGTCACAACTAGTCCTGGTAACAGGCCTGCCAGCTGGTCAGGTAGGTTATTAGCTGTGCAGGGACTGGTGGTGATGACAGCACTAAGGGTTGTGCCAGTCATTCCTGCCAGAGGAGAGCTCATTACAGAAGCAATTCCAGGCAGACAGATGGAAACAGTGGCTAGAGTCTGAGGGGGTAGGGAAGCAACAACTTCAAAATAAATAAAAAAACCCAAACCACCCAAAACCCTAACAGCTACACTTGGAGCTGATTTAGCTAGCAGGTCTGTCAGTATACCTGCACTGCCTTGTGGAGAGTTAAAGGGCATAATCAACCTTCCTCTCAGGACATCCCCATTCTCAGCAAGTCACCCTGTGATACAAATGCAGGACAACATTCTCCTCGCCATAGGGGTTTGATCCAGAGCAGCAGCCCCTGCTGACCCGGAGCCCCACAGAGAGGCAGGCACCATGGCATGGGGTCTGCCAGCCCTGGGCAGCTCTGAGATGCCATTGTCCAAGTGCCAGCCCTAATATTTGCCTTCTAGATGGTGACTGTTCATTTCTTTAGCAGCAGGGAGCAGGGTTTACTAGTCTGGATTTTTCATTTCCCTTGAAAAAGATCCATGATTACTACTTTTTGTTTTGTTTTTGAAATTCCAGGCACTTTAGGCCTGAACTTGAGGGAAGCTGAGCACAACTCTTCTGATGAAGCCCATGGACTGGCAGGTGTTGTCATATGAAGGGAGGAGTGAAATCCCAACCCTCTTGAAATCAATGGCAAAACTTGGTTTAAAGTAGTGATAGGGTTTTATCCAGAACATTAGTCTCTCAGTGCATTCTTTTGTTTTAAAAAACTCTTGCTTGTTCCTGGACATGGACTGCTTCTTAAGCTCTACCTATTTTTCGTGCCTCTTTCAGCCAAAGCCCCGTTCTAACTGAAACGGCCAAAGTGAAAGACCTACAAGGGACATATATGCCTACCTGTAAAATTTACTCTTAAGCGGAGTCTACATTTGGCTCAGGAATAAGATCTTGCATTTATGCAAGTATTATAACTGAGATTAATTACATCTGAGATAATTTAAGTTTTACAGTGATGCCTGAAAACGAGCAGCTACATGTAACCTAATCAGGCAGTCAGGTGCAGTGCCTCACCTGGGAAGCCAGAGCATCTTTTCCTGCAGAAATTCCTGTTCTGCTCTATTGCCTTGTTGGATCAATGTCTATGAAAAATTACTTGGGTTATAGCTGGAATCTGTCTTGTTTCAATAGACACCATCATTGCTGTACTTAAATAGGTACTTTAAATCTAAAGTGAGTGTTATGCTGCAATGCATGAGAAACTTAAGCATGGGGCTTATTATATAACACTTACATGGCAAACACTGCAGAGCTGCAAATGGGGTTGTAATCCTTCACTGAATAAGGTATTTTTCTTTGTGTACATACAGCCTGCCAGCAATTTTCCAGGAACATCATCTACTGACATTTCTTTATCAGAAGAAACTCAGCCTCCATCTCAGTCCAGCTCCAGCTACGGTCTTCCCCCCAATGCTCCAGCCCTCTATACACCGACTTACTTCTTGCCTGGAGAAAAGCCTCCACCATATGCACCATAGAAGAAAACAACTTATTTTAGGTAGCTGGTAGGCTTTTATTTTGTTTTTAAGAAACATCTGGAAACTGTGCTGTGCAGGCACTAGACTTCCCAAGCAACCCACCACAGAGTTTGTTACAGCCACTCTGCTTTTACCCACATCTCACTGTGAGCAGAGCAGGACCCTGGAAATGCAAGGGCAGGCACATCACCAGCGGGGTGACCAGTCACCATCCAGTTTGCCTGCAGTCAAATGCGTGTTGCTTTCTGGATACCATAAGCATGAGATGTTTCCTTCTCAGTACACTGCAGAATGAATTTTCTTGGAAAGGAGAAATGAAGAAAATACCCTGGATACGTGTTCTGCTTTCATAAACCAGTATAGAGGGGTTCCAGTTTGTGTTGTCTGAGTGAGTAGTTGGGAGCTCTCCGAGTCAATCATTTTGAGTAGGAAGAGACCAGGTGTTTGTTTGCTTGTAGTATTTATTTAATAACCCTTTTTGGTGAATGTGTTATACAATAAAAGAAGTGTGGCAATTATTTTACAATAAAATTGACTGTGTATATTTATACTGTACCTAAGGCTGTGTGTATTTGTAAGGACAGGAAAACAAAAGAACAGAGGAAAAAGTACCTTACCAAATAGTCCTCTCTTTCAAGTTTCAAACAGAAAGCTTAACCTTATTAGGACTATTTTATCTGAATGTTGTGCCAGTCTAGTCTGTGTAGTAAAATGTCATGTCAGTGTGCTAAAGATGCAATTTCCAGACAGGCATTTAAGCTGCACTTCAGTGTTGGAATTAGTTCCTTTCTGGTCAAAAGAGGACCATAACAAGACCACTCTGTGTTAAATCCCAGTTATTTCATTTTAAACTGATCAAGACCAGATCCAGGCATTTTACAATGACTGAAACAGAATGGATGAAAGGTCAGAATTCCTTCATATATATTTTTTTTCTTTTCTCCTATTGCATAGAGACAAAAATATGTTGACGAGACTAAGAAGCAATACCTGTAGCAGTGCCATTGACAGGAACAAAGGCTTGTCCCTGTCGTTTGCACCCTGCTCCCTCGCTGTGCATCACATTAGCTGGGATCCCTCTTAGCACATGGCAGCCATATTTCAGGGCAGGAGTGGCTACACCAGCATGAAAACCCATCAGATGGCAGCATCCCTTCACTGCATGTTGCTCCTACAGGAAGGGCGGTGGTGCTGCTTGCTCTATAGATCTTACAGTCTAGACAGCAATGAAGCTATAGAAATTTCCTGAAAAGCCAAAGAGCAAAGCAGGGAAAGGAAGGTATTTCTCATTAACATTTTAAGCAGCTGCTTCATATTATGGAAATATTACAAAACCAGCCTTCTTGAGTTTCCTTTGAAAGGAAGTGACACCATCAGACTAGCTGAAAATAGAGCAAAGAATCATCAGCCTTATATATAACATTTTCCGCCTTCAAGGAATTTGTTAATTTATGTGTTGTAACACTCTATATAAAAATCAAATTCAGTTCTAATACACATAAGATCAGAGGTTAATTTACATGGACATTAAAAAACATGTTTTGTTCATTTTAGAAGAATTTTCTGAGATGCAAAGTATTAGGCCAGCGATGTTAACATCAATGACAAGGTGCCTCACATGTACTGTTGACAAGGTGAGTCACATGAACCTGGTTAAGAGAAACAGAAGTCAGAGAGGAGACCATTATTTTTCCTTCAAACATGAATTTAATGATCTAAAATGTCTAGTTCTTGTATGAATGCATGCTGTTAAGAGCACAGTGACCCTGATCATGAAATGAGTGAACTACACAGTTACTTCTTTTTACTTATTATAAATACTAGTGGTGGGCTGCCAGGGTTCATTTTGGGGACTCAAAGCCCAGAACAGACTTGCTCCCTTTGAGTTGATCACTTAGACTGCTATTGTAACAAAAATTAAAATGAAATCAATATTCTCCTTGTGTTGAAGCACAGTGACTGAGGAGGAATGAAGGAACGCTTATCACGTTTTTCCTCTTTTCAATGGTATGTAGAAGCAGCTGCCTCTTCCTCCAGTGTGTTACTACTGTAGGGTATTAAAAACAATCCATCATGTCACAAAAGACCTGCACTTTCTGAAATTCTCCAGACTTATGAACTCTGGCTTTCTCTTCTAAACCACATTTCAGGTTTGGGGGCATTGTGGTCTATGCAAAATATCTTTGCATACATGCACACGTGCATATTCTGGGAGGAATTTCTGCTCTGAATTAATTAGTTTAGAAAATGGAATTCCAGTATTTTTTCCCCATAATATTAAGCCTGAAACTGCAGAGTACCACAAGATTCATGTTTCCAGTATCAGAAATAATTCTGGCCTCATAAATAGTACCACTTACATTAACAAAAAAGTCAGACATGTTTGTGATTCATTTATGCCATAGGGTAGTTTTTTTGGGAACTACCACAGAAAATACACAAAAATGCCAGACATAAGATCATGCTTCCTTTGAAAAAAAAAAAAAAAGTAAAACAGGGTTTGTTTTATCTACCTGATTTAAAAAATAGTAGGTGTCTTTCAAGTTCGTACTGTTTTCATTAGAGCTACTCCAAGGTAAAAATATGGGAGCTGTATTTTTGTAAAAGACTAAAATAACCATGAAAAACACAGAAAACAAAACACTGCAGTGTGGAAGTGCTATTAACCACAGTATCTTCGGGATTCCCGGCTCTCATTGGAGATACGAAAGTAATGTTTCTTGGGTTCTTCATCATATTACAGATGCAGAGTTGATCCAGAGTCATCAACTCTAACAGAAAACACTCTCAGGTATAGCGTGGTTTTCCTTGCACAGCAAAAAACCCCAAAATATAGAACTGCTTCTCGGTTTTCTTATCTGTGCATACTCTGCCAATAAGTTATTACTGTCTAATGAGCAACTATCCTGCCAAGCTTGCATCTGGTCACACCGGAGTGTAAAGGGTCATTTGACAGGTCCTTCTGTAAGTGTAAAGAATAGGTTGGTTGAAAGTTACAAAGCTCTTTTCTGCCCTACTGACTGCTGACTGATTTGTTCATGATGCAGGGCTATGATGTCATGCTGTCTAATGGCTAAGAGAGTACCTTCCTCTTCTCTGTTAAATAAAGCAGGGATCCTTACCAGGAAATATGGTTGGATAGTCTTCCCTCTCTTCCATTGTTTCTTCTGTTACATATCCACACCTTGGTCGCAGACGTTGTCACACGTGTGGATTACTAGGCTAATCTGTCATCTCCGTATTTGACTATGCAAAACTTGTTGTAGATGACCAGGAACAATTTGTAGAAGACCTTGCAAAATTAGACCTTTTCCATGTTAACCCTCTGATGTGTCAGGTAACCTTAGCCACCCAGTATTTAGATTTCCACCACAGCATATACCCGTCTTTCTCAGTTGATTAATTTGACGCAAGACAAGGACCAAATCAAGCAAGATTTAAGTGCCTCAAAGCAGGCTAGGCAAAGTCCACCCCAGCTTCACAAGGATCACTTAAAAGCTGAATGCACTTTATGGCTCTGCAACCTCTCCCGAGTAAACGCCCAAGCATATTCTCACCACACTGCAATTTGGCCTGGCTAAGTCTCATAGTCTTAAGCCTTTCTGCTCCCACTAGGCTCACAGTGAATGAGTCAAACTACAAAATTAAGCACCAAAAATATCATCACCAGATAATATTCCCCAATTCTTGACACCTCATCATTTGCTTCAGCAGTTATTGACACAAAAGCCATATGGCTTTCAACTTATTGAGTCTTTTCTTCTAATTGTTTCCTGCTGACCCAACTCTTCTGTTGACCAAGAATTATTCTAAAGGTCACAACTGACTCTTCTATCTGTGGTGCCAAAAAGAGAAACTCTAGCAATAAGAATGGCAGCAACCATTTGCTCTTCAGCCCAGAAGATAAATAATACTGACATAAGCACATAAAAACCCCCACTTCCAAACAAGAAAACCAAACAAAAAAACTAGTGTAATCTGCACATCAGTCAGAGCCTGAGTCATTATCTCCAAATAACAGAATACAGAATAATCTCAGTACAGGTAAATTAAAAACTTGTATGTAAATATTTTATTCTCTCATATTTTGCAAATCAGAAAGCAGTGTTTGGTAATAAAAAATAATACAGAATTATTATTTTTCTTCCAGTCCATACTCATATATTACCAGGTTTTCCACATTACAGATAAAACTGTCTTTTACAGTCTGAAGATAACATTTACTTTCTGTATATTCTGTACTTTTGGCTTATTTAACATTAGTCTTCTGAACTATTTACAAATATATTACAACCTTTAAACCTCAAAGCGAAGGAGTATTTCAATAATCAATCTGACATAAGGATCAGTAGCTCCTACATAACTTCAGTGTTTAAGAGAAACTATACACGCAGTGCGGTAGATCTGAATAATTTATATCTTAAAAAAAAAAAAAAGAAAAGCATTGAAAGTTTCTGAATATAAAACTTTCGCATTGCAGTGGTACCTACTGACCCGCCTCGACTGGGGGACAGGAATGTGAGGTGATGTCACTGTGCTTGTAGAGAGCCTCATCTAAATCCAGTGCCTTGTTGCTCAGCTTGACGGTCATGCAGCCATGGTAGAATGCAGTGACCGGAGTGGAAGTCACAGGAACATCTGTGTGAAAGGGGAGACAAACATCTCTGATGGCCCGTTTTGGATAAATACTTGCCCTACCCATGCTCAGATGAGCATCACTTCAATGAATTCAAACTCTCCTCTACCCTGGGATTTCTACCTTCCCCCTGCCCCTCTCACCAGAATGCAAGAGCACAATCCCAGACGTGGGGAAAACACCATCTGCTCTTGTGCAGAAAAGCCCTACTCCCAGGCTGAACCCTTCCTCAGCTGCTTTGTGTCTCTGCAAGGCCTCCAGCACTGATCAAACTACGTGCTGCACAGCAGCAAGGCTTCACTCCAGTTGCACACTGTGTTCAGTCTGCTTTTCATCTTGATGTTTCCCCCTCTCCATCTCTGCACCCGCTATTTTGTCTTTAGTGGAGTTGTTATGCCTTCTTCTAATGCTTTCCCTCTCTCTTTTCAAAATGTCTGCCAAAAGATTATTGGAAGAACTTTGTGACAGGAAGGCTCCTCCTATACACAGCCTCTGCCACTTGCCAGACTGATCTTTACTGTGATTAGCACAAGGAGGTTGCTGGCATTCATCAGAAAGGTGTGGGAATACATCAGTGGAGTCAGTAAGACTAATAAGACTAATTTTTTCTATGAAGATCCACTGGTGATGTACTTTTAATCAGTTTATCAGAGGCAGAAAACACACAGCAAGGAAGAAGACATCAAGTACAATCCAGCAGACTAGAGGAAATTAATCAATCTTACTACTAACTTCTGTAATATCATATACACACTGACCTTAAATAAACAAAAAACCCCACACAGTAACAGAGTAACATGAAAATTTACGTGAACTGTGTCCTCTACCCTCCTCCAAAGGTTATTAGCCTATTTACAATGCAAAGCTGACCCAATCAAGCTGGTTGTGCAATGGAAAGCAATGAACATCTCGAAGATTGTTTAACTTTGCAGTGACAGGTAGCTTAGTAAACCCCTTATCTTTACACTGGAGCAAGGATAACTTGAACAATAGGTTGTCCCGTTGACCTGAGATTATATGCAATTTAAAGGGTTCTGCCTGGAGACACGCACAGCCAAATTTGAAGCTGATGTGATCAAACACAGCTCAGACAGACTCTAGGACTGAGTGGGAAAAAGAACATTTGTGTGGGATCCATTAGTCACAAAGAGACACTATAGATTTTTCAGCTTGCTGGCTGAAAAGTACCACTGCTTGGTGGGTTGCTTAAACTGATCATTTTAGCTATTTCCTATTCCTCCCCATTTTACCTATGAAGTCTGCTTAAGAGAAGAGGACATCTGTGTGTAGTACTTCACATGAATGTGAACTGAGTTTTGACTCAGAATTTGAAATGTTGTCTTAATGGCTTGAACACTCATCTAAGGAATCGTGTAGATTGCTGTTACACGTGCCACAGGGCTGACTGAAAGACAGTGTGGGCTTTCAGATGGATTTGTAAGTTACTACCAAAAATAATGTAAAAAAAATAATTTTTTGTGTTATAATTGCAAATCAGGCCAAATATTTCCTTTTCTGTTATGACTAGATATGGACCTGTCTGAAATGTGGTCCTGTAAAGACTCGGAAGCCTTGTTTAAAGGCTCCTTCACCTGGTGGTGTACACATTGCCTGGAAAAACACCTATACATTGTATAAATTATGTTAGGATTTACCAGAACTGAAAACACCATAGAAAAGGTAGTAAATGCCCGTATGTTCCCTCTTATCACTTCAAAATCTAAATAATATTTCTTCCATGTCTGCAATATTAGCTGTACTTCAGATGGGACATACTACATATTTTGACCCAGAATTATTTCTTTGTGGCAAATAGAATATAGACCTTAAGTGTGATCACTATACTTTGTTTTTCCACGGGGTATGTAAGCAGGAAAACCAAAATTTGAATGAGCCAAACTCACTTAGATCTGACCATTTGGTATAGTTATTTGACCCAGAGTGATGAATCCAACCAAAGTGCTGAAATGTTTATTCGTTTGGCAAATGACATGGTTTCTCTATGCAAGTGCTGGGTTCCTTTCCATGGCAAAAGCAGACTACGGGCAGAAATTCCTGTTGCTGAGCAGAACAGATCAAAGGGGGAAAGTAACTAAACCAACAGAAGCCAGCTGGGTCTAAGCAGCCATGGCTGCTATGGTATCTCACACCTAGTTGTGGGTAATTAAAAACTGTGCTTCACCCAGCACACTTTGTCTAAGTGAACCACAGAGGACTCTGGTTACTGATAGAATGGGTTTGTTTTCTGAGCTGTGAAAGTCTCTGCTGTGCATTTGAGAGCTACTTGAAAGAAAGCAGGTGACCTCTCGTGCTTATGCAATGGTCAGCTCAGACAATTCGATCTGACACTGGAAAATGCCACATTTGGGGATTCAGCCTTGTTCCTGCCACTGTGTGAACATCCCAGAGTGTGTGGCCTCTCACTTTTAGGTGTGACTAGGAGCCATTTACTTAATCGGCATAAGTACTCTGTAAACTCTTGCTCATGGTGGGAACAGCCATGCCATGGCTCCTGGTACACATGGCACCTCAGCCACCCTCTTTTAGCCTGACTACTTCAGCACCTACCAAGAGACCAACATTGCTGCTCCTCCTTGCTTGGGCAAGTAAGGGCAAGGTTTTGCTTAGCTGCTGGCAATAAAATAGGATGTACTGCTGTGCATCAGGCACATAAGTGTTTCCTTAATTGCATTCCTCAGCAGTAGGGACTGATAAACCAGTTCAGCCAGAACAAGAAACAAACCCCCAAACCTGGCCAAAAATCATGACTGGATGATCTTCCAGGTTCAGAACTGAGGAGCAAACTGACCTCCCACAAGAAGCCTGTTGTTGCTGAAAAGCAAGCAAAACATAAATGGTGGTAGCCCTTTGATTGTGACCTAAGTACCTTCTGCTATGAGGAAATCTGTTAATTGTGTGGTGCTGCAATCAGTTCAAAGAGAACATCAGCCAGAGAGAATCACCACGCTGGGCTTCCCAAGCTTCAGTCTAAACAATGTGAGACCCTGGCACACCCCTCAAGGAGTGCTCACATATGTTCATTACATTAATGAAGCACAGCAGAAGCCTGTGGTCCAGCTCCTATGGATTTTACCAGGTTTAAGACAATGACCCTGCTTACAGCTATCCTTCAGATAAATCATTCCTACTGCTGACCAAGCAAAACCTCCTCTTTCTATTTGTGCCTCCAGCTGTCCTCGGAAGGACACAATCATTCCAGAAAAAAAATAATTGTTAAATGTACCCTCACATCTGTTAACATCACACGCCTGCATTGCAGATGAAGCCTGTTCAAGCAGAAAGAGAGAAGGACGCTCCTGGCTTGAATGAACAGAGACATTTTCCTGACTGCCAGCTCAGCAAGATGAGTTGGGAGTCTGCAGCTCATGCTACAAAATTGGATGCTCACCTGGCAATCCTCCCACGTATGTCTTCACTGTTGACTGCAAAGAGCTCTCCAAGATGGACAGACTGTCCTCTAACTCAGAGATGCTTAGTTCACTCTCTCCCGCTATCCCATCTACCCGCAGGGATAAGTGATCTTTCTTGAGGAGGATGTCCACAGAGTGTTCCTTCTTATCGCAGAGATTTATTGCCAGTCTGGACACAACTGTGTTCCCCAAGGCCACGATGATGAACTGAACAGCAGGAGAAAGAAGAAAAAGAGTCAGTGAGCAGAAACATACCTAGCCATGCATATCCATGACCAGGATGGCCGTACTTGTGGCCTTGTTTACAAAGATTTTGCAGAACCACCAGGGAATTACTCTTATTGCTATTGCTGATCATGTTCTGAGCTCATTTGCACAGATTCAAAACCTATGAACCAGTGGGACTAGTTGTTAATTGTAACTACTGTCTTCTCAGACAGAATTCTTAGTGGGTCTTACAGAGGTTGTTATATTGCACTGAAATCAAATAGACTAGACCTGCTCTAACATAAATGAAAAGCTGGCTTGTGGGTTTTAGTGCTACCATTCCTGATTTACACTCATGTAATGCCAGAATCCAGCTCTTTAGTATGAGTACCATTACATCAGTCACTATAGCACTCCATCATAACTGGCCTTCCACAGCACCTGGAGTGACACCTCAGCCTTTCTCTTGACTACCTTGGGACTATTACTGATGAGCTGCGGAGAATGGAAATTATTTTCTTACGGCATTAGACAGCTTCTGTGCCAGAAAAACATCACAAAACATTCCTGTATTCAAGAGACCAGTTCTAGCTTTTACCACATGTGCAAAGAGCTCCCTAGCACTGTCTGACACGAACCCATAAGAGGCAAAACATTGGTGACAGCCCAGCACCTCAGTCTCAGACCATGTTCTGAACTGGTGGGTGAAATAAGCAGGCAGGCAGCAAACCTGACAACTGTTTTTTGAGAATTACTTTCAGTTCCTAGAAAATAGCACAGAGCCTTCTGTAGAAAAATGCTGAAGTCTGTACCTGTCGTTTCAGTTTTTTTGTGGAGTGATAGTCAATCAGAGATAGTGACAAAGGGACAGATGCTTCTTCTGTAACCAGAGCAAACAGCACACCAGTATCTGTTGCTGGTTGAATTGCAGCATTTACTTCTATTTCCCAACTTGTCTTGGTTTCATTTCCAGAAGAGGGTTGCACTACAGGAAAAGAAATGCACAGCATGAGAAACATAGGACTAACAGGTCAAATGGGTAGGCTGTGCAGTTTCTGTCTGCAGAAGATAGATGGATGAGCATATGGAGGGACTGCTCTTTAACTAAAAAAAAATAAAATCCAAAGCACTTGAACATAAAATCAGAGAAGAAAATGGCATTGGTTTCCTCTTGTCACCTTCTGCATTCTGCTGCCTTTCAGAATGTCAAAGGACAAAGTTAAGCTTTTTTATCACAAAGAAAGATTCCAATTCCTGTGGCTGTCAGTCCTACACATTCAATGAACAGCTGCAAGACAGGGCACCCAATTTTTGCACCGTTCTTGACTGTCCAAAGATCACTGAGGAATCTAAGTCCAAATCCGACATGCAGGAAACATTTCTGTGAAAGCCTGCATTAAACTGCAGAAGGATATAGGCATACTACACTGATCATCTACCTAATAACTTCCTGACCGCCAACCTCCCACGAGCACGGACTGGTTTATCTCAACTGCTGAACTCTGAATCAAGCTGTCTGGCATGTTACCGACCCAGTGCCCTTGTAATTTAAAAGGTGATGCTGGCTACAAATTAAAATTTCAATACTGTTTCTACAACCTCCCTTCACAGTATTATTAGCTATGCTGGTTTAACACATCTGGAAATACAATAAATAAATTCTTTATAAAGCTTACTATTACAATGCCAAAGAAAGGAGGATTATTTTTTGTAGAAAAAGGAATATTAAAATGCAGGTGCTGAGGCCTCATCTCTGCTGAGTGCTGTCATTTGCACTTCGTATGCTGCATTGTCTCTACTTTGCAGCTTTTGAATCCATGTGCTAAACAAGATGACAGACACCTAGATCCCTAATTTACAATGGCACAGTAGAAAAATCCACACAATGATGCACAGAAGGCTTCTGCAGAGGACTTGCACGCAAGACTAAAATAGACAATTGGCATTTGTACAGGTTTAAAAATACTGACAGTTGATTGCACATATAAACAAACAGAATAATCCAGAACAACAAAAAGGTGTCTTTCTGAGTACTAAATTAGTATGGCCAAGTTTGGCGTGAAACTTGTTATTACTGTATCTAGGCATATTTCATTCAGCTTATATCAGGGATACACTTAGTGTGTTTGCCCCAAGTGTAATAAATACCATCCAATGATTAAAAGTGAATCTGATCTTGGACATTTTGCTACAGACAATACTGATTTTCTGTCCATCATAAACTCTAGATATAGCACTATGGCTTGCAGCTCTCCCTCTTTAGCAGAAAACTGGATAATGCTGGAACCACCTATGCTGCTGACAGAGGGATGTGAAGCCCCTAATTCTTGAGGATGAGCTGGAACAAGCCTGGATGTGAAATCCATTAGTCAAGCTCCACAAAGAGAACCTAATCCATCCTGGTCATATTTGTACTGGCTCTAATAATCATACATAGGCCTTCCTTTGCTATGAACCACAAGTTTAGCTATTCCCTCTCCATCCACAGCTGCCAGTCTTTCCTGCATCGATCAACACTGAGTCTGACATACATGTAAGTTTTAAACTGTTTATTAACCAAGCATGGATAATGGCAGGACTACAAGAAAGAAATATAAAAAATAAAGTCCTTACTGTAAGTAAGATTAAACACAGCAAAACCTCGGCCAGGATAGAAAGATCCTCGTCCTGCTACAGAAAAGCACTGCATCTTTTCATTCATCTTTATTGTTTCCTGGATAGTGGTGTCCTCCCCATTCAGCCAGTTCCATGCCCGCATGCAACCATCCAGCCGAGAGTTTATCTAGGAAGATAAAGCAGTATCTTAGGCCTCAAAGTACCATTCAGTGAATAATAATTTTGGGTGCAGAGGAATACTGAGTTATACTATGATAGTAAATAGAAGAAATAATTTTGATGTGTTATGCACATGCAAACCAACTGGCAGCAACCCCAATCCTGCAACTCCAAGCAAGTAAGCAGTCAGTATTGCCCAGAAAACTCCCCTGAGATCAGCTTGTCTCCACAAGACAAAAGGGCACTAGTTAATGCAGGTGCTGATTTGGTTGTATTGATTCTATGAGCACAATTTACTTCTAAAGCTCTGTAGCCAAAGCTTTGTAACTCCCGTAATTGTACATTGTGAATGCCGGAGGCTAACTTGAACTCAAAAAACCCAATCCTTTGTGACACTGCAAACAGTCTTCATGACACACAAGATGTTGGACCTAGTCCTGGCATAAGTTGTGGGGTTTTGGCTTAAGGGAGGGGTGCCTGAGCCACAGGATAGGCACACCACTCTGTACACACCTTACTCCTTCCAGCTTCTAGTTATGTTATCCTATACCAAATGTCAGCATTAAAATGTGAGACAGTATGTAAAGAGAAGGCTCTTGCAAAGCATCTAAATCAGCATCATTGCCATCAATTAACTGAAGCAGAGAGAGAATTAAGTGTCTGAGCCAGGATAAAAATCTCAGGAGTTTTTGGTTCTCAATCCTATATTCAGACCACACCTCAGGCTTAATGTTTCAGACAAGCAGTGGCCCTGAATGACTTCTTGTGAGGAACAGGAGTCTTCCTCAGCTGCTCCACTCCCAGTCACAGAGCCACAAGCTTTTCACCTCATTTAGAAAGAAAGAGATGCCAGCTGGGGTTTCCAGGTGCCAACTCTGTGTGTGGTGCAGATTCAAACCAGCCTGAGCAGCAGCTATTTCAGAAACACAGCAATCATCCCATCTTACCCAAAGAGTGCCTTAACTTTTATTTGTGTGCCCTATCTACTTGAATTGGGAGGAAATAAAGGAAAATAAGCTTCTGTTTTTCCTTGGGTCTTACTAAACTGAAACAGCAAAATCAAGCAGCAAAACTATGATACAACATGCACGAAGCACAAACTTTGGTCACAACACAAAAAACGCCCCCAGCGCCGTTTCCAGACCTCCACTGATGTGTCCACTGACCCCTTGGAGCCACTCGTGGTCTCCAAGCCAGCAGAACCACTGTTTATTTTGTTATGTGCTCCTGTTTTGCTGTGTCTTAATTCTGCAGGCCAAGGGTGGGATACATCTCACGCAAACTTACTAATCAAAAAATCAGAAGCCTCCCTTTTGCTACTGCCATAGGCTCCCTCTATAGCCAATGGAGAGAAAGCGGTATCCAGAAGGTGTTAATTCCACTTGTTTCAGGGCAGGCTGAACTGCTCTTGGGAAGGACCTATACAACCCCAAAAGGAGATGAAATCAAGCCCTTCAGGGATGCAAAACATCATGAGTGATCATGCTGTACTTACCGGTAAAATAAGGTCCTTTGTTTTGAAAGGAATGCCTCCTACTGTCAAATTGAGCTGATACAGTCCTTTGTCTAGAGTAAACAGATCCCCTGAGACAGCAATTTTCATGACTGCATCCCTGTTGACCTTTATAATCAAACTTCTCTCAAGTTCTTCAACAGAGATCTGAAGAAGTAGAATGGTCAATAGAAAAATTCAGTATAAAAAGAACTCAATATCTGCAGCCTCAACTGAAGGACAGACACCACTAATGAAATCCCCAAGATGGAGAAATACTTTCTGTTCCCAAGCCTCTTTGCCTACCTCTTCAGTTACATTTCACCTTGATATGTAAATCTTTACTCTAGAAAGCAACCTGGGGTAGACCTAATGGCAAAGACAGCCCAGCTACTTCAAAACAGCTACACAAATATACGAGTGGATAAACCACATGACATTTGTTGGTGGTGCTGTGCAAAATGTAGATACAATATAGAGTTGTTAATGAGGAACTTCCTATTGCAACTGCATGTGAAAGGAAAAGCAGATCAGCAGATGTCTTTTGTGTTGGACCAGTGAAAGATAATGCAGAAGCCTTCTAGTCACACTAAGTCAAGTCTTTGATGTGTTGCTCCCTGCTGTATCCTTCAGGACATGAATTTACTTGTCTGAAGCAAGGTTGTTTAAAATGACATCTACACCTCCCCATTCGTTCCACAGAGACACACAAGCCAGTCTCAAACAGGCTTTTTTGGGCATTGGCAGGCTGTGAAGTCCACTCAGCAGGTGGGAACATTAGCCCACAGGTCTTGGTGGCCACAGCTCCACTGGCTCAACTACAATGGCTACCGAGTTACAAACTCACCCAGATGCCTCTACTCGGTGTTGTGGTCACTGCTACCCTAATACACTGGGGTGAAGAGCGCCATAAGGAGCTGGTGCAAACCATCTCGCTGCTCCTAGTACGGATTGTGGTCAGCCATGGAGGAAATGGGACTGGGGAAAAGCCAGTGCAGCAATGTCCATACTGTGCTTCTTCTGTGAAGAAATCCTGCAACTTGCAGGGCCACCAAAATTCAGGGCCTTATGAAATTTTATTAGATTGTAGAGAAAGAGAAATAGAAATTTTTGAAAACTAGGCTGAGTTCTTAGCTGCTTCTGATCATTAATATAAACAAATCCAAATTAGTGGAAACTTCCATACAAGAAGGTGTTCATCCCCATGGAAGCTCTTAACAAATTCCAGTTTAGGAAATTATATTCTACCTACTTCCTGCTGCCCTTTGGTAGTTTCAGCTTCCATTCCTTATACCCAAAGCTTAATTGCTGGTGCACTGCCATCTCCTACAAACCAAAAGGGGAAGCATTTCGGTAGTTAGCAGACTGCTCTAATTGCCTCCTCCTGTTGCAAGGAGTAGCTAGCTGCTGCCTGCCATACTGTGCTCAGAAAGATCAGGCGGGCACTTCTTGTAGCTAAGGGTTCCCATAGGGTTAGCCATAAGGGCAGTCAGCTTTGTGTTTTGGATCCATGCCCTGGATAACTCATAGCACATAGCCAGCCTGTTCACTCTGCTGAAAAGCAAGTGGACTGCACTGAAAAGGGACAAGACTACAGGCAGCCGCAGGGTTAAAGCCAAATACAAGTCTGCTTGAGATTGCTTAACCTTCAGTTCTGACATTTAACAATGCAGGTAGGATTCTGGTTTTGCTAACCATACTGTCTGCACGCCAGTACTGAACTGAACACTGAAAATAAGACAAAACAATGACTTTTTTTTTTTTTAAATGCTAAGCAAACAGAAGGCGAGTGTGTTCTCTACAATCATCATTTCACACATACCACTTTATCCAGCTGGATTACACACAAATAACTACATTAGGAGCTTTTCCCGAGGCTTGCTTGTTTGTTTCCAATGCTGGAAATGATAATTTAAAAATAGATTAGGAGGGATCAACATCAGAGAAAATACCTAGGTAGAAATATCAGCCTGAAGTTTTAAAATGCCTTCATATTTCCACAAAATGCAACTTTTGCTCAAGAGACCAAAAGACACACACTGCTGGTTCTTTTTCTCATGTTTTGCTTTTAAATAGCCGTTGTTTTTCATCTGCTGAAAGTTATATAGTAAAATTACTATTTTCTCACAAGCCCTGTAAAGTTCTCCCCAGCATCCAACTCCACTGTTTTAGGTCTAATCAAAACTAAAAGGGGCTTGATACTGTGCACACTGGATGGTAAAGCTCCCAAACTGGATATGAGTCTGGACTGCGACCTCTGAAGGTTGTTGGGGTTGTGCTTCACAGAAGGTGAGGTCGAAAACTACACACAAGTCCTTACCTACAATGAAAGGTGTGGCTACATGTTTTATGAAAGGAGAGAGATAAAAAGGAAAAGCCTCTCCTCAATGGGATTTCCCAAATTCAAAACCATGCCAGACAAAGGAAAAAGGAGAAATGAAGGAGGTGATAAAATGGAGGAACAGATTTACAGTTGCATCACTCAGCCATGTAGATTAAATGGCATTTAGAGACAGGGATGACACTGGATGTTAAGCAGAAGAGAACACAGTACCTGCAGGGTGGGGAGCAAGGTATAAGAAAGTAGAGCAGAGAACAGAGAAATCAACTATCCCAGCAATGCAAGCAACATCCTAAGTGTCAGACCTAAGTAAGTCAACCATGAAGTCAAGAGATTAAAGGCTCCTTCCTCCTGCTGTCATTCACCTGTGGGAAAATCTTTCTGCCTTCGGCCAGTATCAGGCACAACATTAACACTTTAACTTTGGGAGACAGTCACCAGAGCTGTGGGCATCGACCTGCTCCAAGCAAGCACTGCATGATGCTCTCTCCTCTACTTATGCCATGCCACATCTCTGGCAGCTGCCAGGTCCTGCTCAGCCCACGCACAGGGCAGCTCTGCTGTCTGCAGGGGCACATCTGCCACCACTTTGGTGTGGCTCCTGTCCACCTGCACTGCTCAGGGCAGGTGCTGCTGTCATAGAATCATAGAATCATTATGGTTGGAAGGGACCTCCAGGGTCATCAAGTCCAACCTTTACCCCATCATATTCCTGACCACAGACCATTAGACCATGGCCTCAAGTGCCTCATCAACCCATTTTTTGAACACCCCCAGGGACAGTGACTCCACCATCTCCCTGCGCAGCCTATTCCAGTGCCCAACCACCCTCTCAGTAAAGAACTTCCTGATATCCAACCTTAACTTCCCCTGACGGAACTTGAGGCCATTTCCTCTCGTCCTGTCATTAGCAATTCGGGAGTAGAGACCAACACCAGCCTCACCACAACCTCCTTTTAGGTAGTTGTAGAGGGCAATAAGGTCTCCTCTCAGTCTCCTTTTCTCCAGGCTAAATAACCCCAGTTCCCTCAGCTGGTCTCCATAAGGCTTGTTTTCCAGACCTCTCACCAGCCTCGTTGCCCTTCTCTGGACTCGCTCCAGCCCCTCAATGTCCTTCCCATCCTGCGGTGCCCAGCACTGGATGCAGTACTCAAGGTGGGGTCTCACGAGTGCCGAGTACAGGGACACGATCACCTCCCTACTCCTGCTGGTCACACCGTTTCTGATACAGGCCAGGATGCCGTTGGCCTTCTTGGCCACCTGGGCACACTGCTGGCTCATGTTCAGCCGGCTGTCAACCAACACCCCCAGGTCCTTTTCCACCAGGCAGCTTTCCAGCCACTCTTCCCCAAGCCTG
>VZRW01009489.1:336708-350043 GCA_013398125.1 Aegotheles bennettii | reverse complement strand
GCTTGGCAAGTTCCTCCGCCAGCTCCCTCAGCACTCTCGGGTGGATCTCATCCAGCCCCATAGACTTATGGGTGTCTACTTGACTCAGCAGGTCCTTTACTGCTATTTCCTGGATTATGAGGGGTTTATTCTGATCTCCATCCCAATCTTCCAGCTCAGGGAACTGAATACCATGAGGAGAACTGGTCTGGCCATTAAAGACAGAGGCAAAGAAGGCATTAAGTACCTCAGCCTTTTCCTCATCCTTGGTAACAATGTTCCCTTTCACATCCAATAAGGGATGGAGATTCTCTCTGCATCTTTTTTTATTGTTAATATATTTATAAAAACTCTTATCTCTTGCAGCAGTGGCCAGGCTGAGTTCTAGCTGAGCTTTTGCCTCCCTAATATTCTTCCTACACAGCCTAACTAAATCCCTATACTATTCCCAAGTAGCCTGCCCCTTCTTCCAAAGGTGGTAGACTCTCTCCTTCTTTCTCTTCTTTCTCACAGCTTGGTCTGCACTGTCCCAAAAAGCCTTGAGGAAGAGCTTCCAGGAGATTTATACAACTTCTAAAAAATTGCACAAAGTGCATTGCTGCAGCAACCCAATCAGACAATTTTGTTGGTTATGATGGCACCTTGAGATAAGATCCCTGACACCACTGGCTGGCAGGAGATCAACAATTCTTGCTTAAAAATACCTATTTTTATCGCGCTGCCTTCTCTTCCTGCAGAAAGCAAAAGCAGCCTTTGATTACTCCCTAACTCCTCTGTGCTTGATCATTTTTTTATTAGTTGAAGAAAGAAAATACATTTCGGCTATCTCCCCCAAAACTAACATGGAAAAATCTGTAATTACTTCCTAATGAGGTCTGGCACTTAACAAGTATGTTACGCTCCTGTGTTAAATGGTTTAACTTGGTAATCACTGCTTTTTGTGACTTCCAAGTCAGTGGCATCAACTGTGACAGTCAGTGGCACCAACTCTGCTTTTCACGTCTTCCATCACCATCCTCCCCATGGAGGCAATTACAATTGCTGTATTTCAAATTAGCAGAACAAACCTTACCACAAATTTAGTAAGAACTTTCTTGAGGCTATTCCTACCTGTAAAGATACACTACATCATATATTTTATCTACAGCTTTGCTGAACCTCTCAGCTCTCCATTTGGAATCTAAAGATGTATCAGTCACAGTAAAGGAACTGAATTAAACATCACCTCATCTGCTGGAAACATTACCAAAAGTCAGTAGTTGACAGTGAATGCACTCAAGGACTTCATTTATTCATTAGAAACAAAAGTTTTCCCACCTTGCTTTTTTCTTTCATTAATAATTCTGAATTTTTTTATGTTAAAAATTTTAAAACAGAAAATTATTCAGTTAACAGTATCTGTGTTTGTCTCATAGAAGAGTTAGCTGAGACCTTCCCACCTACTCTCCAAAAGACACATCAACTTAAAAGTCAAAAGATCTAATTAAGTAAGAAAAAATGGAAGGAAGAAAAAAGGCACAAATGATAAGATGCATATATAAATGCCTAATCTAGTGTAGATCATACTACAGGATGCTCTTCCTAATCCTGAAACAAACAGGAACACCAATGGTACCTCTTGAACCACCAGGAGATTTTCTGAGAGAACGTCAAGAACATGAAACCTTAAAAGCTCCAAGATGCAGTGCATCATCTTGTGAGATTGCTGGGATTATGTTATTAGTAAACAGAGATCCACTTAGTTTCTGACAGACCCCAATATCCTTACAGGGAAAATGGACTATTTGGTATATAAACAAGCCTGAGGAGTTTAAAAAAGGATACTGTAGCATAAGAGATTTGTCAAATGTGACTAAACAAACAAACAGATGAATAAACAAAACTAACCACACACACCATACAGCAAACAAACCATCCTTGGAAAGTTCCTTAAGAGAACAGCTACTGAGTTCCTTCCCTCTTACTCCCTTCCAACCCCAACCCAGAAGTCACCTTTTGAACTAACATGGAGTCATCTTAGCATCATTCCTGTATCGCAGAGGCACTGTGTGTTCTCTGGTCAGGCTTGTGTTGTACAAATTAGTGACCTGGCCTAGTTTACAATGAATATAAAGTGTAATTCAATTTCTTAGGAAAAATATTCTGCACTCACCTTAGGGTGTAAAATGTACTGGCATGCATTGAATGGATAGGTTGGAAAAGCACCTTCTCAAAAACACAAAGAATACACAAAGCGCAGCTGCACTTGGCCGAGCCCATCAGGAACAAACCAGGAAAGGGTGAGATCTCAGCAGTGGTCTGGACTCACCGTTTGCCACATGCCATGGTTGATAAGCGGTCCGCTGCTGGTCACGCGGCCTATCCCGTTGTATTTCAGCTGCAGCTCTAGCCGTCCTTTGCGCAAAGCCAAGACTACCCATGTGCTGTCTCGATGGCCTCCAGCAAAGAAAAGGATACCTTCAGGATCAAAGGTTCTAAAGTCGAACTCAGCCACAAGTCTGACCGCACAGGTGCCAAGAAATAAATTAGTTATGCAGAGTTCAAATACCACAGAGTACTTTCCACACAGATAGCATCAATTCTAACAGTTATAAAGCTCCATTAAAACATACTAGCCTTTAATGCACTCCTGAAAGACTTAATTTGTGAAGACGGATTTTAAAATAGCATCAAGAATAAAGAATACATTATTGGACTTAAGTAATTATCTTAGGAGCTCTGCGGTCACAGCTGCCTTTCTCAATTACTGGTTTGGATAATGTTTTGCCTTACAGGACTCCATAATCCAAACAAATAAAGATAATTATAGGAATAATTGTTATTGTAACGACTTAACTCCATTGCATGCACTGAAGCCAGACAGAGAATCTGACTGTCATTCTGAACTGTCCTCACCTTGTTGGTTGTTTCCTTTTGAAGCGTAGCCTGATAACAGGAGTGCCGCTGAACATCCTCCCCAGGTACAAGGATTTAATACTTTTTCCAACAGCAAAAGGCACACATGGTATTATGTTCTATAATCAAAACACATTTTTGAGTGCTTATTCTCCTCACACAGCAGAAAGAGAATCCGAGAGTATGCCTCCTCTTCTTTTCTCATGTAGTTGCTATACATACAGTAGGTTAGGGCACTTTAATGTTTATACTTTCAAATTACAGATGTTTTGGTACTGAGAACATTTCCTCTTTCTTTCCCTCCTCCCTCCTATCTGCCTCAGAAGAATGTTTTCCTGTTGCAAAATGAAATTACACTCATTGGGTACAGCATAAGGTTTTCTACTGCAGCATCGTGCCTGCAACAGAAGATGTGCTAAGAACTTGCCGTTGGTTGGTTTCTGCAGAGGCAGCCTGTGCCACCAAAGCTCATCCACCTCAAATGCCTGGAGGACGAAAGGGTCAAGTGCAAGTGCTGGTCTGTAATTTATGCCATATGCCCTGAGTCCTTTGCAGCCCCCTACTGGGTCTAACT
Source organism: Aegotheles bennettii (assembly GCA_013398125.1). Lineage (NCBI taxonomy): Eukaryota > Metazoa > Chordata > Aves > Caprimulgiformes > Aegothelidae > Aegotheles > Aegotheles bennettii. The sequence goes on along the minus strand of VZRW01009489.1, from coordinate 346,595 downwards.
CAGCAAAGCTTGTCCCGCCAGAGGTAACTCTTAGCCAAATAGAGGGCTGGCAGGGCTATCACTGGCATGCTCTTTTTGGAATGGGCACAGGAGGAGCCTGAGTAGACAGACTTTTGGGAGGAAGTTTCTTTTCGGGAGAGTTGCTGTCCCCAGCTCACATGGCCCTGCCAATCTGATTCCCTCCTGCTGGTCACTGAGCTCAAAAGGCTTTGGTTTCCTCAGTTATTCTTAACTGAAATGTAAAACAAAGGTCTGTTCTGCAGTTACAGCAATGAAGACTAACATACCTCACACGTATTCATGTCCCGGGAAAGTTTTACTCCGCCCCTGCCATCGCAATGGCAGGTATAACTCCCTGGTGAGTTGACACAGGTCTGTTCACAGAGCTTTTCTTCACATTCATTTATATCTACACAAAGCCAGCAAAGAAGGGAGGAGAAAACAGCAATTGAGTTTGTTTAAACATGAATCACCTAGGAGGGTGGGTGGGGGAACAGTGTCAGTGCTGGTTTGTAGCACCTTTCATTTGAGTGTGTCCAAGTGCTCCACAGCCAGTACTTACCCTGTGCCATATCTTTACAGAAGGGAAGAGTTAGAATTAGCACCTGCACAAATCTGTTTTCACAGACAGATTCCAGCTACCCAAAGATACACAGCAAGTCAGTGGGAAGGCTGGAAGCAGAGCTCGACTCCTTGTCTGCTGGTACAGAGCCCTGGGATTTAACTTCTAGACAAGACTTCCTCCCTTCAGGCCCCTTCTACTATGCCTGTGCTGACTGGCTCCTGTTCCTTCAACTCATGGACTGCTTCCTTCATTGCTGCTCAGCAGCTGGATCCTCAATAGACAAGCAAAGGCTGAGTTGCTCATTCATTATTTTCTTTATTTTCTTCGGCTTGTTTTCCTCCGTTTCACAAACAAATGGAGGAAAACAAATGGTGATGGCCCACAGGGATCTCTTCAGGCAGAGAGAAACACTTAGAGAGCCCAGTAAGGCTGCCTGCTGAGTGATTCAAGTCATTACATTAACTTAAACAAAAGGCAGGGAACAATGCTAGTTTGGGAATGCTTTCAAAACTGACTCCATTGAGAAAGCTTGCAGGCAGTGTAGCCAGCAGAACTGTGCATGGTTCCAATGTATATTAAGCTGCTAGTTCAGAGTAATACCACAAGGCAGGTTTTGAAAGAACAGCTACTGCTTGGTAACTTTTCTTGTCCTACAAAGAGAGACAGCAGCATGTGCAGATGCTTCTAAGCTTCCATCAGATCTTCTATTTGTCACGAATTCAGGAAATCTCAGCACTTTGGCTCATACAGCTTGAGTCAAGTCACCAAAGATGACTGCAAACCCAAACTCACAACTAGTGAAACAAAAGTCCAGTGTGTATGCAAGGTTAAAAAAAAAAAGAATTTTTTACTGAAACCTGAAATTAAACTTCTGGGGTTTTATAGCTTTAAATCATGTAATAATCACTAACACAATGTTATTTTATGAGCTTACCGTGACAAGTCTTTCTCAAGTCGTCGTACTTGTAGCCTGCATCACAAACACATTCATATGAGCTTATCAGATTTTTACAATGAGCTTCTCCACAGATGTGTGTTGATCCTGCGCATTCATCTATGTCTGCAAAATGAGCAATTAAACAACACTACTTCAGGTAACTGTATTCATTTCATTGTTCACACGCTGGGGTGGGCTCAGGGTCAAATGATCCCTCTGTTATTTCAGTAACTGAAAAAAAGTATCTTTAAGAATCTACCTTTAGGGTTAGCTATAAAAAGTGACTTCGGGCTTTCAAAACTAGTTGTTTCTTTGTTTAAGCCATTAATCACTATTGGAAAGAACAATGCAAAGTAAGCCAGGATGAGAACTGTAAAACAAAACAGCTCCCATAAAATCAAAAAACCCCACTCTGTTCTGGGGGCTGAAACTGTGTTAAAAAGCAGCAATGAGGAAAAGCAGTATCATTTCTACCAAAACATGGAAAAAACATGCAGCCTGTAGAACATCACAGATTTTTGTTCATCCTCAGACAAGCAAACTACCCTTTTCCACAGATTCACAAAACTAAGATATAAATCTGCTGATCTGTAGTGGTATAGGGGAATTGAAGCAGTCCAATTTGTCACAGAGAACAAGTCATGTCTGAGAGATGTTGTGTGGTTTCACCACAAAGGCAGGCAACGGACTGGAACTGGAGATCCATTAAAACAAACAAGTGTTTTTCTAACATGTTAACTAATACCCAGCAAAATCCAGGTGTTGACAAAACAATTGCAGTATACTGAGAGTTTAATATTTACTTTTGCTTTCTAGTATATGTTAAAACTACAACCACATGTTACACTTTGTGTTTTCCCATGTATGAGTGAACTGGCCTATGTGCATACGCTATGTTCACAGTGCTCTAGTGGACAGTACTAGAGTATTATACAAATATACAAATACACAAAACCAAATGTAATTGTGAGTCTACTTGCCGTCCACCTGACCATGCCAACTGGCACCAGAAGACAATTCAGAAAGGAAGTTGGCTCTTCTAAGTGGCTGCTCACATTAGAGAGGGATACCATGTCATCTATACAGTCATCGCTTTAAACAGTGGAAGTGACACAGAAATAAAAACCTGCTCTTTGTCTTTCTGCTGTTAGCATTACTATGCTGTTCAGATCAGGTATGCAAACTGTTTAGAAATCTGTTGTCACATACATCTGTAAGAGGTATATATACAGACTTAAATGGCCTTACGTTGCAGCAGGGGAGATTCAGATTGGACATTAGGAAAAATTTTTTCACTGCAAGGGTGATTTGGTATTGGAACAGGCTGCCCAGGAAAGTGGTGGAGTCGCCGTTCCTGGAGGTGTTCAAGAGGCATCTGGATGTAGCACTGGGTGATGTGGTTTAGTGGTGATGTAGGGAGGTGGTTGGACTGGACAATCTTTAAGGTCTCTTGCAACCTTGATGATTCTATGATTCTATGACTTGCCTGTTTTTTCATGAGATACACATAACTTCAACAGCCACCTGTGATCATCAATGAGTCTGTGTCTCAGCATGCAGTCTCTTAACACTTCTAAAATCTCAGTTGCTTAAGTTTTGGTTATGTAAATTCATTCCACAGTTTCAATCAGATACTTCAGATCCTCACTTTCTGTTCTCAGCTACTGTGTAAAACAGTTGCCAAGCTTCACTGGGGCCTTTCTACAGCTATTCATATTCAGTTGCAGGGAATTTATCCATCTGTATCTATCTGAATTAATTAGCTGCTGCACACATCCAAATTTAGAAAAATAAATTAAAATAAGAAACACACAAAAGAAAAACAAACGGCTCATGTACTACAACACTGTGAGCCTGGAAAGAATCACAACACATCTGGCCATCCCTTCTTCCTGTCAATGTCAGGCTACAAGGACTGATCAGCTAAACCAATCTAGCACAATCCAAGCCACAAATCCTCTGTGAATCATGCCTATGTGATGATACTGGAGAGCAGCACGGGGAGACCGCTGACAAGCCCAGGCATGTAGTGCTGGCTGGAGCACCCAGTACAACCCCAGCAAAGTGCAGCTAACAGGAGCTACCAGCAAACCTCTGCTGGGCTGGGGAGTAGACCACGGCTGCTCAGTGCCACCCAGCTCTCTGAAACACAGTGACAAGCATGTGCTGAAGCAAACTGAGAAGCCCAGCAAAGCTTACCTTCACATGTTTTGCTGTCTTTAAGAGTGTAACCACTGTTGCACGAGCAATGGTAGCTGCCTAGCTTGTTAAGACAGAGCTGGTTACAGCCGCCGTTCTGCACTCTGCATTCATCAATATCTACATCAAAAGAAAGTGTTACAGTCAGCTTTTCACCTCTGTAAATAATCTGGAGGCTGAGAGTGGGATAGGCCTTGGGAAGGAGAAAGACCAAATAAGAAACACTATTACAGCTGCAACACAATGGTTACAAAAAGCACAAAGATTTCATTGAAACACTTCAAGTACCTTAGCTCAAGTTCATTAAATGAAAAAAAAAAAAAGACAGAGAGGAACTGTAACTGAGTGTTTTCTTCGCAGCTCTGAGAATGCAGGACAGTATCTAGTCACTGTGGAGGTGAAGAAGTTTGTTTGCAGAAGCAAACTAATTATAACAAATTTATTTTATATCATAAGTAAGTCTTAAAATTATACTATGACCTGTAAGTTCAGGGTGAAAGCTTTAAATAAGACAAGAACAATATAGCCTTACTACTTTAGAAGGACACAAAAAGTTTTACGTTCACAGCTGTTGAGCACTGCGAGCTAAATGGTGCTCCACAGAAGTTAGCAGCAAAAGCCTATTAAATTCAGTAGAATCGGGATCTCACCCTCAATGTGCCCTACCTGCTCATTATGTCCTGCTTGTATATGGGACTCTAGAGTTAGCTGATGGGTAGAACAGTACATTTCATGGCATTTTGTAAGAAAAAGAGGGGATATGCTTCAGACTGATCAGCTGCTGAGCTCTCAAAGCTGATTGTGTACTGATCAGACAGCTGCCTCAAATGCTTAAATAAGCTGCTTGTGAGTGATCCTATAATCTCCCTACAATATTTACATCAGAAGGAGAGGCTTTGGATCTCCTTCTGTCTTGGTTGCCACAATTCCAAACTGGCTGAATGTGATTTCTGGCAATTACTTAATACTGGCAAGCAGAAAAGCAGTGGCCCTGAAAGGAAGCCTTGAAGGCAGAAGAAAAGAAACCAGAAAATGTGAGAAGATAGCTTCACTATTTCATAAAGGAATACAGAAAGCCCTCTTGGAGCCTGGAACTTCTTGCACAAATAATTTCTGTCTGAATATTGTCTTTGGAGTTGCTGGAAATACAAAGTGGGATTTAAGTGGGCATGAAATAAGGTCCTACTATCGAGGAGACTTTAACAGGCTAATTTCATCAGCTGTTGCATCATCAGAGTCAGACCCCAACTGCCTGCTGAAAGTGACTGTTCCCATTGCAGGGGTGCTAGAAAGGAAGATGGGGAAAATTCTCAGGTTCTGCAGTTTTTTTCCATCACATTGGGGTTAACAGCAACAGTTGAGGCAGCTCTGCTTGAAAAGCCACTACAGGTCTATTTCTACTGCCCCTTTCAAAGGGGTGGGACAGAAGTTTGGAGCATAACTTCTTAGATTATTTTGCCAAGACTAAACTGAGATTCATTAAAGGCATATAAAAAATGTTGACGTGACAGTTACCTTGATTCAAAGAAGGGTAAAAACATGAGTGGTAATGTAATGACTAATGATAGGACAAGGGGCAATGGTTTTAAACTGGAGCATAGGAGGTTCCATGTAAATATCAGGAAAAACTTTTTCACTGTGAGAGTGACAGAGCACTGGAACAGGCTGCCCAGAGAGGTTGTGGAGTCTCCTTCACTGGAGATATTCAAAACCCGCCTGGATGCGTTCCTGTGTGATGTACTCTAGGTGACCCTGCTCTGGCAGGGGGGGTGGACTAGATGATCTTTCGAGGTCCCTTCCAACCCCTTAGATTCTGTGATTCTGTGATTCTGTGGTATGTAATCCAGGTTCAATTCTGTGACTTTTGAATTGTGCAGCATGGTATTGGTGACCACTTGAGAATATAGCAAAACCCAATACATCTTTGTTACAGTCATAAAAGATAACGAAATCCAATTACCTTTTTCACATGTTTTTCCTTGCCAGCCACGCTTGCATTCACAATAGAAGTCTCCCTTGAGATCTTCACATTTGATGGTCCCCTCTTTGTGACAAGGATCAGGAGAACACTGGTTTGGCAAATCTGATTTATGTAAGGAATAAAAGAAAAACCAAAACAAAACAGAACAGTACATTGAAGTCACTGACAACCAGGTATTTGACCTTCATTAAAAGTCAAGAAACTTAAACCGTAATGGGGAATTACTATCAGAAATACTTATATCTAACAACACTGGAAGCCAATTCTTAGTACTGACACGCTGAACAAGGAATTTTGCAGAGCATAGGCAGTGGAATTCGGTTCACTGCAAAAGGGAGTAAGCTACCCCCATATTTGAAGAGCACATCCTGAAAGAAACAACTCAAAGTAGCTCATTTTTAAGGAAGTTAATTCTACTCTCCCTAGTTTTAAAGGAAATACAAAGCAGGTAGCAACTAAAGTACTGAAGGAAGAATGGGTCCTCTTTTCAATTACTTTTGGTAGCTAAACTGAGGATCTTACTGTGGCTGATAGATTTGTTGCTAACAAAGATTTATATCTGAAAATGTCAGAGCTGTCCAAGTTGGGCTTTTTGATCACACAGAATGTGAATAAAAAAGAAATACTAATGTGTTAACAGCATAAGGTTAGCAAACCACTAATTCAGTTTACAAACAGCACAATATTCCTATGGGGCAAACACAGAGTAAAGTCTGCCACTGACTTTTAAGCCAAGTTCCAATAGTTGGCAATGGATTTTCCCCATAGGAAAGTAGCAAGAGAGTAGTCAGCGTACTTTGGGAAGGGTTGGAGAAACAAATATCAAGCTAACATGTAACTGCTTAATGAATAGAAGTCACCTGTCCAAATTCACCCACCCACCTATCTGCAAAACACCCAGGGAAAGTGCTTTGTAGAGACAGCTAAAGGAAGGATGAGAGAACAGCCTTGTCCCCACAAAAAATGAGTTGGTAGCTGTCATATAGTAGTAGTCTGTTACACAGGTGTTCTAGATCAGTGGTCCTCACAAAACATAAAGGTGTTAACTGTTTCCACAACCTTAACCAGAAGAAGTGTAGAAGACCATTCTGTAGACTGCAAAGCTCACCTAGTCAGAAGGCCTTTCTGCTTACATACCCTCCTCTAGCAGTGGGATTCGGGAGAGACATGGCACTTCTGCAGACCTTCTACACTTGGGTGAACTTTAGTCACAGTCCAGTCTGCCATGCATGCCACCTTCTACAGAGAACACTTGAACCTGACCAGAGCCATAGCAAACCTGAATGAATGTGTACTCACAATGGGACTGACCTTCTACACTGAAGCAATTACATGGTCAGTCCCACTGTCCTCTGTGCTCATCAGCACATGGAATGCATTGGAAAAGGAAGTTCTATGGCATGAAGGCAAGATGTCCATGCTTCTCTTCTGATGAACATATGTGGCAGTTTCTTGTGCCCCCAGTACGGCGAGTGACACAACTACAAAGCAATGTTTCTGCCTAATCCTTTTGGTACATGATATAGGAACTGTTGCAGCTGCTGCAGCTAGCAGTCTTTAAAGAAAGAACTATTATCGTTAACAATGCCTTCTGCATCCTACAATCTTGGCAGCATTTTCTCACAACTCAGCAGAAACCTAGTTCAGTCCAGACAAAAGGAAGAGTTTATGAAAAGTGGGCCAGACAAGTACATTTAGAGCACCTGATTAGCAACAGCCCTCTGCAGACCATCAATACTAGATCAGCAGTGCTAAAAAGTGCTCGTTAAAAGAGCAGCAGCAGCAAAGACTCCTCTTCATGCACTGGTTCTGCTGAGACCAACGTTCAGTAGGACCAACGTCCAATTCAGACTCTTCATGATATTCTGAAACATGACTTGTGAATTGATGAGCATATAGGGTGGCAGGGAGGTATGCAGTGAGGGGAACTGTTTGTAGATTAGTAGCCTCATCAGACTTCTCAAATTGAATTCATTTAAGAATTGGATACACTCATACTTTTGTCAGGATTATACCGCTTCTACACGTCTCTTCTTGACTTCCTCTGTGTGATCCTGAAAGTCCCCTTCATGCCAGGCTGCTTTGAAAAAAACTTTAACATTTCTGTGACCACAGACAGAACCAAATTCCTTTGATGATCCCCTTTGATGTCTTACAAAGCACTGAACAGCAATGTTGTTTACACTGAATGCTTTAGATTTGAACTTCAGTAATCACAGACTGGTTGAGGTTGGCAAGCACCTCTGTAGAACATCTTGTCCAACCCCCTGCTCAAGCAGGGTCACCTAGAACTGGTTGCCCAGGATCATGTCCAGACAGCTTCTGAATACTTCCAAGGCTGGAGACTCCACCACCTGCCTGGGCAGCCTGTGCCAGTGCTGGGCCACCCTCACAGTAAAGTGTTTCCTGATGTTCAGAGGGAACCTTCTGTGATTCAGTTTGCCACACTGCCTTTTGGACTTTTGGTTTGCCTTTTGACAGCCATAAAGATTAGTGCTATGTTAGGCGTAAAAATAAGGCCAGAGTATATACTCTAATGTAGGATAGCATTTGTGTTACAGTTATCAAGAAAAAAATAGTCAGATTCTTAGGCTACACTGCACACTGAATTACTTGAAGACTGAAGTTACACAGTCTTTCAGTATTTAAAGGGGGCTCATAAGAAAGATGGGGACAAACTTTTTATGAGGGCCTGTTACGACAGGACAAGGGATAATGGTTTTAAACTAAACAAGGGAAGATTTAGACTAGATATAAGGAAGACATTTTTTATAATGAGGGTGGTGAAACACTGGAACAGGTTGGAAGAGGTGGTAGAAGCCCCATCCCTGTAAATGTTCAAGGTCAGGTTGGATGGGGCTCCGAGCAACCTGGTCTAGCTGAAGATGTCCCTGCTCGCTGCAGGGGGGTTGGAGTAGATGACATTTAAAGGTCCCTTCCAACCCAAACCATTCTACAATTCTATGATTCTGTTAGCAGCACACCGTGTTGCAGTTTATCCAGATTACCATGGAGTACTAATTTTGTATTTGCTTTACATTTAGCACTTCGTACAACATAAAAGTTTTCACCACTCCTTTTTCTGCAGGGCATTTAATTGAGCTTTGGACATAAGGCCTGTCTAGAGTGAGTTCAAAAACTATGATTAACATACCTGTCCACTATGCATACATTTGTAATGAAGACTCCACTGTTCTTATGAAGAGAACAAACAGATGCCAGAAATCATCAGATGATTGGCAATGGCTGTCATTGAATATAGTGAGCTGACTCAATCAGCAGAAAATAGATGAAGCAAAGAAAGAAGCTCTATAAAAGCTCACAAAGGATCACAAATCTCCGCAACTGAAAGAATTTGTATTTCTAGTTGTGATTTCATCCACCTCTATCAAAATACAGCCAAAACATACTGGTTCCAGGCAGTGTCTCCTCCTCCGTAACCAGCACAACTTCAGCCTCTAGCTAGGGCTATGCCATTGAGAAGATAAGCAATTATCCTGAGCCTGAGCAAGGTATTCCATTATGGACAAGGGAGGAGAGAGCCAGAGGGCTGATAAGGAATGGAGTGTGACTTGGGCCAAAGAAATGCTGATTTTCAGCATTTCACCTTGATGCTCAGGAGCTAGTGCCTGGAAAAACTCTACAGGAAAATCCTAAGGGCCTCACCGAAATAACCAACACTCACCACAAACAAGGCCTAATTATCTTTCTCCCTCACCACTCCAGCTGTGCAGAGCTGGGGCAAAGCCACGGCCAAGGTAGAGGCCAGGTCACACAAAATGGTAAGTCATGGACAACAGGAGAGGTGCCTGAGGACTGGAGGAAAGCAAATGTCACTCCAGTCTACAAGAAGGGCAAGAAGGAGGACCCGGGTAACTATAGACCGGTCAGCCTCACTTCCATCCCTGGTAAGGTGATGGAACAACTTGTTCTTGGCACTATCTCTAGGCATATCAAGGATGAGGGGGTCATTAAGAGCAGTCAACATGGCTTTACCAAGGGTAAGTCATGTTTGACCAACCTTATAGCCTTCTCTGAGGAAATAACTAGGTGGATGGATGATGGTAGAGCGGTAGATGTGGTTTATCTCGATTTCAGTAAGGCATTTGACACTGTCTCCCACAGCATCCTTGTAGATAAGCTGATAAAATATGGGTTTGGTGATCAGGTAGTGGGGTGGATCAAGAACTGGTTGAAGGGAAGAA
>VZRW01009489.1:317024-336216 GCA_013398125.1 Aegotheles bennettii | reverse complement strand
AAGGGAGTGGAACATCTCCCTTATGAGGAGAGGCTGAGGGAGCTGGGTCTCTTTAGCTTGGAGAAAAGGAGACTGAGGGGTGACCTCATCCATGGTTACAAATATGTAAAGGGTGAGTGTCAGGATGATGGAGCCAGGCTTTTGTCAGTAATGACTAATGATAGGACAAGGGGCAATGGTTTTAAACTGGAGCATAGGAGGTTCCATGTAAATATCAGGAAAAACTTTTTCACTGTGAGAGTGACAGAGCACTGGAACAGGCTGCCCAGAGAGGTTGTGGAGTCTCCTTCACTGGAGATATTCAAAACCCGCCTGGATGCGTTCCTGTGTGATGTACTCTAGGTGACCCTGCTCTGGCAGGGGGGGTGGACTAGATGATCTTTCGAGGTCCCTTCCAACCCCTTAGATTCTGTGAAAAATGCTAAAGTATCTATGCATTCTGTGAAAATAAAACACAGCTACATGGGCTGTCTGAACATCCACCTGCCAGAACACCTTCTGATAAATCACCGCCCAGCTGACACACCACTGGAGGTAGAGGAGCTAGGGAAGGAGAGGTCAGGCTATAGCAGAGATGAACCACAACAGAGCAGGTCTGATGAGCATGTTTCTTTTCCTAGGCAGACCAGAATTTGTATACAGTAAACAGAATGGTTTAGGTATAGTAAGCCAAGTTTGTTTTTCTGAAGCAGCACAAACTAAGCCTCCCAGACATGGCAATGTTTTCAAAGTCAATTGGTAAGAAAAAAAGTCAACAGGGTAAAGCATGATGGCTTCACAGCTGTGTAATTCTGCCAGCTTCATAGAAGGTGCTCCTTACTGAAATCATTGCAAGACAAAATGGAGATTTGTTTATATTCATTTACATGACAGATTTTAGTAAAGGTGTTAAAAGTAAGGAAGAGCATGACCTTTTTGAGTTCTTTGAGCTATGTCTGATAGCACAGGTAGGACTCATAAATGCAGACAGAGAATAGAACTACCAGTTCAATTTTTGAAGTCAGTATGGAAACAAGACTTCACCTAAGTACACTGATGGCTCCTTCCAGTTCATTGCTTCCAGTTCAATTGCTAGATTGTGAACATTATGACACTCACTAAAAGAGCAGACACTCATGACCTAACAAAAATCCCATTGTGTTTCTTAAGGCCACATGCAATTTTTTTTCCAAAAGAAGTCCTTTAGAGTTTTCCAAACTCTTGCAGAACCATATCCCTAATTCCTAGCTGACCTAGTAGTTCCTTTAGAAAAAGATCCAGATCTGCAGACCAAAGTACAGGTATCTATGTGTAAGGCAAGCATCTATCTGCCAGGCAATTGTCCTAAATTCTCATTGCAGTCAGTGGAGATCTAGTCAGTACAATAAACGGAGACTGTAGAGTGATTCAGCTCTCCCTAGCACAGGCACGTCTTGGTCAGTGGAATCCCTCTAGAACCACTGACTGCAGATTAACTCTCCATTGACTGTGATGGGCATACTGGTCATCATGTAGGCACCTATGCTGGAAACACCTACATCTACCTCTCTGAGTCTGGAGCTGAATTCTACCTGTAACCCTGATCTAATGAGCTGATGAAACTGATACTCAAATACTCTGCTAAGCTGTCTAATCACTGCCACAGTTCTGTGAGGAGAAAGACTGCTAAGAAACAAAATTTAAATGTGTCTTGCAGAAACAACGTCACAAAGCTACAAAGGCTTTTGGCAGCATCTGTGAAAAATTAGGAGGCATGCTGGAATTGGCCAAGCACAAACCCTGTCATTCTTCCAAATGAGTTTCAGGCTTCTTCTCCGTTACTTCTCCTGTGAATTGGCACTGGCTAGCCAAAACTCAGTCATTTAAAAATATTTTAATGGGGGGAAATATTATGATTTTTTTCCAAACCACTGCATCTGCAATTGGTAAAAATCCCTAAAAACAATTATGCAGCTTTTATTGTTTCAGATTTTTTCATCACTACCCTTTCAATTTGCATTTCTAACACACTATTAGCTGTTTAGAACAAGTGTTCCCAGTTGATACCACCATTTTCACCGGGACCTCCCACCTCTTTGCCATGCCACACATGCAAGCAAAAGGAAGCACTCAGCCTTATGTCCCGCTATGAGCTAGCTGGCATACCACAGCCAACGTACCACACGTCTGAGAATTCCCAGTTCAGAGGACTCTAACATCCTTAAGTGATACAGCTCCATTGGATCAGGGCAGGTCTTGACATACTGCTTACTAACCTTGGAATTAACACTTCAAAAAAGGTTGCTGTTACGCAGTTTATAAATGTGAAAGCTCAACTAGATTCTGATGCTGCTTTTGGTAGCACTGTTACGAACATAATCAAACTTGATCACAGTAAGAGACAGAACCAAAGGGGTAAAAATTAAAATAAATATACATGTGATTTTCTCCCCATTTGAACTGATCTGCTCCCAGAACACATTTAGAATATTTATGAAGCTTTTTATCTTTAGCACTGCTAAGATTCAAGAAGGAACTGGAAAGGTATTAGAAGAGTTCATTAAATTCTGATCTCTAGTGTTAGTTATGAACAAATACCTCTTCCCCTTCTACACAGATACCAGTTTGACTTCCAAATTGATCTGAATTTTTGAAGACTGCAATATTTAAAGCACAATTACAAGATGTGTGAAACTGATCTCCTTAGGTAAAGCTGTCAGAAGGCCAATACAGGCTTGGGTTTGACTTTAAGCTTTTTTTCTAAGGTTCCTTAACAGACGCAAGCCAAAGTTAGCATTAAAGAAAAAAGAAAATTAAAGGCCAAGCATAGTGTACAACCTTCTGGTAAATCCTATTTCTCATCCCTCTTCCCTTCAGACCTTGGGAAACTGGTGGTGGCAATAGGTTATAAAAGGGAAAAGGCCTTGTTTTGCTGTTCAGATAGGACAAGCAACACAGAGTCTCAAGTCTAGAGAGTGGGAAGATCAGTACTAAAATACTACAAAAAATTGAGATGGCTGAGCTGCTCCACTCCTTCAGGTAACATGAGAGAACATTTAACTACAATATACAAAACAAAAATGCTTACTATGAACGCATGTAAGGAAATCTGGACTTCTTGTATACGGCGACCCATATTTCTGAATACAAGCTGAAGAACAGAAAGTGAAATTGTTATTATTGTAATTATGATATGGCAGCTGTTCAAAGCATGTAAAATCATACCTGGCCTGCTGATTAGTTAAGCAAGGATTTGGAAGGCGAATGCAAAATCTATGCAATATTATAATCTCCCAGATGCCCAAAAATCCTTAAGGTCATCAAAATTGTTTAGCTCTGATGTATAGTAGAGCTATAAGCCATCTGAAGAGGATGATCACTCTACCAGATGCTACTATGATTCTAAAAGCATGTTAGTAGCTACTCAAATTTGACCTACTAAATCTCTTTTAAAAAAATCTAAAAAGCACATGGAGTTTTCTAAAACCATTGCCATTTATCATCTAAAGTACTACATATTAAACACAAATAGAAAACAATATGATGCCATGACTACAATATAGTGACTAGAATGAGCCTGTGGATCAATTAATAAAAGAACATTTATTTTTTTTAATAAGGAAATTAGTTAATAGCTAAGTTAGTTAAGAAAGGGGAAAGGTAGGAGACTTCAAATTATTTGCTAATGCTGCAAGCTACAGATATAAAAGCAACACCAACATTTTAACATGCAGAAAACACATAAAGAAACTCTACATGTAAATCCGTACATAAGTAAAAGAACAAAGTCACATAAGGAATGTACAGTCTATCTTAAAAGTTAGAAATGCATGTTTATTGCAATCAGATTTCCATCACTTTCCTGAGCAGAGACTTCAGCTGTGACAAGCTCCAGTGTAAGGCACCCAGTACCAGCACTGCCACAAAGTGAAAGTAAAAGCTGCAACTCACCCAAGTATCTCGGGTAAAAATATTCCTGTAGGAGGGAAAAAAAAACAAAAACAAACAAACAAAAACAAGAGCAAAGATTTATTAAATAATATTTGCTTCTATTGTCATACTATCTAAGAGCTGCTGTTAGTTTGGTGGGTTTGCATGGCAGTTGTTCTGCAAGGTCCAAATACAAACATCCTCATTTCATTTTATTCAGAGCCAGAAGCAGCACGGTATCATACATGCACTTTGTCTTTGGAAAAGGAAAGAAACATCAGCTCCTGTCTCAAGGTATTTTTTGCCAATGGCTGACCTGGTAAGTTGCAATGACTAAACGTGATACCACTTACCCACAACCCAGGACGTGAAGGTGCTGATGGCAGCATGAGGTAGGAGAAGGAAGGGACAAAACTCCAGAAAGAAAGTACAGAAACATTTAGTCACCCTGTGCCTCCCCAGTGGCCCTCTGCTGCCGCAGGACATGGGCAGCACCCTAACACCATAACCACTAAAAGGGTACCTTTTAGTGTGGTCAGTGTGGTCAGCAGGTCAAGGGACTCTGCCCTGTTGAGGCCACATCTGGAGTACTGTGTCCAGTTCTGGGCTCCCCAGCTCAAGAAAGACAAGGAACTACTGGAGAGAGTACAGCAACAGGCTACAAAGATGATGAGGGGACTGGAGCATCTCTCTTATGAAGAAAAACTGAGAGACCTGGGGCTGTTTGGCCAGGCGAAGAGAAGACTGCAAGGGGATCTTATCCACACATAAAACGGATGGGTGTCAAGAGGATGGGGCCAGACTCTTCTCAGTGGTGCCCAATGACAGAATGAGGGGCAATAGACATAAACTGGAAGACAGAAAGTTCCATCTAAACACAAGAAAAAACTTCTTTACCTTGAGGGTAACAGAGCACTGGAACAGGCTGCCCAGAGAGGTTGTGGAGTCTCCTTCTCCAGAGACATTCAAAACCCACCTGGATGCAATCCTGTGCCACCTGCTCTGGGTGAACCTGCTTTTGCAGGAGGCTTGGACTAGATGATCTCCAGAGGTCCCTTCCAGCCCTGACAATTCTGTGATTCTGTGACCTTTCGGTCTTACAATGAGCACCCTACAATCTACCAGCACTCATTGCCATACCACACTCCATCAGATCATGGAGACTGCCCACTTAAAGAAGAGAATGCTGAAAGTTTGCAAGTGAGGGGAAAATCAACTTTCATTGACCTAAAACTGGACTACAAAAGGCATTCTCACTGCTCTTGTGGTATTTGGCCACATGTTAGTGTTCCTTACCTTCTGTCAATGAAGCGTAGCCATATGGCAAGAGCAGCAGTTTGCTGATGTGATGTGGATCTACCCTTGCATGTTAGAAAAATATTCAGCCTGGTGACGCCTTGCAAGTTGCATGATTGCTTGCACCAACACAGAGAAACAGCAGGAAAACACAGCTGTGCTGCGTGGAAGGGTGGGAGATTGGCCTAAACCTGTTGTTAAACCACATTCTTTAAAAAATACAAAAATTCATGGCCAGGAAAAAGTATTTCTTTCCAGCTTCACTTCATACTGGATTTCATAACGTCACTAGTCACCAGTTAGAGTGCTGTTAAAATTTTAATTGGAGTGTACAATGAGGGAAAACTTGTGGATTGTATCAGTGCTTGATTTTTTTTTTTGTTAAAATAAACCATTTCTCAGCTAGTTATGAAAGTATATGCATAGTATGATTCTCTTTCATACAACGTGAGCAATTTTACTATAATCCTATCTGCATTGAGATTGGGACAGTAAATATCCTGTATTCTACAAAATTAATTTGGTCTATCTTAGTGCAAGATTAGAAACTATTTTATTTTCTCCTCATATTACAGATGCATGGATAACCTCATGCATATATACAGACATGTACATACAATATAGACAGGCACACACTGAAATTCAATTTGACTGGTACTCTCTAATGTAATCAATTGGTTGACAAGGTCATATAAACTAAAAGTTTTGCATTACTGTCATCCTCCAGAAAAATCAATCACTTCTGGCAAACATGCTCCAGTTACTGAAATGCACAGTGTAAATATTCAGCCTAAATCAAAAGAGCATCAATAAAGAAGTATAAGAAGTAGCTTACACTTTAACTTTCAATTCTGACCTGAGGGTAATAGGCTTGACAGCTTTTGGGATTGAGCTTTGTAATATCTCTTTGAGTTAACACAGTGAGGAGCTCAGAATTCATCGCAGTCCCCTCTCCCTCTTTTTTTTTTTAAGGTTTATTTTGGAAAAGACAAGTCAAAAAAATACAGTCAAAATAAAAGTAAATCTAAGCAGTCTAAGTATTCAGATGAGTGCCCAGCTGTGCTGTAACCACAAACTGAACTTCAGTCAGCACTCAAGGAGAAAAAGATAGTCGCATGTGATGAAATATTCCAAACATTTTTTCATTATTTTCCCTCAACTCAGTATACGTCACAAGAATGTGCAGATGTGTTTAACCACCAATAGCATAATCCAGACACTGGCAAGAACAACTTTGTCTGCATTCACAGGACAAGAAATAGGAGCTTTCATCTTCATGGCCACCAGCCTAATTGCTCCAAGTCAGTGATGGCAAAGGCATAAGACTTCATTTTCTCTTTGACTTCTGATGAATGAGTTGAGTACATGTCAGAAAAGCTGTCTAGTTTCCTTTTGAAAGATTAAGGTAGCTAGTTATTTTCATTGCACAAATAATCTTCCAAACGCAAACTGACTGTATTCTGATTTAATGCCAGTTGAACAGCAGAAGAGTGAAACTCCAAGACATTGTACCACCACAAGATTCATTTCACAAAGTGCGTAATAGAGGTAAGTTATTTAAACAGGAGGCTATTAATAGAAATTTAATGCTTCTTTCCCTGTCTTCATAATTTGCTTATGTTATAAACAACTACTTGTGAATAAGTAGCATTTCTCCAGGTCTACAGGACCTGCTGACAACATCATTCTAAAATAAAGCAACATAATCACAAGTTCTAACATTCCTCATTCTTGTACAATTAACTTTTCATTTTTCTCTGTAATCTATTTTTCATACAATGGAAATACAATGACAGTGTATTTCCATTCAAATGAAAAGACTAATTAAGAATGAAGGACGAATCACCTCCCACCTTTAGAAAAGGGACTGGCTTAAACTGAAAGTAGCAGTCCCTTTTCAAAAAACACTGATGAGACATTTTCCCAGCTAAAAATTCAAGTTGTGTCTAAGCTGCACAGAAAGACACCCAGACGTGTACTATTTCTTGTGTGAGGGCTCAAATTCTACAATGCCTTTTCAGTCTTCTGTGCTGTACTGAGTCTTAATGACCCACAGATGTCAGGGAAGATGAAAACCCTGTGCAGGGTCAGGTCCCTGACAGAAGTCTGAGACTCATCTTTCCTGAACCAAAAGTCTTCAATGGTATTTTCAGGATCCAATAAAAATGCCAAGAGAAGTGCTTTAAGGCTTGCTAACCAGGAGTTAGCAAAGATTCTCTGTTACTACTTAGCTGATTTCTCTCCTAGTCACCTTCAATTTCAGACTCATCAAACATCTCACTACCCAGAAAGCCACCCAGTATTCACAGGATCAAAACACAGGAGGTTATTTAACTGTGACCACTGTGGTAGCAAAAGTCGCCACAGAATTACAGTAAGTGTTAGATTTTCAGCCTGGACTCTGGTAAAAGAACTCAACATTTAAATGTTGCCAGACTTTCCCCTTTGGATTTGCTTTCCTAATTGCTGCTCAAAATAAAAGCAGGAGCAATGGGCTTTTTAAAATAAAAAGCTACAAACAAACTCATCTTGGACATAACCTTTGGATAATCTGTTGTACAGACACTGACCTCACCAAGCTTTCTGACCAATCAGCCCAGTAGTAATGTCCCGGTGCATGCAAGAGGAAGACAACATCTTGCCAAAGCACCAAGCTCCACAAGAGACCAGCCTTCACAAATGTAGTTCCAACCTCTGTGACTGCTCCTACCAAGAAAACCTTAATGTATTTCCACTCCTGCTTCTTGTTACCCAGCACACTTTCTGCCTGACTGGTTCCCACATATCAACCAGTATGACAGGGACACCAGAAAGATCCCTCATCTAGGGTCTGGCACCAGGACACCAGCAGGCTGCAGACCTGCGTGGGGTATGAGTCACACCCCGCGCTTCATGTGCCATCAGGAGATCAGCAGAGATCCCAGGTAAAGAGGGAAAAATAGGAGGGACTGGCAAGTGCCCACATCTACAAGTCTCCACCCTTCAAGTGAGGTGGAAAGTAGGGCATGAGGCCAGTCCCTTCAGGCAGGTCCTGGCTTGCTTATTTCAGCTCAGTTCCAGAGACCCTTTCCGCGCTGTCCAGGAGACAGAGCTGTGCTTTACCAGGAAAGATTTAAGCTCTACAGCCCCCATCCTTTCCACATGAACACATGTACATGCTAGAAGCAAGTCTCTCAATGCATTGAACACAATTACTGGTTTCCGCAACAGTAGTGCAAGACCTAAGAGTGCATGCTTTTATTTCAAGGTAGAGTGACACCAAACACTTTTTCATGGGGTTAAGAAGTTCCCCTCCCACCTACATCCAGAGCTTATCCCTATAACACAGCTACTACAACAACTATTGTAGATACCAAGAATGAAAAGAGAGCATGTTTAAAAGTGTCCTCAAATAAACCAACCCAGGTAAACTCCCTCCCACCCAAAAATCCAAGCTGTTAATTTTTATATTTGTTTTTTCTTACAAACATTAATGGTTGCAGTGAAATGGTTAAGATTAGTTTCTGTGGAGCCACTCCCACAATGCCCTTCATTGAAACAACTGAGGAGAACAGCAACATGAAGGTATGAATTCATAGCAGAGCTGTGGAGTCGAAGGGGCAGAAGTACCTACATCAGCTTCCCAGCCAAGGGAAACGTACAATGTGACTGGGGTCACCATCTATTTTCAGCTCTATGACCAAACTCTCCCTGAGTGCTAAAATCCAGAAATTAGTGAAATTATACTGGGTATGCATTAGTCCCACTGCATTTTTAGAGAAGATGGAAGAACATCAAATCAGAACAGGCGTTAACATGAGTCATTGTATAAAAACAGACTTTCTGAAAACATAACAATGACCCTGTTGACACCAGGAAAATGTTCTCACTGTTGTTTAAAGTAATTGGCAACACTGGAAACCTCAGCCAAAAGGGGCCTGCCAACTGCTTCTGTTTGTTTTGTTTGAGTTCTAGATCAGGTAAGCCTGATCAGCACTGACTCTAATCAAAATCATGTTTGAGCTGTAAGTGGCAGCAGATAAAAGACGCAGTCTACAGAAGGACTGTTCATGTTTCTGGGCAACTGGCTGAAGGTGGCCCTAGCTAAGCAGGAGGGTTGGATCAGACAACCTCCAAAGGTGCCTGCCAACCTCAGCCCCCCTGTGATTCTGTGACTGCAGTGCTGCTAACACTGGAGGATCTCACAGACTTGTGTTAGCAAGGGTAATTTCTAAAAAACACTTTCTTAGTTACCTAGCTACCTCTCAGCGAGCAGCTGCAACTCCCACATTATGCCCTTTTCTCATTTCCATATAATGACTCTCCCTTTTCCTCTTTGCTTCAGGACTCAATGTTTGTCTTGGGCATGGCCTGATCTCCTGGTTTCTAAATGTACTTCATGTTTCTACACCGCAGGCATGCACTATCTTTGCAAAAAAATAGCCACTAACAACCACAATTGGATATAACTTAGTGTTTGACAGCCGTTTAGCTGCTATAACCTGAGAGTGCAAGGCTAATTAATGCTCAAGAGTTCCTTGCATTTTTTTAAACTCAGCCCTACGCTTTTGATTCATGGCGAATCTTATGCTGAATTATTAGGCCTTCCTCCCATACAATGTAATTAAACAGCCCCACAATTTAGAGTTTTAAATCTGTGGAAGCTATAATTGTAGAATTTTTGCTCAAATCAATGCCACATTGCTTGCACCAGCTTTCCTTCTCATTGTGAGGAACCCTACAATCAGCCAGGTTAGCTTGCTTCCTATTTTGTTTTGGGGCAATCTGCATTCTCCAGGGAAGGAGCAAAGAGAAGTTCTCTCCAAAATTTGGCAAGTGAAGCTTCAGAGAAGCAAGCAGGTCATGTTGCAGTCCAAAAGCTCGAAATCTCATCTCCTGCTACCAGAGTTACTGTTGTTTAGCTTTTAGGTTTCACATCCATGTGCAGAGTACCCATTTTGCTGTCCAGCTATTCTGGTGCAAAAAGACTATGACTGCCCCTTCCACCAAGTTGTTGATATCTCCAAAGAACAACCATTCAAGACCACCCTCTCCAGCATCACCTGTTTTATAGAGACCAGGCATCTCTGGAGAATCCAGAAGACTGGAAACAAAACCCACCTATTGTTATAGCTTCCCTCACCCTCTTCTGAGAGGCAGGACTATTTCCCAACAGCATACTGAGGTGCCACTTCAGCAAAAGATGTTGCTCTGCAATGAGGAAAAACCCACCAACTACCAGAATGCACAATTACAGGAAACAAAGTAATGAAAAGAAAGAAAAGAAGGGGAAAAAAAAGTTCCTGTATGTCACATCCAACCAAAGCACAGATACTTTACATTTGTGACAATGTTCAGGGCACAGACTTATTTCCATGAGCCCTGAGGCAGGGTTTGATTGGACAGTAATGGTGAGAAGTGGATGCAACTGGTGCCAAGGGCCAAATATTCCAAGAAAAATCATTTGTAGAGTGATTCCAGTGGGTTGGTTGCATGTTGCTGTTATTTTTAATTCAATCCAATCATGATTGCCTCAAGGTTTCCTCCACCACTTCAGGATTGAAAGGCTACTTTCCCTCCAGTTGTATCAATGTGCAATTTGAAAAGAGGATCCCAATTTGATAACAGATCTTCCCTCAGTATTACTTGTTTGAATCCTTACTTGCTGCAATAGTTACAATATTTGTACGTGTGGTTAAACCAACACCCATTTAGAAACTTCAGTCAAATTAAGCAAGCCAGAATCTGACAAAACACCTAGCATAAGTAAAAGTCTGTCTCCCTTCAACATCCTTTATTGTGCTGTTACTCTGCAATTATTAAAGCTGTATTTAAAACAGAACAGATTATGCATCCCATCCAACATGATTAAATGATTGTGATCTCTCTTATAGGCTCTGTAAAATTTTATCTACTGAAGTGAAGAAATACTGATTTTTTCCCCTTCCTGTAATCTAATGATATTGTTTCTTAGGAGTTTGCTTACTGGCAGAGGCTGCAACTCACAGTAACAGCAACTTTAAGGTATCACTGCATTTGGCCTCAGAGGGGACAGGCAAGCAAGGAACAGGGAAGTGACATCTGAGAAAACACTAGGGCCTTGTGACAGAATCTGATCTCCTACTTCCTTGATCATTATTTTAATAACTATGTAACTTTGCTTTTCTGTTCCTGTCCTAAATCCTTTCTGGAATTGATCTAGGACTCCCTATTCCAGGAGTCAGCCAAATGCGGTAGCTCTTCAGATGCACATGATTTTGTATGGACCATGACCCATTCTTCTTTTATCTCTTCACTTACACACCCTTCTGTCCCGGCAGGTATGCAGAGTGAAGACATCACCAACACTTGTCCTCCTCCCTGGGTATCCTCTTTACTTTCCAGCTTTGTTCTTCCTGTTTAGTCCCACTGCTGAAGGGACCAAACCCACTCAAAGGAGCAGGAAGAAAAACCAAAACAATAAATAACGGCATTTCCTCACAGACATGTGCATGTGTGGAGAGCCTCTAGAACAGCAGCTCATAACAAAACAGTGATGAAGATACCGATATGGATGGGAGTCCTGTTGAAAAACTTCAATCAGATTCTCCAAGGCTTGGTTATTCATTCACTCCTTCAACAGCATGAGCTGTGACAACCCTTTCTGGTTCTCCTCTGGCACCTGCCCTTCCCATCCCAAACCTGTCATTTGCAATGTGTTGGTACAACCCACTGTAAAAGTACGTGGTGATCTGGACCAAAGAACTGATCCACCTGCAAAATGATCATTTTTCTCTTCAGACTACTTTTCTTTAGATTAGTTCCTTAAATTGGTCCACACAGTTGCACAAACTGCTGTGCAAGCAGTGTGAACAGAATAGGCAAGGGGGCTGCTTACTCCAACTAGATCAGCTGAACTCCCAAATGTGAAAACAAAGCCTGAAAAGATTATAATGAGTGGAGAAGTAAACTGGAAGGATCCCTTCCCCCCTGCTTTCCACTGGTTCTGTTTTCAAATTGCCATGGTTTTAGTCATCTAGCACTTGCTGAATTACTTCACTGGGGACGAAAGTATGAGTTAATGAGATAATTTTGCTGCTTCTTTAATAAATGACATGCCCCAAAGTTTTCCCCTCTTCATACCCCAGCTCAGTGTCCCACAGTCTCCAGAGCAGTCATGCTGTCTGCAGCTCCCTTGCTATGTCCATTCTCAGTTTCTTCTAAATCTCTGATGCTGTTTCCATTCTTGTTCTTCATACTCATTGGAAAGTAATTGCTCATAATTCATTACGTTCACTTAGAGTTTGGAGCACACATGAACCACAACTGCCAATTTATACAGATTTAATGTTTCTCTTACCTGATTCTCCCACAGCTGTACTAACAAAGTCTGTATTAGTTCCCAGTAGGCTGCTCTTCTATTTTAATTTAAAAAGAAAATTAAATGACCTCTTAGCCACAAAATAGTTTTCTTCATTTTTAATTGGCTTTTTCCCTCCTCATATATATTTTAAAACCTATTGTATTCCTTTAAAAAACTGACTTAATAACTTTGTCTGCTTTTTCCATTACCTTCCTTCTTGACCCAAACCCGTAGAGTCCCCTTGCTTCAATTAACCATTCTTAGCATGTTTTTTTATCAGTGTAATATCCACTGCTTTTGTTTTCTCTTGTTCCTTCTTTAACATGTAGTACTTTTGTGATGTGGTGTTTCAGTATTTTCAGGTCTGTTCTGAACTTCTGGGCTAAACTCACATGAGTGGAAACAGATAAAGATCAGGTAGCCATGAGTCCAGCAGAGTTGATGGAGCTGTGTCTGCTTCCACCAACAGCAAACTTTGCTCACCCTGCTCAATAACTTTTGATAAAGCAGCATTTAGCTGCTAAATGTATGACCTGTCTTCTAAGGCAGGCAGCACCCTCCTGCTACTGAACTCCAACGACAACAAATGCTGTGTCTGTACCACCAAGTAGATAGATGCATCCTGCTCCATAGTCCCGCTCTGCTTGCATTCCAAATCAGTTAGGCCCACTGGAGTTTGGTCTCTCCCATACTGTGTTTCCTTTATTAGAAACTATAGGGAGAAGGAAGAAAGGGAAGGGAGAACAATTAGTGCTTACCCAGATCTTATCCCAGCAGAAAGCTAGGATGCAACTGTAGCAGACATCTGGGCACTCAAACTTTTCTACTTCCTTCTTCTCCTTCAAGACATTCCTGGACAAAAGTCTAAAACTTCCCTTATTTCCTTTCTCAAAATCTATTAAGCAGGCACCACTGTGCCTGGGAATCCATCCTTCCATATACTGAGTCCAAGCAGGTTAAATCATCAGCACAGAGTTCTCTGGTAACTTCTTTCCCTCTCTCAGATGAATTCTGCACCAACAAGAAGAGATGCAAAAATTTATACCCACTTTAAATCTAGCCCTTCCTCCACACTCTGCCAAAATGCCATAACAAACCCGTATATTGAGAAGAATTTTCATAGCAAGTAAATCCATATTTTTGTCTGGACTTAGAAAGGAATATTCTATACAGGGATGATGACATCTGTATTTAAAGATGCTATCGGTATTTTCCGTGTCTAGACTACACAACATTCCCTAAATTACTCAAAGAAATTTTATACTGCTTAACTCTGCCACTAACTCCTCTCCTTCCACTATGTGCCTTCATACTCTTCTGATTGGTATTTACAAATGTGTATCTACCTCACTATTCTTAGAAATAAGACCTAAATATTATCTGCCAAGCACCCCTCCTAAAATATCAGCGTAAAGTTTGCATGACTCTAGTCCATGCATGCAGCTCATCTGTGTTATCATCACCATGTCACATAATGGAACAAATAAAGAAATAAAACCAATGAGCCATCAACATTATGAAACACAACCAAACTGACCATTATCACACCCTATATATTGCTTCATCTGCATTTCAGCTTCCCGATAAACCCAGCCTAGCAGAAAAAATGCTAACATTGCTGATGTTTTGTCAGGATCAGTAATTTTCAAGACACGACTGCAAAAAGACCCCAAAAGCCTGGTCTGGTCTTGCTGCTGCCCTTGCTGTGCATGGGAGACTGGACTAGATCAGTGGACTACAGACCTCCTGAGCCCCTTTCATCCTGAGTTACTCTGTGATTCTCTGCCAGTGTTTTGTGTATCTGACAAGCCATAGATTTTAATAGAAATTTGGATGCAAGTCATTTAGAAAGCAAGAGAAGATTTCATGTGGATGCCTGTGAATCAGATGTTCATTCTGCACACATACGAAAACCAGCTGGCTTTCCATGGCACTCTGTGGAGGGACAAATCCATAAACAGTAAACACGGGTGGCCAGACCGACCTACATCAGTGCTTCTGGTGGGCCCAACAGCTTTCGAAGTGCTCAGCACAGCAATTTCAATGGACATGCAGGAAGACCAGCAATTCTTCAACAGTAACAACAGCAAGGAAGACGTGCAGTGACAGATACTGTACTGATAAACTACGGTACTGAATGATAAAAGGCTGCATTCAAACATCTTCCCTATGCCAAGCCTTTCAAAACAAGAGAAACTTCTTGCACAATAACACACTTTAGCTGTATTTATTCTTTAGTGAAATTCAACGCTTCCAAGAACACCAGGAACTACACTCCCTTCTGCACTCTGTTTTACATGCTTGGATGACCACATTTTTAGGACAGGTCAACCAAATTCCTGAGCAGTTTATCACTCAGTTAACAAGTTGTAATACCTTGACTGCATACCAAGGTCAAATATTTCTGCAGTACTGCTTTTTATAAGGCCTCATCAACATTTTAAATAAGATAACATTCTTATCTCTATATCCACGATATTTTGCAACTTCATCTCATCTACCTAGCATATCTGTTTAATAGACCACATTTAGGAACAGTCCTCATACCTCCCATGAACATGTTTTTCATCCTTATTTTTTTCCTACCATGTTATCTTTTCTTTTTTTGATTGTTTTTGCATTTTGTAGCATAAATTACATTATAAAATTGAAACCATCCCAAAATCCTGCAGTAATATCTAAGGATGTCATAATCAGCTTCATGAAAAAGGCTGCAAGACTCATTAACCTAGGTTCACCCTTGTTTTTACCATGTATAGTCATACAAATAGCACAGACTGAGTTTTGTTCTGCCTCCTGAAAAAAAAACCCCAACCTATAAATGTTTCAATTGATCTTCCTTCCTCCAGTCAGGGTGAGCTTATATTTATATTTTCCGTAACATAAAAGACAAAGGCTGCATTGGCCTGCAAATGAATGGCTATTTAGCCCCGCCTAATAGACTATTATTAGCAGTTGATGTAAGTAATCACACATGTGGCAACATCCGCGTTCAGGTTCCAGAGAATGTGTATCTTCTGCTGACAGCTTGCAGATGTTGCTTTGGAAAACTGATCGCTGAAGCAATGGAAGGCAGGCAAAAAGGGTGCTCTGGTGTAGGTAAACACCATTTCATTCCTATTTACTTGTCTATCCAGTAAGTATCTCTCCATAAAATGTTATTCTTGCTAGATGTTATAATTGGCTGGACCAAGCTATAGTTTTACCTGGGAAGCATCACACATGCTACACTACAGCCTTGCTTCATCTTACCTGAACTTCTGGCACTGTCTGACTGAACCAGTTAATGCAATATCACATCTTTAAGTCACAGGTCTGGAAATTAGGCCTTCAAATTCTCTTCACACAACCACAGGAGAGTTAAGAATGGCAAGGTTTGTAAGGAAGACTCATACATTTCATTAGATCATCTGATGAGAGGGTACAGGGAAGACAGACAACACCTTTGTGCTCACATTGCAAGCCTTTCCTGAGGTTAAATAGAAGCAGCAAGCTATTAACTAATCGCAAACTAACCTTCAGTTGTCTAGGCTGCAAGACCATTGCTCCCATGGGACAGTGAACAGCCAAATGTCTACATATGCGCTCACCTGACTCTTTCAGTGTAAAATCTGGGAGATGCAACAACACAGATGAGCACTAATGTATTCCCCACAGTTTGCCAACTACGAGGTTAGCCAGAGGGCTCAGCGCAGGGCAAAAAACGCTGTAGCTGTTTCTTTCTGTCATGACGTAGGTGGTTCATCTCTGTGACCAGATTCAGCAGGCAGAGACAAAAATGTCAGCCCTCCTGAACTACAAGGCATCATCAGCTGTCAACAGCCATCTGTACATGTCCCTGATCAATAAACTCTTCACTCCACCAGCATGGACCAGCTGCAGCCTGACTATATGCTGAAGCGTGACTGCAGTTACTGTAATTCCTCAAACCACCAGGCATTTGTCAACAGTTTTCGTATTTCCTGAGCCGAGTCTGTCCCAGTAAGCTGCCTTCTTCTGTCAGCCACCAGGGCACGACATACAAGGCAGCATCAGTGAAGTGACAGCATAACTTCCTAGCACTTAAGAAACACTTCCATTACCTCAGGTGCGTATTAAGGGGATGTGAAAAGATCAAGCCTGCATGAAAATTCAGATGATGAAAATACTCTGCCCATCAATTCCACGGATACTGCTGGAGGAGTAGTCACCTATGCCTTACAAAGCGCTGAAGGCTTCCAATGTTTACAGCAGTAACAGCCCGCTTACATGACCTCTGTCACCCTGCACTAGAAAACTGCTACTGAACAGCAGCTGCTGCCTTCACGTCACACACTGATTGCAAAATGGATAGCAAGGGCTATCTCCCTGATAGGCAGTGGCACACTGGCTTCCCAGTCAAACTGAAGCAAAGTAACAGCAAGGAGTAGGACATACTGCACATAACCAGCAAGTTCACAGCTCTTGGGAGGTTTGTGTCTCAGAAAAGGTAGGATCTTATGTCACTGCAGACCTACAAGTATTATAAAATACAGTACTTTGGTGTAGAAGTGCATATAAAATAAGCCAGGAGCACAGACACTAAAAGCTCATTGAACTTTAGTGATATTTCTCCAGAGGTTTTCAGAATGAGAGAGACCTAGCCACAGTAACAAAGGAAATGCACCCAAAAAACCCAAATCATTTTCAATGATAAAAAGTTTGCCTTGTCCTGCCAATCACGCTTAAATAGCATGACTGGATCTTAGAGAATTTATATTACACATGAAAAGATTTTAAACCAAAATGATTTCACTGTTTTCATTACAGCAGAAGAACTGTTATGTTTTTTCCAATATACAACAGAACAAGTACCAAATACTGTTAAAAACTCTTGACACATTTACACAGCCTACAGCACTTTAAACTTATCTATCAATGCATCATCCTTGGCTACTTTCTTGGCCAAAGCTGGTTAGCAAAACTGGTGACCTCAAATTACCTTTATTCCAGAATGCTACAAAATCACATTTGGGATATTTTTTCTTGCATTCGCTGCTATATGGTAAATATTTATACTGAGCTTACAGTCACGTTATTCAACATGAATATGGAAGTAGTTGTGCCTGCCACTCTCAGCACATTACAGTTATACATAATTCTGTATTAGCTCAGTTTTATGGGACAGAAGCACTGCTGCATGCAGATGTGACTGCACGTACGCAGGGGAGCTGTACCATTAAACACTGCCTGGGCAAGTGCTCCGCATTAAGCTCTAAATAAAGACTGTCAAAAAGAAAAGCCATCATCACAGTGTTTTTGCTACTGTCTTGTGACAACAAGCTACTGCACTGCACATCCAGCACTGAGCCTGCTAATGAAGCACACATGTCAAGGCTTGTCCAACTGAAGCATAAAACATCTCCTCAGATGAGTCCCTCCCTTGCCTGTGGTGTGTGTGTGTCTCTGTACACACACACACACACACACACACACATTCTCAGTCCTATCTTCTCCCTAGAGCATCATACCATTAACAGGAACATGCTGTGCAGTATCAAGCTTCTGTCTGAACACCAAGAAAATCCACTTCCCACTGCTAAATCAATGTCAGATAATCTCTGCAATGAGAACAGCCTATCCAAAGCAGTGTAGAGAGGAGGTGTAAAGGAACTGGAAGAGTAAGCCAAGCTTAGTAAAGCAACACAACTGCATCCACGTGCTGTCCAAAGTGAGAAGACTGAAGTGAAAGTCAGCCTTGAGAAGACTTGGAAAGCCAGCTCCACGTGCGGTGTGCAAGGCTGTAACTGTGTGAATCCACGCTTAGTGTTAGAAGTGCAGCAGTACCATGTTCCCATACATGTGCTCTCCTGCTGTCGTGTAGTGACAGGTCCTGAACCTACTGACTCCAAAATGCTGTCCAAGCTAAATATGGCCCAAAAGGATGAAAGCGTGTTTATGCCATACTTCTGAGAAACCCCTACTCTGACATGGGCCACAACGTTAAGGGGATTTTAAATACAGCTGGGATGGGAAGGAGAAGGAAAGAGGGGTGGTAAGGTGTCCAGCCAGAGAATCCATAGCATCATATTGCTCTGGTCTGGCTGCATGGATTTACACCATGGGTGAACAGGGACCTTCTTGCTCTTGGGAGACAGCAGCCATGCCAGCCAGTGCCAGGCTGGGCTGCTCACCCAACCCATCCTCAAGGAGGCATTTCTGACCCGGCAGTGCTGACACAGCCCCTGTGCAGGCTGAGTGCTAGTTACGCTGTGCAGCTTCGAGTCCTTCACCTAATGGTTCTGGCTCCTCCTCCTCCTCCCAGCGGCTTCCCCAGCTGTGCAGGCAGCTGGCGGCCAGCACAGATGGATGGAGGGCGGGCTGGAGAGCAAAGCCGGACAACCCACTCAAATCTCCGCGGTGGCCCTGCGTCCTTACCGTCTCGGGGTCGTTCTCAAACACCTCCCGGGCCTCCTCCTTGCTGCAGTGCTCCTCCACGCACTCCCTCTCCAGGTGCCCTTGCTTGGTCTCCTCGAAGATCTGGTACGCTCGCCGCTGCCTCTGCCGCAGGAACTGGGCAGCCTCCGGGGCGCGCAGCAGCACGGCTGGGCCGCCGATCGCCGGCACGGCGGGGGGTCGGGACGGCGCGGGGCGAGGAGGAGGAGCGGGAGGAAGGGGAGGCAGCGGTGAGCAGCCGAGCCCGCCTGGCCGCCCTGCATACACACATCA
>VZRW01009489.1:295193-316550 GCA_013398125.1 Aegotheles bennettii | reverse complement strand
ACCCAATCGCTCGCCAAGCCGCCGCCGCCGCACAGGGACACACCTCGCCGGCGGCGGGGCAGCCGCCCCGGCCCCGCGTACCTGGTGCCCCTGCGGGGGAGGAAGCCGGGGGAGGAAGCCGGGGGAGCCGGGCTGAGGGGGGGCAGCAGGGCAGGCTGCTCCCCCGCCGCCGGGCACGGCTCCCGATGGCTCCGGGGCTGATCGGGAGGGAGGGAGGAGCTGGCACCCAACCCAGCCCAGTCCGGCCTTCCCGTAGAAACTCGGGTTCTCTCCACACCCCGACACGTATTTTCTTCACAACTAAATTTTCGGTTGATTCCAGTATTTTAGGATAAACTGCTCAGGAGCGAGGTGGATGTGGTTCACACCAGTCGGTTGCAATCGGTCCCTCCCCATCCGCAGTTACACGGCACATGTCGGATGTGGGAAACCCTGTTAGCCGCAACCCGGAGTTGTAGGGTCAGAGCTCGGAGCTGCTCTTAGGCTGCTTATTGCCACCGCTTCAAAGCTAAGCCTGCTATCTGCCCTGCAGGCACATAATGTGACAGATAACTCAAGTATACATTCTTCAAGATACCTTCAATGGCACGACTTGTGTAAAAAACCAGATCGTCTACTGTAATTTTAGTATTTAGGTATATCTCATACAGAGCCTGTGTTTCCACAATAAATTACTGCAATATAATGTAACTAATGTAAACAATATAGTTATATTACATATAGTTGAAGTAAAGTACGTGAAAACATATGAGCCAGCCTACTGGTTAGAAGCAAGCATCCCTGGGCTGGTAACTTCTGCCTGACAATGACAGTAGACATATAGGTGAGGTATAAAAACATACAGACCACCATGAGGTAGTCTCTTCTTTCTGTTTTCAGCTTCTGAAGTACAGAGCATGAACCCTCTAAGGTAAAAATTGTGTCCACTGTCACTCTACCAACCACAAACGTACCTCTTCTCCATTAATTTGTCAAATATCTTTTTGAACTGTTGGTAATTCTGGCTTCCAGGAGTAGCAGCAGGGTCCCAAATGTGCACAAAGGCTAGACAGGAACTTTCCCCCACCAGTTTTAAACCCAGTGCTTAATAATTTTATAGGGCACCTTGAATTTCTGTCTTCTAAGAAATAGTGAAAACCTATTTGTTTCCACCAGGCTATTTTAAAGACCGCAGACACACGCTTTCAAAACCATCCCTTTCCCTAAGCTATGGAGCTATGGTCTAATATTTGTTTTCATACGCCTTTTAGCTGGCATTGCTTGAAGAAGCAGTCCCACCAGTCCCCGTTGCTTGTTCCTGTCCTTTGGTCACATCCACATCTTGTGCTGGCATGCAGCAAGCCCTGTCAGAGCAACCCAACAAAAAATGATTAATTTTAATTCAGTTTAGATCAGTTCCCCCCATTGAGTTGCTGTACAGCTGTACAAACACCAAAAGGGAGAGGCTTTCAGGGGTGGCAGCAAGCAGCCGTAAGCAAAGGGAACACAGGCCTGATCATTTCAGCAGCAGACCTGGCTGGAATGGCTTGTGAAGCTGCAGCTGCAGGCAGAGGTTTTGTAGGGCTGGCTGTCCCATTCCTCATAGACTCATTGAATGGTTTGGGTTGGAAGGGACCATAAAGATCATCTAGTTCCGACACCCCTGCCATGGGCCTTCCTCTGTCGTGTGTCCCCCTGCCCATGTCTGGAGATGTGGCTGTGCCATTTCAGTTCCCTCACCTGGCAGGAAACTCTCCTTTTTTTAGTGTGTATGTTTTCTACCAGGTTACCATGCTGAACCAGCTCAGTGACAGAGTGAAGGAGCATGGAGTGGGATTGCAGCAGTAAATCCATAGGTCGCTGTGGGACTACAGCCTGTGCCTCTCATACAGGAGCCATTCTTTGTCTCTGTTTTTATCCTTCTCTGTATCTTTTTTGTTTATACTTCTTTCCAGATGAAATTAACAAAACTACACGCAATATTCAAGGTATAAGTTTACAGCACCACTGTCCCACTTTTGCCTTACTTTTGTTTTTTCTTACTATTTCCAAACATTGTGCAGGTTCCTTTTTACTTCCTAACCTGTCGTGTTCAAAGGTGAATTTTGTCTTATCTGCAAACTTCTCATGGCATTAAATTTTTCCATAAATTTCCTGAAGATGTTGAACTGCAGAGATTTTTGTGGGTTCTGGAAACTGCTTTATATTGTGTTATCTAATGATGAGTTTCCTTTCTCTTAGACAGTTTTTAATCCTTCTCCTTTTATTCCATACAAATGCACTGAGAGCCTATGGTGAAAGACCAGGTCAAAAGCTTTTTGAAAATTCAGGTGTGTAATATTATCAGAATCATCCTTATCTACATAAAAATCACCTCTTGAACCTCTAATGGGTTTGCAAAACATGACATCCTACTTGATTCTTATCCAACATGTCATTCAGTCTATGAATTCTATTCTTTATTACAGTTTCCAGTAATTTCCTGGTACAGACATCAAACACTGATTTGAGTGAGTCCCGAAATCCTTCTAACAGTCAGATTTTCCACCTTCCATTCTCCTGACACTGTAGCACTTACAGCAGATTTAAACAATTAGATGCATAAAGCAGCACTTTTGTTTTCTTCAAAATTCATGGCTTTATACTATCTGATCTCAGCTACCCTGGTGAGGTCTTAGGGAACAGAAGAAACAGGATAGAAAAATAATGCAGAAAATACTGAAACAGCATTATATGAACTGCTTATACTCTCCCGTGGCATGTCCCATTTTAGACTCCCTTTTGATTTTGAAGTAGTCCAGGCACAGAGATTTCCAGATGTAAATCTGAACCTGTAGGATTAAGTTCCGTTGGTTACTAGGCATTAACCAGAAATATGCAGCATATTTAATGGATTTTGAGAAAAGTGATTAAAAATACCACTAGAAAATGTTTGTTAAGACCAGAAACTGAAAAATGATTTGCCAGGTAACAGAACTTGAGTCAGTTATCCCAAATTCTGATTGGTATCAGTCGGTCTGTCTTCCTTACCTAGTCCTATAACAAAAAACAAGGTAGCAGTTGCCTTTCAGTACAAACCAGTTCCTCAGGTTCCTGCGACTGATTAAATCTCTAGGAACCAAATTGTAGAATGAAACTAAAATGTCCTAAAAAGAGTAAAAAGGCCTCACAACTTTAGAGTCAAAGATGCTGAGTTATGGAGAAGAGGAAAGGATTCCCAAGCATACTCTTCTGTCCTTCCATCCATCATCCCCTTAGCCAAGGGCACTATGAGGAGTGCTTCTTGTTCACTTCTGAAGGACCACCTTCTCCATGTAATGTACTTGCTTGACTTCAAGGAAAAATTGGTTTGACTTATGTCCTATGGGTTGTCTCATACTGCCAAAGTATATTAGATTTTAGGGACAAGTGACTGTGTCACATACTCATTCCATGCTCTTTTCTTGTTCTTTTTCCTTCAAAAATTCTCCAAAGATGACATCTCTTTTTTTTTTTTTCTATTCTACAAGGATGGAGGAGTAAAAGGATGTGAAATTAGAATATTTTAAAAATTAAATTATTGTGGAAGGCAGCGTACTTAACCAGCAAATCCCTGTGAGAATAAGCAAGCTGATTCCACGATCCTTGACCTCAGTGCACTACAGGCTGGGCACATGCCAAATATGCTTGGTACGTTAAGATCAGGAACTTGCTGCTTAGTTGTATGAACTACGATTCACAACCTGATGTCAGGAAATAAACTGCAGTTTTCAAGGACAGGAAGCTCTGAACTGTCGTCAGCTCCTTCACACCTGTCTTGCTTCCAGGTCAATGGGATTTCTTTTCATTAGAGGTCAAAAGAGTGACTGAAAATGGCTTTAGGCACCAGCAAAACCAAATTGCTTCTCTGAGCAGTGGCACTCCCTCTGCAGCAAGTGAGGCGTTGTGCAAACTCCTGGGCAGAACTTGCCACCGTCCTCCATGAGTGATCTCTCAGACTAAATAGCACCAAGCAAAGGCACCAGATCTCCTGCCCCAGCCTACAGTGCATCACAGCTCCCTGTTTGTTAAATACCGCTGCAGATCACAGAAAGGTCGAGATGGGGGTGTGGGGCCAGAAGGTCTGTTTTCTCTGCAGTCTGAGGCACCACTATGCGTTTAGCATCGAGCACCTGGGAGGTGGGAAGCACAACGGGGTGTTGCATTTCTCATGACAAGAAGAGA
Organism: Aegotheles bennettii; assembly: GCA_013398125.1. NCBI lineage: Eukaryota > Metazoa > Chordata > Aves > Caprimulgiformes > Aegothelidae > Aegotheles > Aegotheles bennettii. Next base: position 312,368 of record VZRW01009489.1, on the reverse strand, counting down.
TTGCAGAGAAGAAGGAGAAACTGGAGGAGGTCCTTACATAACTGACTCTGCTTTTTAATTCTTGCTCCCTTTGAAAATAACACCTTTGCTTTCCTCCATTTGGAAAAGACCTCTGGATCCCTGGAATCCAAATGTTAGACTGAGGAATTAACTGATTTGTCAAAGAAGACCAGTGCCTTTACCATGCACCTGCCTTTGCATGTCTCTTTTCCAGTTAAGGATATTAACCTAAAAGTGTAACAGATTTCTTGCTTGAGAATAAAGCGCCTATCACACTGTCACTAAATGCTTTTATCACGTTTCCTTATGTTGCTGTTTGGCATTAAAATTCTGTAGAGGTTGAAAATGTCTTGGTTTTCACCCACATGTGAGCAGGCAGAGAAGGAAACTCTCTCACTGGAACCACGGTGAGTAGCAGACTATAAGTAGTTCTAGGAGGTCCCTGAGGGGTAATTTACATAAAAAAACAGCACTCCAAATATCCTACTGTCTTGACACATGCAAAGGAAAAAAAAATAAAATCTGTGATTGTCTGGAAAAATCATACACAAAATCCTTACTGAAGGAGTGTTTTAAAGAAGAGCTGAGGATTTGCGTTTCTCCTTCACTCAGAGGTGAAAGAGCTCCTGTAGCTGTGTGTGGAGCTTCCCCAGGCAGACCTAAGTTAATGAGAGAAAGGATGGGCTCCCAGTATAAAAGTGTAAGATTTCTTTTTGTCACCAACAGGAACTGAACCCAGAGTGCAAGGCAGGAACCTTTCATGGTACCACTGCAACCCCTGCTGCTTGGGAAACCCATGTGGTGGATCAGGTTGGACCTTCTCCTACAGTGCCACTGATGCAGATGAGCTTTTCGCACAGCTTGTGCTTCCCTTTTTAAGAATTAAGAACAGAGTTTGAAACATGTCAGCTTCACTTAATGTCTGGCTGTAAAATGGATCAAAATAAATCAAAATTGTAAAGTGTTTGTATTAGTGAGAAGAGAAATCTGGAAGGGTAAAAAAAGATAGGATGGAAGCTTAAGATGATTTCAAGGCATTCAGTGTAACTTGCGCCAGTGTCTCACCACCCTCACTGTCAAGAATTTCTTCCTAATAATTTCTTCTAATCTAAATCTACCCTCAGTTTGAAACAGTTCCCCCTCGTTCTATCACTCCATGCCCTTGTAAAAAGTCCCACCCCAGCTTTTCTGCAGTCCCTTCAGGTACTGGGAGGCTGCTCTAAGGTCTCCCTGGAGCCTTCTCTTCTCCAGGCTGAAAAACCACAACTCTCTCAGCATTCATGCATAGCAGAGGTTCTCCAGCCCCCTGATCATCTTAGTGGCCACTTCATGGCAGTAGCGATGGATGGTCATGCAGCGCCATTGAAAGACCTTACTAATGCATGTGTGAAACCTTGCTCAAAGGCATGGCTTGATGTAGAATGAGAAAGGTGATGAAAAAGGATCTGTTGGAAATATGGTGAGTTGCAACTAAAGCCTATTAGAAGCCACACTTTCATTCAGGCTATTTTCAGATCCCTGGATAAATATGAAAAATTACTCTCCCCCCTCCCTTCCAGATAGAAATCCTTCCTGAAGCCACACAAACATGTGTCTTTGTTTAGATCAGGCCAATGTTTTTGTGGGAGAATGTGAAATTTCACCAAGAGCCCTCCAATAATGCTAATATCATAAAACTCCTCTTATCCAGTACATTCTAAATAAACATTTTCTAATAAAACAAACACAGATAAAGTCCCATTATACTGCTTAACTGTTTTTTAGCAATCAGCTTATATTGACTCAAGAAGAAAAGGGTTAACTTTCAAAATATGCTTAATTTTAGTGGAGGAAGAAATGGATGAGGAGAATAAAGAAATGTAGATTAGAGAGAGAAAAAAAGACTTGGATAATGAACTGGAACTGGATGCATGGAGAGAGATGGAGAAGAAAGGTTATCCATCTTCCACACATTATTTACTCAAAAAGAAATGTAATTAAAGACTCACTAACTAGTATCTTTTTTCAATAAGGGACCCAAACCCCATTTTCTGATAGTGACGCATTATGCTGGAGGGAGAAAAGTGAGTCTCCTTTTCCTGCAGGTACTAGTCATGCCCATGTCCATATGCTGGGCTGAAAGACTGGAGAAATAACCTCTGCAAGGGACCAGTTTCTTTTCAGGGCTGTGGGTTTGCCTCCTGAATGCTCCTCTGCAGCCGAGGCAACTGAATCTTTTCTTGAAGCATTGCACCATGGGAGGATCTGTTTTTTCTTCTCACTTCTCTGCTGTCCTCACACCACTGGAAGTGTGCTGAGTTAAAACATGGGGCATCCCATTGATGAAGAAACTACAGCAACCTGTCTGATTGCTGGGAAAGAGTCAAGAGAAAAGGCGATGTCAAAATACGGAGCCCAATTCTGACTTACACTGAGGACAAGGGTTTAATAAGCCTGAATCCCAAGTCCGACTCTCTGAATATGAATGAACTTTTGAGTGATGTAAGGTATTTCAAAAACATTGCTAGCAGACATAATTTGTGTTTTATTAGACCAGCTGTATACTAGGATACTATGTACGAGGTCATTATGGCTTCTATTCCTATGCATTCCACATACACTTGTGTTTTAGGGGATTTTTAGTTGCTTGAATAAAGCCTAAAATAAATATAAATAGATTGAAGAGTGACACAAGGAGTAAAAGAACATTGCAGCAAATCAGTAAGAACAAATATAACCCATACAGTGTGTTATGCCCTACAAAACTGTACCAAGGATAACATAAACACAGAGCTGGCAAGAGAGACAGTGGCAGACACTGACTTGCTGAGAGATCTTGTGAGTGTGAGCTGTCTCTTGCAGGCAGGGGGGAGTGTACTGATACCCATCACTGCCTTTGAGAGCGGCCTCCTAGTGAAAGAGCATGATGTATTCTTTATTGCGCTCGTTAACTCGAAGCAATAAACATACAACTTAAAAATTGCTTGTATATAGAAAAATGTTGGCTTATTGAAAGTCAGTGGCTAAACTCCAAGCTATAACATGGAAAACAATGAGAAGGTGAGAGTCAAAGCCATAGTTTTCATGAGGGAACCCCACACTGGAGCAGCCTCCATGGATCGATCTGGGTTTGGAAGAAGGGAGAAGAGCTGTCACTGCACTGCAGTTCCTAAGCCCTGGTCCCTGGGGCAGCTGCTGGTGGTTGGGGAGAGTTGCCTGGTAACATGGAGCTGCCTCCTTCTCATTTCCACTTGTTAAATGGCCTTGAAAGGTGCTGAATAATACTAGAATAGAAACCCAGCTTATCATTTAATATAACAAAATAGAAATAATTTAATAACATCACTAAATTGTTTACCAAGGTAACAGTCTCTTACTGGCAAAGAAAGCAAAATATTTTCAACCTTTTGCCACAGGGACCATTTCTCCTGTGGATGGGTTTTGTTTTAAGCAGGTGGAAAAGCAGGTAAGCCATCAGGAAGCGCTTGTGCTGATCAGCACAGAAACACTTTGGTTTGTCACCCACCTTTTCCCTATTAGCAGCAGGAAACACTGGCCTCCTTGCTGAAGCCAAGTGCATCCGTTCTTTTACTGTCCCTAATTAAAAGGCAAACAAAAGGGGTAAGATAAGTAAAAATCCCACAAATATGAAGAGCCTTAAACAGAAGCCAGTCGCTATTTCCATATTGTGTGCACACACACCCTGGCCTCCCCTTTGTGTGTATATATAGGCATATAGATTCAGTGGCTGCTTACTAAATATGGCAAAGATGAGTTTGCCCTCTGGGCTACATCGCTATTATTTTGTGTTCTAAGGAAATGAGTCTTCACAGCAGAATTCTAGCAGGTCAGTGTTGTGAAATGAAAACAGGGCTTCCTGTAATCTTTTCTTAATTAGCTGCTTGTTCCGACAAGGTTTGTCAGTGGGATGCTGTGACATTTGGCATGTGTGAAGGATGGGGAAAAGATAATAGCAGAGGGGATTGTACCAGAGCAGAACAAGAAATAGACATAAACGAGAAAGTGAAAAGTCATTTTTTGAAAGTGCATGCAAAGATATTTAATAAAATATCAAAATTTAAATTTATTTTTTAATGGAAAATAGGATATCTGACATCCAAATGGAAATGTGTGTGTTTATATTTTGAAGATGATGATTAAGATAATGATAATAATGATTATAACAACGATGATAATAATAATAATCATAATAATAACAATTCTACAGGCTAAGTAAAGCCTGAGTTTAATTCTGAACCAGAATGTATTAATTTTTGAGTTTGCTTTTATTTTTTTTTCTGGAAGGAAAATTCTAGCTGTCCAGTTTGGGAAGGAATGAGAAGTGAATCAGGCCTGGTAACCTCTTTGTGAGAGACAAAGAAAAATGGAAGTGGTGGTCAGGCCAGAGCAGATGATTATCCCACTGTAAGCCTGCCATCATTGAGGGAAGGCGTTTCCAGACATCATGTTGTTGAGCAGTCTTTGATCGACTGCCATGAAATTTCCACCTTCCAAAGCTGGAGGAAAGGAGAATGCCTGCAAACCAAAAGGGAGGCATGAGGTACAGAGAATGGCTTATGATTCTTGACAACAAAAGGTGGCATTGAATTGGGCTTGGGTGTGGGAGGCAGCCCAGCAAAGAGCTGCTCACAGGCAGGCTCTCTTTCAGAGGGCAATGGCAACAGGAAGAAAAGAAGATCTGTCTTGATTTAAATAAAAAAAAATCCTAGTTCAATAGCATGTTATTTTAACCAGGAAAATTAGGGAGAGAGAGGGATATCTGGGTGAAGTACCACTTCCTTTTTCAATTATAGATTGCTCCAAAAGATATGGAAATGTGACAATACATTGCTAGTGAGAGCTGGTTTTGAGCCTGTGTTGTGTCACATTTATCAAATACCAAAACTTTCTAACATCAGTACTTAAAATGGGCAAGAAGTATATGTCAAGAGAACACGTTTCATTCACGTGCAAGCTGGTCTTCAGGTAAAAGTGTCGATGTTCTCTTTTCTGTAAGAAATCTTTTTGTTTTAGTGAGATAGTAATATTGTGAAAAGAAAGAACAGGAGGCATACGCGAAAACAAAACCACTCTGTACCTCCATCCATAGATGCACACAAATACACGTAAGTGCATCTCCATATCCACATATGTATTGCCATGTCGCAGCACCCTACAAAGATGAATCAGTTAAGCTTCTTATCACACTCCTGCGCAACAGGAAGGTATTATTCCTGTTTACAGACTAGAAAGCTGAAGCCTCGAGGTGAGGAAGTTCAAACGCAAAACCCAGGAAGAGCTGGAATTAACTTTTCTTTTTAAGCCCAAGATTTTTTTTTATGTCCAAGGTTTACAATGCCATCTTTTATTTCCAGTGTTTGACTTGATTTCAAAATTCCTATGGCAACAAGAGAAAAATGGGATAGAATAGCAATCAAATAAAAGGAGAGAATTATTGTTTCTTTTTAAGTTGAGAGAAAATATTTTCCCCATCTGAGTTGTACCAAAACAGTAATTTAAAAATGAAAGTCCGAGTCTTCAAAAAGCAATGTATTTTTGGTATCATTGATGCCAGCTGGATCTGCAAACTCTACCATATGAAGAGGTGAATAAGCAATTGAGAAAACCTCTGAATGGATTACACTCAGACCATGGTAATTAAAGCCCTTCTTGGATCTTAAGGACTGGAACCAGAAAAACAATGATCCAAAAGACTCAGTTCTGTACCATTGCATTTTGGCATGGGCAGACCAGTACGCCATACAAAATGCAGCAGCAACAGCCCTCTAAAAGGAATAAACAGGGCAAAGCAGGTCTGGAGGGGCAGTAACTCCTTTACAGTCTGGTGCAAGGGGCAGATTAATCCATCCCCACCACAGGGCACAGGCTGGGGCTTTCTTCAGCCTGTGGTGCCAGTCCTTGAGAAGCGGACCCTCACTTCCTATAGGCAGTGCTATGAAGCAGTGAAGGTGATGAAGAAAGGAACAGTGACACTGTGGCGTGTGGAGAGGACACTCAACAGGGAGTGGGGTATCTCCAATGTTAGCCTCTTTCAGTACTTTCTCCAGTGACTGTATATTGTATACAGGACCCAGCCTAACACTGGATACTGAACTCTGTTGCAGATCCTTCACTAGATTTTTTTCATAAATGACTTGTATTGACTCTCCAAAGGAAACCAGGTCACCCAGTGGTTGCCCTTTGTCTATAATCACTTCGCTTTCATCTATGGTTTGGCACCAGCTGCACCAGGAAAAGCCACATAATTATAGTTTGCTTCTAAGTTGTTTAACCAGAAATTCAAATTTTAAATCCCAGAAATTACAAATGGGTTATAACTAAGAAAAAAATTCAAGCATCCATTTAAGGAGCCAGTGTTAAACAGAGTACTCCTGAGTAACACAAAGTTATCACAAGGGAAAATACCTTAATATCTGAAAAAAAACCCACTTCAGTCATTATTTGGCTAGAAAATTAAGTTCAGCTGTTTTCTTACTAAAGTTTTCCAGTTCTTATTTTTATTAAGTGTGCATTGTTTACACATTGTGCTCTAGAAATATTTTATTACATAAATGTTTGTGTTGAGGGAGGGAGAAAAGGGTGGGACAAAACCCAACAAATAAATCCAAGCTTTCAGACTGTACATATGCTGCAAGGAAGATCCTCACAGCATGGCTCACTATGTGCCAGGTGCATTTACTGCCTGGAAACATAACTCAGCTTTCCACACCACCTGTAACCCTGCCGAGACAATAAATCTTCAATATGTCCATTGCTTGTGCAGACAGCAGCTCTTAGGGCAGGTGCAGTAAATGCACAGCCAATGCACGTTTTGGGGGTGAAGCCCTCTAAATCTCACATGCAGGATCCTGGAAGCAGGGGACTTGTTGTGTGTGGGTTGTACAAGCTACACACCATCATCAGAGGAGCTGCACTCACCATGCAGTGTGGTGGGGTTGTATCAAGCCCAGCCAGAGCTTTTCAAGGCGTTTAGTGGTAAATAAAGGGGAAATATGTTGTACCTGCTGCACTGCTGCTGCCCCACATCTCCCATGGGAGGTAACACGCTCTAGTCTTCAGGCAGAAAAGGGCTCATGAGGTCAAAGCTTTGTGTTAGTTGCAAAACCTAAAGTGAAGAGGCTGTGGCTGTGCCACTGGTGTGACTCCTGCATACTCATTAACCCATAACACACAGGAGTTTCTGTGTGGTCCCAGGTGCATACACCCTACGTAGCTCTATATGTTCATTGCATGGGGTGAAGATAACTGCCCTCTGCAGTGCTGAGGTTTTTTTAACTCAAGGTGCCCAGCTGCAGCCACATCCAGAGCATTGTGCAGGACATGATAAAACCTGACCCTTGAAACACTCCAAGCACCAGCACACGCTTACCCGAGGGTCAGATGCATCCAACCTCCAGCAGCCCCTTCCTTCTCTCTTTCTCTATGTGACAAGGTATCTCCTGAGTCACCTCCAGAGCCTGATACCCACCGATGGCAGCCACAGAGAAGCTGCAGTACAAACAGTTCCCATGGGACGATCTCTGCACCCTCATCCTCTCTCCCCATCCCTCACTCTGCCAGGGGAGCGGTGTCCCCGTTCCACTCCATGGGGGGAATGGGGAGCTTCTTTGATGCCCATCAGCTGCAAAGGGGGTGTTCAGTTATTGCACCTAGGAAGGCTGCCTCCAGTCCAAAAAGGCTCCCTCTGGGTGCCTGTGCTCAACTTTAAATGTATATAGCATTATGCAGTTTCCAATAGGGGCTGATAAAAAGATTACAAAGGCTCATTTTTTTTTTCTGGAAAGGCAGAAAAATAACACAAATGGCATTCATTGTGGTTTTTAATATGTGCAGCTTGATGCTTATCAGACCAGTTGTACACCAGGGAAAGCAATGACAGGATTGTTCTCCTTGTCCTACATGGAGTTTAGCAAGAAAAACTGTGAAACTCTTTGTGTTGGAGTCAAGCGTAACGGGGGCCTTCCCATTTCCAGAAATGAAGTGGGTTCTCTGGCCAAATTAAAGAAAGTGGAGAATTGCCAAAGAAAACATTTTTGTCCAGCTCAGCTTATCTGATGTTACCAGCATGTAGTGATACTTTATCGTAGCAAGTTATTTCCTCTGTCGAACACAGAAGCAAGAGCAAGTATGGATAAACAATGCATGCAACCAAACCCCAAACATTTAACTATTTTAGCTTAACGTGGCAGGAAGCAGGGGTGGAGGGGGAAGAGATAAAATTAAGCATTCCTCAAAGAGCCCAACTACTGCTTTCTGTGCTGGAATTGTCTCAGCCAGAGAAAGAAGCCTGAGCGAGCGGCCGTCTGGCAGCCAAAAGTTCTCGCAGAGCCCAGGTCTATTGCAAAAGACAGATGCTCTGTGTGGGGTTGGGATGGGTGACTCGGGAAGACATATCTCAGACCTCATGGCTTGGAAAATGCACAGGGGGAAGCAAATGTCTCACCTGCCTTTAGGCATGTCTGGAGCAGATGTTCGTGTCTGATCCACTCACCCGAGGCTTCCCTCGTGGCAAGCAGCGGGATGCAGACACCTTTAGGGGCACGGTTCATCTGAGCTATGTGAAGTGTCTACTTTGGGATTGAATGAGTCACACCCTGAGTACATACTCATCAGTTAAAAAGATACTATTCATAGTGGATGTTTGTGTTATGACCATAAATATTTCATCAAAAGAGCACACAGGTCAGCACAAGACTTCCCTGTGGCAGTAGCCATCAGCCATCATCTTTGGCCACTAAGAGTTATACAGCTTTGCCCACCTGAGTGGCAAAGGGGGGAATGGGAAATCAGGAAACTCCCTTTCTTCAAATAAGATCCTAAACCTCCAAAGCAAACGTGTAAAGATGCACTGTGACAAGGAGGAGTAGTAAGGATTATCCCCCCAGGTAATGTAGTTTCACCGTTACTTGTCCCTCCATCCTTGAATCCTACAGTGGAAGTATTTAGAAAATTCTAGCACTTCCTAGGCCAAGAGCCTCTGAGCAAAACTGCACCTACAGAAAAATTTAGAAAGTAAAGTGTATGGTACAGTAAGTGTTACTCATTACCACTATAAGCCATTCTTTAGCGCAACGGTTTTGCTGCAGCACTGTTTTTTATGCTGCCAAGATAATATACGAAGGACTGAAGAGATTTTCCAGGGTGAAAGGCTGAAATAGGTTTGTGTGTCTGAGACAGGGGTTTTGTGCAGTAGCACCCTGCTATCTCTATGGCTGAAAGATGAGGAGCACATCCAAGTGCCCTTAACAGGTGAGGACACCAGGAGGCGATGGGCACTCTGGTGTGAGGAGGGAGGTCAGAGCCTGTTCAGGGAGGCCATGGCCAATCTTATTTTGTTTATCTTTGCTTGAAACTCTTGTTGGCTAATTAAGATTTAGTGAGATGTGTGCATAGTGAGTTATGTGATGTTATGAAAGGAAAACTTTGGCTGAATGTCCAGAACAAGGTCTGGGTTGTGAAATCTCTGCCTGGTGGAGATGGTTCAGCTGGCCTTCAGAGCTGGCTCAGGTAAGGCTGTGTCAGCACCTGCGACTCATCCCATTGCCTGGAGAGTGAGCTGAGACTCAGGATGTCATTTCCTCATTGATAATCCACGTGCCAATGGGCCTCTTTTGCACATAAAAACATCGCTTGACATGTTAAGTTCCATTTGCTGTCTATATACCTTTTCAGTTAAGTTGGGCATGGTGAGACACAGCCTCTTCTGGTAGCATATACTCATTCATAAGCTAGGATGTTCATTGGCACAGCAGCAAAAAGTGTGTTTGCTAACCCTTATGCACATCAAACAGGTGCTGATGGCAAAAACATGTTCTGCAGGAGGTCCCAGGGAACCTCAAGGCTGAACAGATTGCTGCAGAGTCATCTCATGCCAGAAATCTTTGGACATCATCCAAAATTACCTGTGGCTTCTTGAGTTTAGTTCAGTTGGAATTGAGAATTAACGAGAGGCATGTATAAACATCTATGTATGCTAGAGATAGAAAAAGCAACATATAGAAGACTGCTTCTGGTTCTCTTTTGGGGAATTTCTTTAACTAATTTATAGAAATTAAGTTAGAATAAGTCCCTGCAATATAAAAAAGGTTCCATACCTCCCAAGAATTTGTTAGTGGTTTGAAGTAGGCTGTGATGGAACTCATCTGAATAGGACAAGGTAGCATAAACATTACATGGTTAACCAACTGCATAATCATTTTCCCAGTGTGCTTGCAGGCATGTCCATGTAACATCTAAAGCGGGGTCTTGTGAATACCAGCAATTCTGTGAGTGTGAGCAGAAGAGAAATAAAACTAAACCAAACAAACCAACAGACAGATTGCATTGTACACGAGAAGCTATTTCTGTGGGGACAGAGCAGTCACACCCACACTGAAACATCTTCATGCCCACATACCACACTCCACCTGCCCGGTACAGTGTCCAGAGTGGGACATCAGTTCAGAACATCAGTTCAAAGCTTGTGCGGAGCTAGGAGAGGGTCGTGGAGAGTCCTCTGTTTTAAGTGTATTTTGACATTGGCAAAGTCAACTTTAATAGGTTGTTTTATTGATTCAGATATAACATCTACAGGAAATCTCAGGACCAGGGCAACTGGGCTTGGTCAGCCAGCACTGCCATGCCCAGCAGCTTAACTGCTATCATCCACTGGTGTAACACTGACGCAGGCGGCGATAGTAGAAAACCCAAATTGGAGCAGTCTTTGCTCTTGTTTCTTCATCTGTGGGAAGCGTACAGAGGACTGTGATTGGAATCAAAGGGTTTGCAATGAGGAAAAGAAGAAAGCCCAAGAGATGCTGACTGGTTCGAAAGGCTTCAAGTTTGTTTACATCCACTTCTTTCTCCTATTTCCTCATTGTCTGGGATTTGGGGAGTACGGTAGCATAGAAACATCTTAAAGTGGAAAGGCTAGGACACTCATGGAAAGATACATGCTGAACAAGGTTCCAGCATCAAATCTTCTTCTTACAACCATCAATAGTGGCATGGTCAAGGTTACTTTCATGTTTAGGCTTCAGACTTACACAGCCTGTATTTACTCCAAGGACCTTATGGTTCCCTGTAGTTATAAATGGGACTGACTGAATTTTTCAGCAGCCCTGTTTATATATGCACACTCTCTTCTGGTTAAAAATTGGGGTTTTTTTGGTTTTGTGGGTCCTTTGTGCTTTGTCTCTGTGACTGCAGCATATTTGAAAAAAACCCTGAAATGTCAACTATATCAAATGAATACAACAGGGACTGTCTGGGATTACCCTAAGCACCTTCTTTCCTACAAAAGAAGAATGATAAATTTATATCCACTTTTATACCTAGGGGAATTTCTCAAGACCTCCAGGAATTCTCTACTGTTTAGACAATTTTCATTGTTGTTGGGGGAAACTGCGAATTTTGGTACATTGCTAAGAGGTGCTTGTGTCTTCAGAGTCTACTGAAGACGCAGAGCTTATGTCCCAGCTCGTCCTTCCATCACAGCCATCTGCACCTTCATTACAAGGCTTTACTTTGATATGGAAATTGCACGTCTGTGCAGTGGTTATGCAGTGAAGTTTTGAGGGTACTCTATTTTTCAGACAGGGTATCACAGCTCTTCCGATGCCACCGTGCCAAAGACCAAGGGTATCTTTGAACATCTTAGAGTAGTCACAAAATTTAGATCTACCTCTTCATTGTGAATAATTGGGTTTTCTTATTTTTTTGACTTCTTATTTTAAAGTTTATTTGCTTTCCAAAAGAGCAATGTGACAGATGCATGTACTTCTCCCATTACAAAAACATGTTCTCCTGTAATAAAAAACATTTTAAAGAGACACACATGTTTCTACTAAATCTGTGTTAATTAGTTCCACCAGCAAAACTGAGATAACTTCTTCAAGTGATGGGGTTTCATCTCTCTGACAGTCTTTCTGTTGTTAGCCCATCAAAGTCAATAGAAATGTTCTGGTTCAGAGCAAAATGATTGAGAATTTTCTGACATCTACACAATGCAAGTGGAGATCTAAAAATGAAACTTTTTTCAACCCATTGTTGAAAGATCTATACATTACCACAAGTCTTTCTGCTTCTGTCTTTTTTACAAGGAACACTGTTTCCACCCTTGCTGAATTCTCTCTTGAAACTTGTTTTACCATGTTCTCTTTCTTCTTCCCCTTACCCATCTGCAATATGCAAAAAGCACTTTTCTTTCCCCTTCTGCTTATGTTTTACTTTCTCTTATCGCACAACAGGTCTCCAGTAACTCAGGAGAAAAGAAGTGTGGTCTGTTGTACAGAAGAGACATGTGTAACCCAACATACTCTTTACTATTTTTCATAACAGCTTGACCATATCGAGTCATTGCATCCTACAAGCCACTGAAAGTTACAAACCTAACTGTGAAACTTCACTTTCCTCTTAATGAATTATTTTTTCAAACTGTAACGCTCATTTATGAAGATCTTTTTGAATTCCAATCCTGTTCACCAAAGTGCTTGCTACCATTCTCGATATGGTGGTCTACAAAAGGAGAAGTACTAAATACTAAGCATACTCTTTAAGGTGTTATTGAAGTTATTCATGAAAATATTGAATAGCAAAAGACTTAAGCCCTTGTAAATGTCCATCTCACACATCCTTCTATTCTGATCATAGATACTGATAACAACTTTCTGAATACATTTTGTTAACAACTTTTTTATTTCTCTTGATTTACTGTATATATATAACATGCATGAGGATATCACGTGAGCTGGTTGCAAGACCTTGCCAAATTGAACAGATATTGCACCTTCCCCATTTACAAATAATATATTGGAATAAATAAATAAATCTATTTCATTCTCCTGGAATGACATCATTGCCTTATTTCAGCATGACCTGTTCTTGAAAAATTTACACCTAGTTATACTTTTGTCCTTGATTTTTTCTGAGACTTATGAATTGCTGGATAGTGTCTGGCTGTAAAGGCTTTCACAACTAAATGAAATTGCCAATTCAAAGACAGACAGAAATAAATGGAAAGCTTTTCAGTAGTTAAATTGAGCAAATTGTGTAAAGTAAGCAAGATGGTCTCAATCCACTTTCCAGTAGGCAGGTGTACAATAATGTACAATGGGGATGAAGAAGCAGAGCAAGTGTTGATGCCAATAGGCATCCCTTCATCTCTACCTCCTTAGAGCTAACCATTTTGTCAAAGCACATTCTGCATAACCATTTAGTATTTAGCAAAACACCTAAATTCCTAATGTCTAGATGTTATTTGATTATATTTGGCTTTCAAATTGCAGCCTGTGTTAGGAATAGTTAGAGAGTACACCATACGGGAAGGATTTCCAAGTCCTGCAGTATTTGCATCCCTGTGTTCCAATAAAATCAGCCTCAAAACTCTTGCTGACTTCGGTGAAAGCAAAGCTGGGTGATCTCTCAGTGTGTTTGAAAGCTGGTTTGTATTTAATCCACTCAGTTAATTGGCTGAACAGTACATACATTAAATAAGAACCTACCAGACAGCTCTTCCTTCTCACATACCAAAGGTGGTCTGCTGAAAGATGGAAAGTCCCGCACCCTCCTCTGCAAAGGATGGCAGCGGACGTGGGAAACACTGTGATCCCTGATGACAACCCCTGCACAGATTACAGACCCTGTCCCATCTCACATCATCCCTCCTGCCCATTGTGCGGTTCCCAGTGGGGCTCTGGGGGCTGCAGGGCTGCTCCCAAAGGGAGCACTGGAAAATACAGAGGTCTCTCATCCCAAGTTGAGGTTAATTTTTAGAGTAGAAAGGTTTAAAAATGCAAGGAGTGTGGCTGCTTGTCCTTAAACCACCCCTGCCAACCACAATTTCATGATTTCCTGTCCCCTCCAAACCAGGCCTGTCACAGCTAATGTCTCAGCAGGCAATACTCAGGGGCTCTGTGGCAAGTTACAGACAGTGAAATAGTATTTCATACCCCTGAAAAGGGACATTGCCAGCTCACTTGCATCAGAGTTGGCAGAATTATGGCATTTTACTGTACACCAAAGTGCTCCATTCTGTAGGTGACTTCAAGCCTATTTCTGATTTTAATGGGACTAATGATAATACTAAATACTTCTCTTGGTAACAAGTGAGTCTAGCCCATTCATTTGACTTAACAAAAGTAAAACAAACATAATGTTTTCCTTCTGAAAATAAATGGAAATAATATCTTAAAAAATGAACCCAAAACAGACACTTAAGTCATGAAAAAGACCTTTCCTTTTTGTTATTTATTTCAGATCATGTTAAATGGTATTCTTTTTGGCTCCTTCCACAGCAGCCAGTGGTGATGAAGTAACCAAAAAACAGTATAAATCACTGAATCAGAGCTTAGTAAGCCATGTAATATTGTGACCTATATATTCCTATTAGGTGACTTGCTATATTCGCATGGTTTCAAGTTGAAAAGAATGTGTGTTTCTTTAGGAATGTATAGCTGGGTGGGTGGAAAAAAAGCATATAGAGGATAATAATAAAAAAGTATGCAGCTGAGTCTGGAAAGACAAGGTTGTGAGTTACTGTCATTGTACTTTTTCTCAAAATCCATCTGTTTATTGTAACTTTTCATGCCTGTGCAAGCACATTAAGAGATATTCAGTGATGTGGTAGTTATTGGAATCATTACAAAAACAACAAACCTGAGGAGAAATCCAGTTTTTCAGCATTTTATTTACTATACAGGACAAGTAATAAAAGACACTTGTAAAATTTTGAAACTTCACAGTTACACTGAGCAAACGCTTGTTAAGAAAATCCCAGTTTTGCAGCAGGTTTCAATTACATCCATAGTGGATTTCAGGGCAGTTACATCAGCTCCTATATACGGGGCAAATCAAGAGGCTGATTAGTGTGGATGAACTGTGAAAATAGGCAGTTTGTGGTTCTTCTCTTGGTTATTTTCCCTTCATTTTCTTCTTCTAACGCACAGGTTTCTCAAGAAGCAGCCAGTGTTTTCAAAATAGCCCTGTAATGAACTGTAGACAGGATTTTGCTGGTTCAGAGATCAGGCTGATGATGACATAGCCTTTCTTGAGAACCCAGGAGTCTGTGAGCACGTTGGCTGTGAATTGGGATTGTCTATTCAGATTTATTTTAAATTCTTACCTTATGCAGGCATAATTTCTATTCTACTATTTAACAGAAAAAACCCCAACATTAGCAACATGAACATTTTTCCAGTTTGATCATTAAGAAGCAGACTGCGGTGTTTGGAGAATAGGTTTTAAATGGGAGAAGGGGGAGATTTCACAAAAGATTAAATCATTTGTTATTTGTTGATGTTTTAAAAGCAAATTGAGCACTGGAAAAAAACGTGTAGGCTAAATATGGCCTCTATGAGCTTTTAAAAAAAGCCAGTAAAGAGTTCTGCTAGGCCTTTAGGAGACAATTGCAAAATCAGCAAGCCAAGCACCATAATCAATTGCTCGTCTAGACATAGTCCTCCCACCTCCTTTCCATCTCTCATCTCTTTCCACAGCCATTCCTGAAATACCTCAGCAGCGACTGCCTGCGCATCCTTGCAGAAAAGCAGGGAATCACCCTGCGATGGTCCAAATTTCCCAGCAATTTATTTCTTCCTGCCGTTTGAATGAGGGAACAACTTTCCTCAGAGGCAAGAAGGAAGTGAGAAGGAAGCATGGGTCTGAAATGATGTGCTGCTGGTAGCAAAAGGTGAATGCATCATGGGAGAAGTTTTAAGCAGATTTGAGGGGGCTGATGTGCATGTGGCTGTGGTGGGGTTAAGATGGTCAGCTTGCCAAGCTCTCCAGGGAGGGAATCATTGTCATCTCCACCAGTGCTCCCCACCTGCAGCAGTGGGGCCTCATGTGGGTGCGGGAGCCGCAAAATGTCAACCAGGAGAAGGTGCAAGCAGACATAGGAGGACTCTTTGGCTGTATCCCTTTTTCCTGGCCTTCCCTCTCCGCTCTCAACAAACTAGGAGCTGAGGAGAAGACTGCAGGAGCTGCAACCCAGTGATGTGGCTGAGATGGAGGCAGGTGGGGTGACTCCTCCTGTGCACAGAAGTGTCTGGCTATGGCCATGGGTCACATAGGCTTTGGGGTTCACAGTGACAACAGTAGAACCCAGCTGTAGGGGTGGGGTGGGTGGGAGGAGAGGTGCTTTCCCGAAGAGTCTCAGAACTGGTAGGCAGCATAGTCCTTGCATGGGTACTGGGAGGGCAAGGGGCTGGTGGAAGTACAGAGCTCTTGGTGGTGAAGGAGGCTGTGAAAAATGGCTTTCTGGGAGCTGGGTTGGAGGGCTGGCTTTGCTGGACCAGAGGGCTTGGGATGCTGTAACCCACAGAGCCATCAAAGGGGAGTGTGCTGAAAGGGCTTCAGTTGGTTGAGAACTGCAGAGATCTGGTGAAAAGCAGGACAAACTCCCATCCAGTCATTGCATGGGTGGCCAATGACTTAAGAAGAGATTCAGTGCAATTTTCTTTCCAAAAGATGTTGTTATTTTGGAGTAAGCATGTACATTTTGCAGATGTGCCAATATACTGGCTGACATAGCTCCTATTCCAGAAGAAGAATATATTATTTCTTCTTTATAGGAGGTCAAATAAAGAAGGGAATGGACTGAAAACACATTCCAGTATATTTGTTATTTCCAAGCTCCAAATTGAGAAAAACAGAGTTGCACAACGTTTTTTTTTTGCGATTTCATCCATGATTGTTCTCTGAGGGATCAAATATTACAAGAGACACTCATGTGTACAGACTGGGCAAATATTTCCTAAAAAATTCCAGCAGGATGAAGAACAGTATTTTCTGGAAATTACTCGGTGCAAAACACTGTCCAAATCCCATTTGAACAAAAAGGCACATCCACAAATGAAACATACAGACAGCTTTCAGGCTTCGATGGCAAATCCTGTTTAGCTCAACCTCTGCTATCAGGTAGGAAGACTCCCATACTCTTAATTAAAATGCTATAAGCACTTCATTTATTTATTTATTTATTTATTTATTTATTTATTTATTTATTTATTTATTCCTGGCAGGATCTTATGGTTTTAGCTTCTCATTTTTGGAATCTTCAGCGTGAGATGTTATGGGAATAACATCTATTCTGCTCAAGAGCAAAGGGCTAGAGCCCTGGACATCTGATTGCCTGCATGCTTCATGTTTAGCTGTAACTAAAGCCCCAGAAGAAGTCAGGATAAAGGAGGAGTTTGC
>VZRW01009489.1:222301-294282 GCA_013398125.1 Aegotheles bennettii | reverse complement strand
TAAGGGAGTGGAACATCTCCCTTATGAGGAGAGGCTGAGGGAGCTGGGTCTCTTTAGCTTGGAGAAAAGGAGGCTGAGGGGTGACCTCATCCATGTTTACAAATATGTAAAGGGTGAGTGTCAGGATGATGGAGCCAAGCTTTTGTCAGTAATTACTAATGATAGGACAAGGGGCAATGGTTGTAAACTGGAGCATAGGAGGTTCCATGTAAATATCAGGAAAAACTTTTTCACTGTGAGAGTGACAGAGCACTGGAACAGGCTGCCCAGAGAGGTTGTGGAGTCTCCTTCACTGGAGACATTCAAAACCCGCCTGGATGCGTTCCTGTGTGATGTACTCTAGATGACCCTGCTCTGGCAGGGGGGGGGGACTAGATGATCTTTCGAGGTCCCTTCCAACCCCTTAGATTCTGTGATTCTGTGATTCTGTAACTGTTCTTCACAGCTCTCAGCAGCGTGAGCCTGACCTAGAAGAGCCCTGAGCATCACAAGCATGACATGATCCCTTCAGTGGTCCATGGCCTTGGGACATGGCCCTTGTTAGTTTAGCTGTGAAGAGCTATCCTCCAATTTCAGCTTCTCTGGAAGAGCTGAGGATCCACAGTCTCCACAGCAATTGTTTTCATGGCATATTCATGGAGTTTAGGGATCCAAACCCCTTAATTTCCTTTGAACGCTTTACTCTGGCTTTTAAAGAAAACAGTGAGGTCTGTCATGTGCATGGAGGATGTTGGGCTAGTGGCCATGTTTTCTTTTCATCCTGCAGCTCAGCGCCCTGCTGAAAAATACAGTATTTAAGTTTTGGGAATCCAAGATAGTTCACTACTCTGTATTGTGGGACTATCCTTCCACATAATATTTAGGATAATAACTACAGATTAGAAAGACCAATCAGGGTCTCCTCCTGCTCACCTTCCAGGCTAACACAGGATATTGTTCTGCTCTCAATTTCTTCAACTGTGGGGTTCTTGGGACAGCATATCACCACCTGAAGGACTGTATTGGGAGGAGTTTCACCCAACTCTTCTGGCTCTAAGTGTCAGACTGCATTTCAGAGCTGCAGTTGTATCCTGCAAGCAGGAAACAGAAAGTAATTTTTTTTCTTCATGAGCATTTGCAGTGTCTAAATGGCAGCTGCTCCTCCCACTACTGCCACTTAACCATTTTGCATATGTTGATGATGATCATGCCCCAAAAGCCATGTCACCACAGGAAGAGACTCTTAGCCGCTTTCTCAGTCAGACCAGTATAATCATGAAATGCCTCACTGGACCTCTTGCTGCAGAGTCCTTTCACAGAGGAAAGGAACTACATCCCAAGTCTTGGACAAGCATATTCGAGGGACACCAATGCCTGGATCTGCTACTGCAGCACTTTAAAATGTTGTATCCAAGTCATTGGTTTCTACACTATGTCTAGATGCCCCTTGGCTTTGCTGCTTTCCAAGGCCTCACTGCTCTCTACAGCTTCCTGAAGAGAGAAAGTGGAGAGGGAGGTGCTGAGTTCTTCTCCCTGGGATCCAGTGATGGGATGTGTGGGAATGGTTCAAAGCTGCACCAGGAGAGTTCAGACTGGACATGAGGAAGCATTTCTTAACCGAGAGGGTGATCAAACACTGAACAGGCTGCCTAGAGAGATGGTCAATGCCCCAACCCTTTCAGTGTTTAAGAGGCATTTGGACAATGCCCTCAAAGACGTGCTTTAACTTTTGATCAGCCCTGAAGTGATCAGTCAGTGGGACTGGGTGATCATTGCAGGTCCCTTTCAACTGAACTATTCTATTCTATTCTATTCTATTCTATTCTATTCTATTCTTTCAGGGCTTGTGCCTCTGGGATTTTGTCTTGTGTTAACTTTCCATTTATATGGCTGAGTGCAGTTTTTGATCTTATGATCTGATCCTCTCTTCCATGGCAGTAAAAGGGGAGATATTTCCTCTCAGTCTGCATCTACATCCGCAGCACAGAGTGTGATATTTACAGTCTTTACTTCTCTGTGAAGAAAATAAGTAGGTCCTGGCCTCTCACCAGTCACCACTCTCCAGCTCAGATTGGACTGCATTCAGTCTGCAGGGACCGCACAATTCAGATGGAAGTAGACATGGCTTGAATTGGCTTTTTGCATTTTCTTCTTATGGTGTCAGAAGTATAGCCCTGTACCAAAGAGCTCTAAAGAGCAATCTGCCTTCTCTGAGTAAACCTGAAGCAGTCCAACTCTGCGAGTATCCTACAGCTCAGCCCTTAATGATGAGACAAGTTTACAAATGAAGGGTCATTGTTCATTCAATAGACAGTCATTTTGCAGCTAACACACTTAAGTATGCTTGAGGGAATCTGGCAAAGTATAGTAAGAGAAGGAGTCAAACAAGGAGAAAGAAAATCTGCAATGCTGTAATTAAAGCAGCCGAAGAAAATGGAGTTCTGGAACAGCAGTTATTTAAATACAAAAGCTCTTATACAGACAAAAATTAAAATATGTATTAGCCTGTTTTCCAAATGCCTGTGACCTGTGACAGCCAAAAGTGACCTGTCTGTGACTTTCACCTTCTTTCAAACAAATTTTGACACACACGCACCCTGCCAATTTTGGGTAGGCAAGACCGCAGGTAGCAATTCTGAAGATAAGACATGCTTACAAAGTCAGCAGTCATATAGGGGTGGAACATTCAAATAAAAGCTATTGCAAAAGGGAAACCAGAGAGAGCTCCGTCCTTACCAGCCGTGTGTTGAGACAGCCAGGGTGTGCAGGGTGTCTGGCTGTGCAGCTGGCAGGGTGACACCAGCAGATACAGGTGACACAGGAAGGAACTGGAAAGATGTTGGGAGTCTTGGGAAAGACACAGTGATATTCCTTTGGCTGTTTTAGTTTTAGAGTTATAGTTCTCTTCCTTCTTCTGGGGCTTTGTGTTTATATTTTTTGAAAGAATGCCATATTAATTCAACTGTATATGCGATAGGCAATAAGCGTAATCATAAAAATAAAACAAAATCAAAGAAAACAGAGTGCAGAGGCTGGGACAGTGGCTGGGGTTGTTGAAGTAGGATGCAGAAAGTCACCGAACAGAAAAAAACCCACCACATATTGTTGGCTCTCCTGTTCCCCAAACTGACTTAGGTTCTTTCTGGGATTTTTTCCTTTTTATTATTTTCTAGGTTGACTAAATTTCTCAGTAACTCCTCAAATTCAAAAGCAAACTGTGGCTACGAGAGCATGTCTGTCTTAGCAATCACAGAATCACACATTCCTGTTTTCTTTTCCACCACCACAGTACTAAGTCAAAAAGTTTCATAGAATGTACTGAGTTGGAAGGCACCCATCAGGATCATCAAGTCCAACTCCTGTCCCTGTGCAGGACACCTCAAGAATCAGACCATGTGCCTCAACAGTATTGTCCAAACGCTTCTTGAACTCAGCAGATTTGGTGCTGTGACAACTGTCCTGGGGAGCCAGTTCCAGTGCTCAGATACCCTCTGGGTGAGAAATCTCCACTGATTCAGCTTCCTGACATTTTGCTGAGTCCTGTCATTGATCACAAGTGAAAAGATCTATACCTGCCTCTTCTCTATCCCTCATGAAGAACGTGTAGACCGTGATGAAGTCACCCCCAAGCCTCCTCTTCTCCAAGCTGAACAATCCAAGTGACCTCAGCTGCTCCTCATAAGGCATCCCCTCCAGACCCTTTACCATCCTCTTGGCCCTCCTTTGGACACTCTCTAATAGCTTGATGTCTTTTTTTATATTGTGGTGTCTAAAACTTCACACAGTACTCAAGGTGAGGCTGCACCAGTGCAGAGTAGAGCAGGACAATCACAGAATCACAGAATCACTTGAGTTGGAAGGGACCTTAAAAGTCATCTAGTCCAACTCCGCTGCCATGGACAGGGATACAGAATCATTGAGGTTGGAAGAGACCTTCAAGATCATACAGTCCAACCACCTGCCTACATCATCAATAAACCACATCACCCAGCACCACATCCAGACGCCTCTTGAACTCTTCCAGGGACAGTGACTCCCCCACCGCCCTGGGCAGCCTCTTCCAATACCCAATCACCCTTACAGTGAAGAAATTTTTCCTAATGGCCAATCTGAATCTCCCCTGCTGCAATTTAAAGCCATTTCCTCTTGCCCTTTCACTACGGACACGGCAGAAGACACCAACGACCACCTCACTATAACCTCCTTTCAGGGAGTTGTAGAGAGCGATGAGGTCCCCCTTGAGCCTCCTCTTCTCCACACTGAACAATCCCAGCTCCCTCAGTCGTTCCTCATAAAGCATATTTTCCAGTCCCTTCATCAGCTTGACACACTCCAGGACACAGTTGGCCTTCCTGGCTGCCAGGGCACACTGCTGGCTCATATTCCGCTTGCTATCAACCAGGACCCCCAGGTCCCTCTCTGCCGTGCTGCTCTGCAGCCACTTGTTCCCCAGTCTGCGCATACAACCAAGGTTGCAGAATCCGGCACTTGCCCTTGTTAAACTTCATATGGTTGGTGATTGCCCATCTCTCTAACTTGTCAAGGTCTCTCTGCAGAGTCTGTCTGCCCTTGAAAGAGTCAATAGCTCCTCCCAATTTAGTATCATCTACAAACTTACTTAGTATTCCTTCAAGCCCTGTGTTTAAGCCATAGATGAAGATGTTGAAGAGAACAGTTTAGGTCACTGCTTGAATTTTAGCACAGTTTGGCCTATGCAAGCCTGGAGCTTTCTTTGTGACATGAGGATGTCAGCTGCAAAAGAATACCAAACCCAAAATGGCTTGGGGCATCATTGTCTTGCATTGCGGGTAGTCATATGCATCCCACAGAGTGAGGGTAAAAACGTTACCAAACCAGAACATCAACTCTACGCCCCAGCTGATGAGGAAATTGGCAGCCTCACAAGCTGCGAGGCAGCAGAGAAGCAACCTCCAGAGAGACTGAGGCAGGACCTACACCTCTTCTGAGTAGCAGTGTTCTACTGTTGCCACAAACTGCCCTGAACTCACCTACTTTTAAACCTAGTGTAAAAATTATCCTTAAATGACAGCACTTATGAGACAGTGTTTACAGGGAGCATTCACAAAAGTTTTAGAGAAACTATACATAAAGGAAGATTTAGGTTTGCTCTTCTTCCCAGGTGGCAGCTGCCAACTATGCACTCCCGAACATGAAAGAGTTCAGCTACTCTCTGCTTTCTCCTGAGGTTCCCAACCCTTATCATTTAGTGACCAAGTAAAAAGCATGTTCAGCTTTACCTCAGGCTACCTCATTGTGTAATCTCAAACATCTTTATTCCCTCAGGCACAGACCATGGCAGCAGACCCAGTTTACAGGAACTATCATCTCTCACGCTGGAGACTGCATCACGCTGAGCACCTGGTCTCCACGTTTCCACTTCTGCTAAGGCCACTGATCTTTCTGTTTATGCGGTGCTGCTGGTGGGAAGAAGCCTACCCCGGGCATGTTGATCTGTAGCTATGGCAACTGGGTCCCACTCCTCATTTCTCTGTCGCACCAGGATCAAGTATGTCTCATCCCAGCAAGAGGGAGGAATAGTTATTTAGCTTCAAGACATATACTGAAAGACTCTTCCTAATTCACAGTTTGCCTGAATAAAGGGAAAAGACTGAAAAAATATAATATTATGTATTTAATCTCAAGGCAACTTCATCTTTGCCAGCTTCTCCTGGGAGAGGCCAGGCCTGCATGAGAGGGGCATCGCATGCCTGCAGAACATCAGAGGAGATGGGGGCCCATCCCAACCCATTGCTGCTTCAGTAGCTGTCTCTCATTGTACATGTAGATGTGCCCTCATTTGCTGGAATAAGAATCAACACTCTAAATGTTCACTGTGCAATAAAGCCTAACGAGCCCACTTTTCTCACATTTTCAAGGTGATCAGTGGGCAAAAGGCTCTGCTGTTCAGTTACTCCTATCTGTCAGACTGCTCTCAGCTATGCAGGATTCAGGGATTTCTGCTTATTTGCAGGGAAAAGAGTGATTATCGTTTCTGACTCAGCTCAGAAGATTTTGTCATGTCTGATTTTGCTGGAGGCTCCAGCCTTTCACGCCAAGTTATGGTATCACACAACAAGAACAGCTAAACAGCCCCAGACGGCTTGGTCGGTTCACATTAGCCTCCTAGGTTTTTAGCAACACTGTCATGTACCCTATTACTCTTGGACAGAATAGAGGTTGCTTTTCTGAGCCAGGTTTGTCAACAGACTAGGTGGATTCTCCAGGGCTCTGTTTTGGGACTCAGCGCGCTCTGGCTTGGCACGTGTTTAAAGTACACTATGGTTTTGAATAAATCATATCCCCATGTACTACCATAAAGGAATGTGGATGATACTTTTGTGGTTATCCACAACATCTTTGTGGAGATTTTGGGAAGAAAAACAAATAACACCCTTCCAGATATTTTGAAATGCTACCTCTGACTGTGAGGGAGAAGAAGTTTAAAGAGAAGTTAAACTGTCATGAGCTGTTGGAACTAATAACCATCGGTAGAAGAATAAGCTATCTTCTAAAAATATTGCTCAGCCGAAACCTCTGTGGCTGATTTTTTTACTGACTTATGCAGTAATGCACACCCTATAAAGAAAGGCTAAATATTCAGTGACTTGATAGGTAGCTACTGAGCTCTCAAATATAGTTTTGTCACTTATATAGTTTCATCAGTGTTGACCTGCATAAACTGAAAGACGTGGGAAAGTTGGTACCAAGTGCTGTGGAGAAGCATCCATCATCTTTTAAGGTGGTTCATTTTTTCGGTAACAACTTCACCTGTGGTCTCAGTCAAAATATTCTACCTGCAAAGGCTGAACTGAAAGGATCTGCAGAGACTTCTCAGTGTGGTATAGTGTAACAAATTTGCTAGATTTATTGAAGTGTGAGGTTTGGGATTTGCTATGCAAGCATTCCTTCATTGGGATGCAACAGATACTTTGACATCTTGTTTAAAAGAAAAATCTGGTCTGCATTATGTGCAAGTTCGATGTCATATTAAGGTGAAGTAGGAAGATACCATTCTTTTAGCTCAGTTTGGGTCATTATGACTGTTTCCTGCCATTGATCTATATCTGGGTCTCCAAGCTATGTCCCTTAAGAGGCCTGAAAAAGTATCAATGGCAGGATACAGCTCTTTGTTCTTTCACTTTACAGTCACAAGGAATTAGAGCGGGAGCTGGCTCCCAGAACTCTGAGCTGGCCTGCAGCTCTTGGCTTTATGAGAATGGCTTGCATCCCTCGATGAGAAAAGCCTTAGGAAAAACAGGCCATCATTTGATAGTTTCCAAGCTCTGATATTGCCAAGTAGCAACTAATTTCTCCTTGTATGAGTGTACTAGCCATTGCAGAGCTCTGGTGATGGTTTGTATTTAATAACAGTGTGTTCTTGGGACCTTCTGGCAACACTTCTCAACGTACCTCCAGTTATTATGTTTTGATCCTTCATCAAATAGACGTTTTATTTCCCCAAATGCTCTTGCACACTGCATTAACCCTGTATGTGCACACTTGGCTGGAGAGCAGCAGGGAGGGGAGACCTCAGAAGTCCATCTTTCAGTGTCCGAAGCTGCCTGGCTGCTAAGGGCTCCTCAACGTCCTTAAATCACCAATAGCCTTGCCACAAACCCTATAACCTTGCATCTTCTGTATTTATGCACTGTGCAAAAGACAGTGGTGGACATGCTCTTGGTGGTCCCAAGGAAAGCACTTTCTCTCCAATGTCAGGTCCAGCCTCTTCCAGTGCCAGGACAGGGTAAGGTTAGAAACACTTCAAACCCAAAACATGTGAAATACCTTTTTTTAAAGCTAGATGGAATCGTGTCAGCTCAGTAAAGCAAGATTTGATCTGCTGTCATAAATGTCTCTGTAGAAGTAAATCAATAATGATCCAAAGAAAGGAAGCAGCCTTGCAGTCAATGATCAAAACCTGTTCCAGCCACTTCCATTCACAACCCATTTGATATTTCACATTTAATGCCAACCATAAACTCATCAAAGCTCTTAAAGTACTTGAGAAGGAATACTATTTTGGAATTTAAGCCAAGTAATTCACAACAATTTATTTGTCTAAATATTTTCCTTGCAGAAATTTTTTTTTTTTCAGAACACTCTGATGAAAATTATTTGTATCTGTTCCGAAAAAAAAAATCCTCTGTAATTTTGCAGTCTTTGGGGGTAATTTAATTACTGAATACTATTAATAGACCAGGTTAAAAAAAAAAGGGGCTCTTTTTAAAACTAGCTCTTGCCACTGATGGAGGGAATTTAAATTAAGTCTTTTATTCATACAGGACACATGCAGGAACTCAAGGCTTTATGTTTATGCTTAAGATTTGATTAAAAGATTCACAATATCCCCCTGAACCATTCCAGAAGTCAGTTTTACAATGAGATGTCAGTTTTACAGTGAAATGTCAGTTTACAATCCTTGTTAGTGAAAGGAGGATAATTTTGATGAGGATTTTATGGACAAATATTTTCTAATCACAGAAAATTTACAACTGATTTCTGAATTGTAAATTGAAACCTATTTTTTCCATATATGTATGACATTAACAGATGTGAGCAACAATGCAGTAAAGAAGTACCCAGAGCAAAAGGTCTTTAAGCATATCACTATGTGATGCTCCTGTTGATTTATTGGAGGAGGCTATTATTATTGTACCTCTCTAGTGATTTCTTATATGGACTTTTATTGCAGAGGATGTATGACTGACCAGCCTACCAAGTCCCAAATAACCAATACTAATGTATTGGCCATGTCCAACTGTTAATGTACCTGTTTTTAAAAAATGTGTAGTTCAAAACAACATTACAGGGGAAAGTTCTTGGTGTAACCCTTTAAAAATAAAGCCTGTTTAACTGTCAGTCACAACACTTGCATGTTACAGTCACTTCACTGTCAGGATGACAGCAGTGATACACTGTCTATAACATGTAGGAACACATTTCAGAGCTGCTTTGTCAGATACGAGGCCCAAAATCACTGGAAAGGGCAATGAGAAGGGCACACCTGGAGCTCAGGTGGCTTCACCCCTTCCCCTGTCCCTTTACTCTTGCACATTTGTTTCTGCCAGCCACAGATCTCTGGTTACTGTACCATTTATGAGGTTTCCTTTTGCTCTTCTTTTCAGCCAGCTGGGAAGGCAAAATATGCTGTCCCCAAGAGCTGAAGGGCAGTGAGTCCTGAGCAGCACAGGAGCAGAGCTTTAGGTTGGCTGGGAGCTTTGCAAGCTGTCAGGCTCAGCAGAGAGACCTCGGCACATCCTTCAGCCCTTTCAAGCCTTTTCCTTCTGGCTCATTTAAGGAACCTCTGAGGAGAGCAGGAACACTTTGAAATTTGAACACGAAGGGGCAATTGAAGGGTTCAGGTGGGGACACTGGCTTGATCAGTAAACACCATCACATGGAGCTTCTTCCCCTTGCAAATTTCCTCAAGTGAGTCAAGATGGAAACTGATGTCTCCTGCTGGCTCCAGCCATCCCTGCATAGGAGCACGGCTCTGAATTCACTTTCCACAAGGGAGATTTCTTTTTCATTTACGTGGATAGTTCTTAAATGCAATATTTGGGTTTTATGTTTCTGTCCTGCTTGAAGCAATGCCCGCCCTGCATGTCCCAGACTGCTGCTGATATAAGATGGAGAGGCAAAACACAGGCTTTTGTTCTGGACTGCCCATGGGTTTGGAGGCATTTTATGCTTCATCATAGCCGATGCAACAACTCAAAGATCTCCTATGTTGTGCACGCTGTTAACCAGCCAGAAATTTCAAAAATATTTTTATTGCTGATAATTACCCCTTCAGGGAGACTGCAAAACAGAGTCTTTATAGGAATCTCTGGGCTGTCTATGCCTGGAGGAAAAATATGAGAGTGATTAGCTAACCAGAGCATCACAGCGGTTGCCTCTATGTCGCTGCGCCCAGCTTGTGCCAGCTGCTTGGGGGTTGTTTACAGCTCGCCTTCTTACAGCTACTGCGAACACTGATACTCATTTGGGAGGGAAAAGAGTCATAATTTGTTAAATATCTTCCTGTTTCTGAAATTAGCACTTCATCCAACCTTCCACCAGTGGGCTGCAGATGTTCTGGTTTAAAGTAGGTACACTGCAATGACTTGGTGTAAGGCAGCCAAGGGCAGTGGCAGAGTGCTGTGGGGAGAGGATGCCCATGCAGTGCTGAGGCTACAGCCAGATTTATTCCGGGGTCCATCTCCACCATGTTACTCATGACACCCATGTGGGGAAAGGAGCTCCTGTGGCTACCTGGGGCACTGTAGAGCTGTAGCTCTGCCCTGGCCCGTGGTGCCCTGACAAGGGTTGCCTCAGGCCAGCCTAAGACCACATGCAGCCAAAAGACAGCCCCCTGCCTGCTCCTCTACCTCTGGCCATATGGGATTTCCCCCTTTCTTTAGTGCCAGCACCAATACTTCTAACACCACGACTGGCATGTGGCGGGAAGATGAGTGAAGGAAGGGTGTTCAGGTGGCTGGGGACTAGAAGGGGCATTAAGGCGACTCCTTTGTCACCAGATGGATTCCATACATAGAGACAAAGAGAGAGGTTATAGGATAAGTGCATCATGAAGCCACACCAGGGTGTCCTAGAGACACATCTGCAGAATGGGTGCAGCCACCTGCCCCTCGGGGTTTGTGTGATACCACACTGAAGTGTAGCTAAGAGCCAGTGCTGAACACTGCTCCAGCAAAGAGAGGGTTCATTTGTGTTCAAGAGGGGAGGAGAAGAGGAGAAAAGAAAGAATTTACATTCCAAAAAAAGGGAAAGGGAAGTGGATAAAGACATTAGCAGAATTCCTTCTAAGGTTCTGAGAGGTGAAAAATAAAGCTAATGGGAGAAAGTAATCTTGTCCCAACAGCCATGCAAATCCCTGGAGAGCCTTGCAGGGACAGGATTGCCCAGAGTTCCTGAAGGGAAGCTGGTGGGCCACAGGAGACTGGGGAATATGCCTTATCCATGCCATGCTGTCATCCCTGCCCCTCCGGGCAGGCTGCCCGCCTCTTCGCTGCCTTCAGGTCATTCCCTTCATGCTTCCCCTTGGCTTCCACACAAACACTGAAGACACAAAATGCTGGTACCTGCTTTCACCCATGGAAACCTGGATCTGCTTTTGGCCCCAGCTCAGAAGAGTCACGTCAAGCTGGTGGTTCGAATAGCACCTCATTTTATGGATTTGAACATTGCAGGGCAAGTTAAGAATAAAACATTTTCTTTAAGCTTATAATGAAATTATTTGCTGGGTTTGAGTCACGCTTGAGCTATTTTAAAACTCTCTTAGAATGCCTTATTTAATTTTTCAAGAGTAATAAGTGAAGATGGGCCAGATTAAAAGCTGTGGCCCAAACAGTGCTGAGCTTGGGTGAGGGTCAAGAGAAAACTACATGGCAATTTTCCAGTTTGGCTCATCCTGTTTTAGGAGACTTTTGGAAACTATGCTGTACTCAAATGCTCTTTGTGCTCAAGGTTTTCCTTTCACAACTTCACTTCTTTTGCAACTCATCAAAGTACAGTTTGAATGAGTATTTGCTTGACTGTGGTGAGCTCAGTTTTTAAAGAAACAAGGAAGGCTCAAAAAGCTGAAGATCAGCCAGACTGAACTGCGAAGTGGAGTGAAATGCAGCAATTTTGATTTGAAGTCCCATATACAAAAACTTTCTATCCTGGGGGAGATTGAACCCAACCAGCTTTCTCTTTGAAGGAGCCAAAAAATTTTCAGCATGAAACTCTTCCTGGAAAGACTTGCGTTCTTGAGCTGGTGTGATCATGTGAAGAAACTTTGTCCATAACCACAAAAAACTGAAAATCAGAATACATTTGCTGAGCCTGAGCTTTACTTCTGTCAGGAGATATTCCCTTTTGCTAGGTTTGAATACATGCTCCTTCTCTAGCTGTGCCATGCTTGAAGCTGGGAGCACTGATCCACCAGGAAAGAGGCATCTGACAAGTGACTGGTGTAGTCCATGTCAGTTAGGGACTGATGCCCACCTGGTTCTTATGTCACCCAGTGCCCTTGATGCCTAGTGCTTCTTGGGATCAGGGGCAGCAGCCTCTGAGGTCCTAAGCAGTGAGCGACAGTTTCCAAATTGCAAAGTCAAACTACTGGCATCCCTGAAGTGTACCTGGCCATGTGGGTGAGCAACACTGTCTCCCACGAGTCCTGCCACTGCTGCCAGCTAGAAGTGGGCGGGAGGCACTGGGTTGGTGGCATGCCTCCAGGGTGTGCATGCTCCTGGGCTGGCCACTGAAACCAGCGGCTTTCAGGGTAGGGAGCCAGGGTAGGGAGGTGTGCAAGCAGTGCTGGTGCTGCTGCAGTGCAAAGGTGGAACGGCTGCAAACAGGAGGTCTTGAGGAGGTTGGAGAGACATAACACACACAAACATACACGTATCTACTGCCTACACCACACTGAAAGGCACTGGACCTTCAGAACAGGGTGCTCGGGGAGACTTTGTTGGTCAGAGACAGAAGAGATGCAGATCAGTCAATACAATCTGATGCCCCTGGCGCAGCCACTTCAACCCACGTTCCTGTGTGCCCTTCTCCCAGAGTAGGAGTCTCATAAATAACCCACTCAGAGGGTTATCTTTCTCTTGACATCCTTCCAGGCTTAGCCTTGAAGTCACAAAATGCTTCCAAGCAATGTCAAGCACAAGGGAAGCAGGAATTTGCAGCTGGTTCTTGCCTTTTCGTGACAAGCTTTCCCGACACACAAGAGGTAACATTGGGTGCAAAGTTGCTGGAGGCGGCACCTTCTTCTGTGTGTATGCATTTTTCTGGACCCTGAAAAGTACAATGACAGAAGTGTTAAAAGAAGTTAATTTAAATGGTTGACAGGAGGCAGTTGCAGGCAAGCCCTGCTCATGTTGAGTCTGAACTTAGATTATTGATTTATTGTTTGTGCAGTACACACTTTCATGTTTCAAGGGCCAGGAAATTTTTTGCATCAATGCCAAATATGAGCAAATAACACAAAAATTAAATATCCACAAGCAGAGGTACTGTATGGCAGAGTTACAATCTCAGGAGGTGCTCTGCTTTCAGGTCCTGCCCAGCATGGGCCATGAGCCCAGGGTGCCCTGTGGGATAACCTCATTCAGATAAAATGATGAATTTCTACACAGCCTTTCCAAGGAGGTTAAACAATCACACACTTGCTAGGAGCCTCTTTTTAAGTGAAATCCCCCTGCATCATCCCACTGAGGTTTTTGGATCAGGCCCTTCAATGTCAGAGATTAACGGAGCATAGATGAGATAATTTTGAGCAAGAGCAACATAAGAGGAGTAAATGCCTGCATCTCATTTTCCATGACCTTTTTCTATATAGGGGTTGGAAGTCCTGAGCGTGAGCCCTCCCAAGTTATTACGCTTCATTTCTGGAAAAGGGTGAAGGCAAGAAAAATGCCAAACTCCAAAGCTGGATCACAAGCCAGTCAGGTACCTATCCATGAGTAGCATTTTTCCCATGTGGTTCCCACTCTAATATCAGTCAGTGGGGTGAGCTGGTTATACAAGAATCTCTGCTTTCCATGTTATTTCAGTTGACAAGGTCCAGGCTGGTAGAGTCTTAAATGGTAAGACTTGAACTGCAATTTGTGATCATCCTTCCCATCCTCAGTGCTAAAAATATGGCTGAAATCCTGACTTTAGGGTAATGAGTTGTCAGAAGTCCCCGTACACAAGAGTTGTCAGGTTGTAGTTTTAAAAGCCTACCAGTGCAATAATAAACAGAATAGAAAATATGAATGCTGTCATTCCAGCACAGGGTAATAAACTCTTAATGGACATGGCAAATTCAATCCCAAAATGATGCAATAACTTAGACAATAATTCACAACAGCCAGCAAAATCAGACAAAGGTCCCATTGACTTCAGCAAGGGCATCATTGGTCCCAGAGGACACTCTGGCTTGCTTTGGCCAAGAGCATACAGTATTTAACCTCATGTCTTCCAGTGGAGCGAGCCATGCAAGCCATGTCTTACCACCATGTGTCTCAGTGCTCTGAGGCTGCTGCAAGAAAACATCTGCTGAAGAAAGCATGGGAGGAAAGGATGGGACCTGATGGGCCTGATTTAAGTACCGAGCTCACGTGTATATTTCAGGTGCCAGCTAAAGCTGCTCTTCAGCAGTAAGTGCCAAGGTGTCCTGTGTGGTTAAAGGTGGCTTTGCAGGTGGGTCCACACAGAGGACTTGCCAGACAAGAAGTGTGGGTGTATGAAGTGAAGCCATGGGTGTTGGCCCTAACCTGCAGCTGTGGTGGTCATTGGGCATCACCTGGTCCTCAGCATGGACAATTCCCCGTTCCTAAATAATCAGTCTTGTGATGAAAGCCCAGACTGTTTACCACAGAGGGTGATGTTTCCTGATTGCTTTGAATTGGTCTAAGTGTGGGCTGCTGCTGACAGGAGCCATCTCATTCTTCCCTTTGCCTCTGGGCTGGTTCCTGTCCTCCCCTGTGCTGCTGGGACTACTCATCTTTTTGTGGTTTTGGTAGACTTAGCTTTCAGCCAGAGCAAGTTCCCTGCCTGACTTCAATTTTCAGCCTCACAAGCCCCAAGGCTGAGGAGAGGAAAACCTGTTTTGAGGGGACTGATCCTTCAGTGGCATTGCAAAAATACAGTCTGTTTGTGGGCAGTCCTTCTGCTCGCCAGTGCCACAAGTAAGGGTGAAATCCTGACTTTTGCAGTAGAAGGCAAAAAATTCTGCAACATATGGGATGTCTGGAGCCACACAACTCAAGGATAAACAGAAGAGAAAACGTAGCTGCTGTCATTTGAAGCTGGGCTGATAAGCTTTATGGATGTGCTGGATGCAATTCCAGCGTACCACAGTAATCTAATAATTTATGTCTTCAACAGCCATGCAAACTTGCTTGAGTTGATAGTGAAACTGTATTCTACGAGATAGTGAACAGCTATAATCTTACCAAAAGTACTAAAATAACAGACTAGACAGGGTATCAGCTCTCCCAAACAGTCATTTGATTGTGCCCACACAAACTGTCCCAGGTGAAGGACTGGGATGCTGAAGACTTGGGTATCACGTACCATGTTGGGAGGTGTACCCAGGAGCTCAGGCCAAAACCTGTCCTGCTGCAGACCTGAGCTAAGCTGGATCACTCCCATGTAGCCCAGCTCCTGGGGATGTGCAGGTGGCCAGGGATGCTGACAGAGGCTCAACACCATCCCCAGGTTTGACAGGCTTAGTTCAACCAGGCTCTCAGACATGAGAAGAACTAAAGAGTTTGGCAATCAGGAGCATTTCTAGATGACACAGAGGTGCAAAAAAGCAATTTAGTGAGCAAATCTCTGTAGACACACCCTTCCAGAAGCACATTCAGTGAGGTGGACTGAAAACATGAGCAAACTGCTCTGCAGGCCTGGCTCCATGCCTGTGCCTGGCGGCTTCATGGATTGGGTCCCAGGGACACTGCAGCCCCTCTGCACCAGCCAAAGCAGGTACAGGCACCCTCCTCCCAGTGGTGTTGCAGAGGTGGGGCTTGCTGAGAAGCGCTCTGCTCCCAGGTCCCAGCAATGGCTCAAAACTCAGGCAAACATTTCTTAAGAAGGCAGATCTGCAGATCGAGCATTACGTGTCTTCCAGGGAAAAACACACACCGCAAACAGAAAGAACTCAGCTGATCTGTGCAGAGCAGGGACGAAAAGCCACAGGGTTGGTGTGATTTATGCAGCCTCTTCCAGCACGTGCCCTGGAGAGGTGCTCCACAGCCACACGTTACAGCCGGGCACATCACTCCTTGGCAAACTCCCTGGGCTCGCACCGTCCTGCCGGCGGTGGCTGTTGGCGGGTGGGAAGCAGGATCTGCTCCTCTCAGGAGAGCTGCCAGCAGCCACCCCCATGCCATGGGAGGAGGCTGACAGCAGAAAGGGCTGGGGGAGGTCAGGTTTGGGTTAAGAAGTGCCAGGGCAGAGGGCTGAATGTGTGGTGCTATGGAGGGGACATGAAAGAAGGCTGGTGGAGAAAGTTTCTCCCCTGTCCTTTTAAGTCTCTGGCATGTCTCATTCCTGTCCAGCTGAGGTCTAGATCCTTCTCCAGACCAAGGTCTGAGCAGCTTCTGAGACATGATTGCCTGTTCAGCACTGGTCCTTCCTTCTCCTACTTCTCCTGCCTCATCCAGTCTGGGAGGCAGCTCAGCTCCTCTGGGGCCTGGGAACCAGGAAATAAGCAGAGATGGTTTGCCAGCAGCTCCCTGCTAAGGGCTGCACCACTGATAACTCAAACTGACCCCTGCAAATGAAACAGTAACACACAAAGGATGCTTACTCTGTCTTAAGGAAGTGCTTGATGGTTGGTTTTGGTCAGGCAGGGCAATCTGAGCTTTGTTAGCTGAGCTTTGAATTAGGGAACAATGAGAAACAAAAGCAATAGCTGAGCATTTAAACAGGGGAGCAATCCGGCCCCTCTTTTTCCTTTCTTTTGGGGTCTCGTGGAGGCAGCAGCTGACAGGCATTTCTGTGGGCTTCTTGCTCAGTGGCGAGGCAGGCAGTTCAAGGAGA
Source organism: Aegotheles bennettii (assembly GCA_013398125.1). Taxonomy (NCBI): domain Eukaryota; kingdom Metazoa; phylum Chordata; class Aves; order Caprimulgiformes; family Aegothelidae; genus Aegotheles; species Aegotheles bennettii. The sequence continues at coordinate 277,761 of VZRW01009489.1, read as the reverse complement.
CGATGAAGATATTTTGTTCCCCAGGCACCCCCGGGGTGAAATTCTGGCCATAGCGAAGGCGGCGGGAGCACTGCCATTGCCTTCCACCGAGCCATGGTTTCACCCCCAAGGTATAAGTTTTTCCCCTCCTCCCAAGAGCAGTACAGATATTAGAAAACCACAGCTATCAGGGTGCTGCAAGTAAATACTCTTAGCCACAAACCTAGTTTCTTTGTCAAGAGGGACAAAATGAACCTAAAAGAACAGGCTGGAGAGCAGCAAGGATGCAACACAACGGAGCGTGACTAACACAAGGTAAAAGGAGAGACAAAAAAGCAGCTTCTGTCCTCAGTAGGAAACAATATTGTGTTCTGCAAAAATAATCAGCTGACACATGCAGCTTAAAGCACATTATGAACTTTGTTTTCCTGCCGTTATAAACAGCATATTTCAGTGGCATGCTGCGCGCAGCCTTCGGCTGCCTTTCTGCCCGAGAAGCACACACACCAGCTGAGCTGATTTATGACTAGCATGACAGATAGCAAGGCCTTTCCTGACAAAAGACAATTTTCTTGCTGAACCAAGTCTAAACTCAAACCAACTGCTCCTTTTATCACCGCAGGTTGATAAAAGGAAGTGAAATGGCAGTGTGGCACAGGACCGAGGAGATGGAGATGCTGCACTGGCCTTTGGGCACTTTCCAGCCTAGGCCAGAAGATGCACCAGGTCCAGTTTTCATACAGGGAGAGGGAGAACAGCTGCATTGACTAAAACTTTTCCCTATTTTCACATCCATGTGGCACCACGTCACCTGGTCACTGAGAGGTTGGCTCCAGCATTCATTCACATGGCTCTGAAAGCCAGTCATGGTGGTGCCACATACATGACACACATGATCACAAAGGCATTTTCCATGAGAGATCCTTGCAGGCTGCTCTCTTGAGCTTTATCTGAGAATTAACTGTTTTAGGACAGGCTAGTTATGAATGTCTGGTGCTGAGGAAGTGCTGTGTAGTTAACATGTCTGTTTTCTAAAAACATCTCATGGTAACCTGGACCACTGTCTGTTTCTGTTGAACACGATAAGGAGAAGAAATGCTGTAGTGAGTATAAATGAAACTAAACAGGAAAACAAAACTGATGGTAACATCAAAAATAGGGATTTGTAAGGATGGGGTTTTTTAGACACTTCTCTTATTGTAGCCCAGAGGAAATCAGATGTGTTGCGTATGTTTTTTTTAAAGGGTTCAGACTTAAATACTGCCAAATGACCAAAAAGCCATGCAGATGGAGGAGAACACAGTACACCACGGCTGCCAACCCACAGGTATGGAGGGAATTTTGCTAAGTATTGCATCTGGTAATGGAACTGGGTAAAGAAAAACAAAATTTTTCACAGAAGACAGCTTGCTGCTGATAAAATCTGCTGAAGATTAATGGCCTTTCTCAAGATGATGGCTGAGGATATAAATGTATTTACATGCAGCAGTCAAACATGGCCACCTTATTTTCAATGTTTCTTTCATACTTGATGTGCATATGGAGTTACACAGCTACACTGAGGGCTCCTGCCCGACCAGCCCTCAGGGACTCACATGGCCAAAAGCCCAGCACTGAGCCCCTGGCAGGGCTGCAGCCTCCTGCCCTGACCCTGAAGGACACCAGCTGAGCCAGTCAATGGGATGAGGGTAATGTGGAGTCCTTGCTTCTGCAACCACTGACTTTCTAATCTGGAGGGGAGCTCCTCTGCATGGAAACAATTAGGATCTTTGAACTGATTTGCATCTGTGTTTCCTGTCTCTGCGGGGAACAGGGCAATCTCACGTGAAGCCTTGCTCCTCTCCCTCAGGAGAACACAGAGTTTAAAAAGGAGGGAAAAAGGGTCTCAGCTTTGATCGAGTGGCTCACATTTCAGTGGCCACCAGCACTGATCCCAGGGCAGCTGTTTGTCTCCAATGTAGGAAAACCATTTTCCCAGCCGCTCTCACAGAATGGGCAGAAGCTGTTAAACAAGCTTTGCTAAGGGGGTGTCCAAAGCTGCCCTGGAGACACTCCAGCAGAGAAGACCAGACCAGAAACATGTCCATAGCCAGATCTCTTCAAACCTGGGAGGAAATCTCACGTGCAGCAGGAACCAGGGCACTGAGTAGAAAGAGCAGAGCCAGATGTGCCCAGGTGGACATTAGACAACCCCTGAGGTGTCTTACAGCAGTGAGTATCCTGGCACAAATAGGAAGCGCGGAGGTTTGCTGGGAGTGTTTTTTCCCCTCAGACCTGCTGATTTTGAGCTTTGTCTATGACTGAAGAGCCTCTGATTCAGAAACTCATTTGCATCACCAGCATTTCCTTAACCATCACAGTATTTCAAATAATGAGTGGAGCAATAGCTTTCAAACTGGGCAGTCATTTGAAAATATTCTAATGAAAAATACCCAAAGTAGTTCGAAACTCCAGTGAGATCAGTAGGCTGAAGAACAGGTGAACTACAAGAGTCTTCCTCATGTGAAAGCTGATAAAATTTCTTGTCAATGGCATCTCCTGTCTCAAGGAGAGGGAGGCTGAAGGAATTACTGAATCAGGAGAGACTTCGTACTGGGGGGGTCTGGGGAAGAAACATTGGAGTTAGTATAAACACAAGCAGGGGCTGGATATCAAAGCTGTTCTTGGGCACAGGAGGGTCAGAACAGTCAAAGTACATCAAGGTCGAACCAGCCCACACCATTTCTGAGCCAGTCACAAGCAGAAGGATCAACCCTTCCATCACAAACCTCCCACTTGGTTTGGTCGCCTCTGATTCACACAAACACACGTGCAAGAGCCAAGGGCATCCCAGGTCCTGAGACATCTGCTGAGGGCCAAGACAGGGTGCCCTGACAGTGGGTCTGAAGGAAAGACCCTGAACTTCTGGAAGTTTGAAACCAGATGGGAAGCACAGGCAGGATAGAGATTCACAAGGGGAGAATGATGGGGCAGCTCACAATACTGTGAGGGCCTGTGAGCAAGGTATGCCATGATCTTCTGGTAAAAAGATAAAAATATAAAGCAGTGGTGGATGCTAAATAGGAGTACAATGAAAAAGAACCTTTTCACTGCACCTGACATGGCTGCCATTGGTAGAAGCTGTTGTACCAATAATTTTTATACTCTATACTCCTAAAAATACGGTGCTCCTCAACTACAATCTGTCTTGGGTGCTGCAATGTGCTTGGACAACAGCTAACTGATGGGCTTCCTTTATATTCTGTGCTCTGTTTAGTGTGCCAGTCCCTCTCACTTCTCATGTTTTTCTGGCTGAAACAACCCTGAATGTTCAATTTTTCATCAATATATAGAGGTCTCAATCTTTGCTGTATATTCTAGGCTCTTTCTTTCATTCCTGCTCTGTTCTGTTTTGGCTTGAGTTCATACACCTCTCCATATTTTCTTTTGTCACAGTTTCTGTGAGCTTCCCAAAGAGATCCACAAAGATTAGAAAGGATAATTAAAGAGCTTACATAGATTACTACCTGGCCGGGGGGCAGCATTTTGGAGAGTCAGGCTGTGAAATCTGTTCTTATTTTTAATATCTACAATGAACTGGGTAGATGAGCCATGAGCTGGGGAAAAAACTCAAGCTGACTGTCATGCATACAAAGTGCAGTGCCCAGGGGAAGAGGTCACACCATGCAGCATGTCACATCTGATGCAAACGGGAAACGCCTTGACCCTAACTGGTGTGTGAGAGGTGTTCCTGCAGAGCCAGCTGGAGGCTCTTGGAAGGGTCTTCCTCCTTCAGAATTGCAGGGTCAGCTGCTCAAACAGCTATCCTAGCATCAGTAGGTTGGAGAGGGAGTTTCTCTGATGCAAAAGCCAGAAGAAGTAGGACTGTCACGCACTGATCCTCATCCAAAACACCAAAGACCACCACTGGTCCAACATGATGCAGTGTAATGTTACAAGAAAATGACCCCACCACAACACGGGCTTGAAGAAGTGGGATCTGGCCAGAGCTGTCACAGGGCAGCATCATACACACTCATCACAGGAGGGACAGGGGATATAATGACAGGAGTCTCTGTAATTGCCAGGGACTCACTCAGGCAGCATGGCTACACTAGTCATGCTCCTATCTCAGGACACCAGCTTTCTCTGATTTACAAAAGAAATTAGGAAAAATATTTAAAAGCTATTTTCTTTGTTCTCTGGAGCTTGCTGGTACATGTGGAACAGGTGGAACATCCTTGAAAAATGGGATTTCCAGCACCCACAGCTGAGACCCCTTTATTCTGCAGAATTGCAGCCTGGGTCGCTCTGCACCATAGCTCTCATCATGACAGGTCCCATCCTGAGGATGATGGTTTCCAGAGGGTGACTGACTTTAAAAGGTCCCTGAAAGACAGCTAAGAAAATGCAGGCTATTGTTCGCTGAAGTAAATAAATATAGGGAACCCACACTACCACAGGGAAATGTTTAGGAGTCGGAGACTCGCAAAACATTGGCAAGCAGTGCTGGAGAACATGTGGTGTGTATTTCTGCATGCTTTATCCTGCATGCTTTATCCTGGGTAACCTGTGGGCTTTTTTTTACTTTCTTTCTTTTTTTCTCTTTTTGCATACAATATCACACAGTTTGTTTTGACTCCCACTCAGTGCAGGTATGCAATAGGGACCAGCTACAGAGGGATATTCGCACATCCAAACATCTTGCTTTCACACACAGTCATGATAAATGCTCCCATCGTGCGTTCTTCAGTCACAAGGTCCCTGGAGACCCAGAATTATTACAAAGCCCAGTGATAGCGGAGAAATGTCGTAACTGCCAATTGATCTACCCTCACTTCTAGAGTTAATCAGCTTTATTATTCACTGCTCACTCCATTGTTTCAGTAGCTATGAGCACATCAAAACAGATAAATAGGAGAAAACAGGAAAGCTCTGTTCTCAACTTAAATATCTTGAGTATTTATTTTATTTTAATGTGAAGAGCAACTGAGTCATATTTTGCAATCTAAACTTTAATGTTTTATTTTCTTAAGCTGAGGCTGCTGGAATTTTGCACTTGTGCAAAAGCAGTACAACTACCATGTCTCTCTCTGCATCGACACCACAAAAAAGAAGTCAAGCTAGCATTAAACCCATCCTCTCAGAAGGCTGAAACTTTCTACACCACATGTCAACCGAGAGCTCCCACATGAGAAATACCAAGCCTCTTCCATGGGGATTTCTAGTGACTTAAACTTGTCAGTTTAGATTTATATTTCTGAATGTTTTTTGAAAGAAGAACATGCCAAAAAAGTACTTTGGCCAGGCTCCCCCATTTCACTGGCTGCAGATGAGCAGAGCCAGCACCTCTCCTGCCAGGGAGCAGCTTGGTGCCTCTCACATGAGCTCGTGGCATTCTTGGAAACCCTGTATCCCCATGGCCAGGAAGCAGGCAGTGCTAGGACATTGTGTAAATCTTCCTGTAAGTCACTGAATGCTTCCTCAAGGTCCCAAAACAGGGCAGGGAGGAGCCTTCCTCAGCCAAAGAAGCCTCCATTCATATTTAGCTGAGAGGTGACCCTTCCTTAGCCTTCATGGATCCTCTCTTCCAGTGATGCTGTACCAGCAACCTCTGGCTTGGGGAAAACATCTCCAGGGCTGTCTGCTGCTTTTGGGATACACCATGGAGCTCTTATCAAACAGAAATGCTCCTTTAGCGCTTGCCAAAAGCAACAGATTTCAAAGAGGTTGGCACCTGGTCCCTAGGCCTGTTTCCATTCATAACATCTCCTGCCCCATGCCTCTGCTGGGAGGGATGGTCAGGAAGCCAGAGTTCTGCCAGCACTGGTGTCAGGCCCCAGCTACTATGTATTTTTGGCCTAGGTTGGAAGAGCGATCCAAGAAAAAACAGAGTCCATCAGAGGGGAACAGTTCTCTAACTCAGCTTCAAGGATGATGGTAGTACTGACACGCAGTTGTGGCTCCCACATCTAGCTCCTACATGCTGATAAACCAAACCTTATGAAAAATAGTTTCAAACAGTTTGAGATGCTTGGCTCTCACCCTCAGTAGAATTGCACCCTAGGTCAGCTCAGCTAACAAGATGTGTGTGACCACTTCTCCGCAGGAAAGCAGCAGGAAGAGATCAGTTACAGAAGACTGGTCTCAACACAACCTTCCCCCAAAGGGTGACTAATATCTGACATGTCTCCGTCCCTGGAACCCCAAAATCTTGCACCTTATCAGGTCCAATGTGGTGTGCATGGAGCTAGTTTTGCAATATGCTGCTCTGTTTTACAGGACCGCTGAGGGAGCTTCTGGGAAACAGAGCTTTTCTGGTGCAGAAGCTGGACAGCCATTACCCTGTCTGCCACCCTCCAGAGGAGCTTTCTTGACAGAGTTCTCACAATAGCTAATCTGATGAAGGAGAGATGATTGCCCATCCTGGAGGAGCTGCAGCCAGCCTCAGTCGATGGGGAACCACATCAGGCTTTGCTCTGCAGACTCCAATTCTCCAAGTGCCACAGGCTTTGCATCTATCTGCAGCAACTGCAGTTAGCTGGCAAAAGCATTGAACAGGGACACACACACAGCTTTGGTGTGCGGCTATAAAGCACCCAGCTAGCAGGGCTGCACTGAGGGACTCACATTATTTCTGACCCTTTGCACTGAAAGGAGACAGCAAAACAAGAATATGTCTTTGGGTCAAAGAGGAGCCACCTGTGGTTCAGAGGAGAGCCAGGCCACATGTGATACAATGTGAAAGCATAGCTTAAATCTGTTGAATTTGGGGCAGGTAAGAGGCAGTGGCCTAATGATGAGTCCCCTTGTCTGAGACAGGTATGACACTGCACCAGGTAACAGGAGAAGGACAAACAGAAACTCTATATTCAACAAAAACACTTTGTGAATCTTGTATCTTTTAAGCCTTCCTTCCGCCAAAATAAATAAAAATATCTCAGTGTATGCAGCTGGTTACATTGGATGTATCTGGAATATTTGTCCAACATTAAGAGACCTCCATAGCAAGAGTCTCTCCTGACAGTGGTAAGAGAAACCCCACCTGTCACTTGCAGGAGAAATAAAATATTAAATAGAAACAAGAGGGTAAAATAGTTTTCTGTCTGGCCATGAGATAGCACCATTGAGCTACTCACAGCAAAACCCAAAGCTAATCTGCAGCGTTTCTGGAGGCACAAGCTATCCATCATTTTACAAGAGATTAGGTTAACCGCTGTGCTAACTCAGTTTTGGTGATGAGTCAGGCCATGCCTACCTCTCTTGGCTATTTTTCCCCCCTTCTATGATGTTTCCAATTTCTTACATGAAAATGAGCATTTTATTGATCACATTCACATCATGCCCTTTCCCAAGGTGTTTCTGGGTGCCTGGCAAGTGCTGGTGAATGCTGAGTCTACCAGGCTCTGAGCAGACGAGTGCTGTCTACAGCGAGCTCTATCACATGGCTCTCCAAGGGACAGAGAATGAACGGAGAAAGCTGGACAAGCTCTGAGGGCGAGGGGGTGGAAAACAGGGGCTCTAAAAAAAAATTTACAGATTTGAGTGGGAAACTGAATTTGAGCTCCTAGTTTCAGGGCATAGCCAAAAGGGTTAATGTGGTTTTTAGTTAAGTCCGTGATGAAATAGATAGAAAGAGAGAAGAACTGGCAAATCTGTTCCTGGACAACTGGGTCTGATTATATTATCCAACTTTCGAAGATGTTGAAGAATTGGAGAAGAGTGCAGTTTGCTGCCAGATAGAGACATTGTCTGGAAAACATCAGATCATGGCCTACAGGACATCCACTTTCCTCCAAGGCAGTCTCTCTGTGTTGTTTTTGTATGCTGTTGCCAAGCAAATCAGTTGGTCAGAAGAGGGTGAAGAAATCCAGCTTGCAGAGGCGCCTTGCTGGCCCCCTGCAAGCCCATTGCTGTAAATGACATAGTTCCTCCAGTAAAAATGATCGCAGGGAAAAGAATAGAAAAAGAAAGACTGTCTGATGAAAAGCTATTTCCAGCTGCAGCTCCAAGGTTGATGAGACTTATTCAAAGGCAATTAAAGTGACGCTGCTCTTAGCATTTCAAGGAGGCTGCATGAATGTCAGATGAAGTTCTTCAGCCCTGGAAGGCATTTACATCAGGAGAAGGAAACAATGCTCTCCAGAGCTTCTAGGCACACAGGCTCTGCTGAGGTTTGACAAGACTTACTTCCCTGTGCAACGCTGCCAGGGTCACTATAATCATTGCCCAGTATTTGTTGCTGACATTTCTGAGGTACAATTGGTTTGACCACAGCAGTGACTGATTTGGTTGCAGCAAGAGGTAGCATGTTTTTGAGGAACATGCAAGACTTCTCACCAGCATGGGAAGCTGGTGACAGATGTACACTGGTAACTTGGAAGAAAGCAAGTCAGTGCCATTGATGGAGGCAGGGTACAGAGGGGAAAGTGTCACTAGAGAACAGTGGGGAAAATGGGGGATTTCACCCAGCCCATTGACTATTCAGAAGCAAGCCTCATGCTTCATAAGATGGAAAATTACATGTAGTTCCAACAAACACCATAGGCTTGCTGACATGGAGGCAAGCCCTACAGGAAGGAAAGCTATGGTGACCTTAGAATATTTTTGGATGCCTCAGTCTGAGTGGGAGCAGCTGTGCTGCAGATAGCCCTACACCACTGAGGACTAAGTGGCAGCCCTCAGGTATCAGCACTGCTCAGGCTCTTCAGCCCTCTGGCAGCCTGTCTCCTTGATGGTTTGCTGGGAGGCTTTCGAGGAAGGCAGCTTTCTCATTTCTTTCATAATTCTTAGACTCAACAGAAATGTCTTCAGACCTCCCTCACTGAAAGGCCAGCTGACAGATGAAAGTTTCACACTCTAGTTCTTTCTAATCCTCTGAATATCTCAGTGAAAAGCAAGCCTCTGGTTCAAATACTGCAACAGCTCCATGCGGTGCTGTTGATACGTACCAAGAGCAGACAGTAGTGGCAATGAGCAAGCGTTATTGAATGCACACGTGTGATAAGAGTATGTAAATGTCTCCCATCAAGTAACTCTCCTGCATCTGGCTCTACTGAACTTAGGCTAAGAATGGCAGCAATGGAGTCTGCAGATATTTTTTGCACCTTCCGAAACAGAGGTTTCCAAGCACCAGCTCACATTGCCCAAAGGGTTTATAGGACTAGTTGTTCCCAATGAAAAATGGAGCAGGCAACAGAGAAGTTTGTGAACTAATGTTCCATGCTGAGCAGGGGGCTGGGCTGTTATTTTTCAGGTTAAGACATCAGGTCTTAGTTTCACTAGAATTTGAAAGGGTTTAAGACCACATGGGTCTTCCTGTCATCAAGGAAAGCTGAGCAGAATGCTGCTCCCTCTCTGGTCCAAGAGAACTGAATGATGAGCAGTTCCAGTGACTTGCCTCGCCTGACTCCACAGGTCATCAGGGGCCCTGAAGTCATGTCCCCTAGATGCTGGAGGGATTACTTGGTGCAAAACATCATTCACTGAGTCATCAAAACTGAAGCTAAGTCTCATTTCATTTGCTGATAGTTCAAAACCCTGAGGGTCAAGCTTTTGAAACCCATTTAACAAGAAAGTGTGTGTGACTCTTGGGCTGATGTATGTGTTTCACACACAGCATCAAAAAAGGTTTCTCAGAGCCACTTTCCAGATCCCTACTCCTGAGTGAGGTGAAAAATCCTCTGCTGCTACCAGCAGCCTACCTATGATAAAGCGATCTAAAGCGTACCTGGATGGTGAGCATTTGGGTGTGGGGCTCTCACTGCCTGAGAAAGAGGTTGTTTATCTCATGCACTGTGCTGGCTGCTTAAAGCAAAAATTGGTTCACTCCTAGAGCACACAGCTCTGCTCTCACCCACAAAGGCAGCATGCTCCAGAGAGGAGCAAAGGCAAAGATTTAACCCCCAGCAGGTTTCTCACAGCTGAATTTGGTTCTCTCCTCATCTTTTTCAGTTGCCAAGATCAGAGAACTTCTCATTCACGGAAGACTTTTCTGCAAAGTTTTAGCCCAGTGATGCCTGTGAAAACACGTGCAGTAACACACAGCTCTCATCCATGGGAATTGCCTCTATTCTCCGCTAAGCGGAAATCTTCCAGCGTCATCTCACCTGTGTCTATTATAAAAGAAACAAAACAAATGGCAGGAGAAAGGATATTATGTTTAACACCACTTTCTTCTCCCTGTTTGCATTCGCATTTGCAACAGATGCATTTTGAGGTGAGCAATCTGAGCACACACTCAGTTCTCTGATGTAAGATGAACTTACTTTCTGCATTGCCCCCAGCTCCTCCCACCAAAACTGGTCCTCTGTATTATGAAAATAAGACCCCGATGAAAGAGCAAGGTAAGATGTAGGTCACAGAAAATGGGTGTGAGACAGACCAGTAGCAGGAACCTAAGCAGCAGATATTCACCTAAGCACAAAGCTACATATGGAAGGAAAAGGAGCGTGGCTTCAATGTAGCCCTTTAAAAATAACCATTACAGATCACAGTCCGTCCCTTCCGCACCAGCCACAGAAGATGAGTGTTAGTCCTCTGTGTAAGGCAACCTGGACGTATGAACAAACCAGGCTGAAGCTCTGCTTTTCCATTTTAATTAGCATCTGCTTCTCAGCTGGTCCTTGTCAGTCCTCACAGCCAAGGATAAGATACTCCAGCATCTGGAGACAGAGACCACAGCCAGCCAGTGCATAAAACACCCAGTCTCTGGCAATGTAGCTGAAAGCAGCCTGTGCCACGAACAGGCAGCTCCTGACAGCCCACTGCCGACCAGCGCTGTCGCCCTGTCTGCCCAGGCAAAAGGCACAAAAAGCTGTGACTTAGTGTTGTTGCAGAGGAGGGGCTTGCTGAGAAGTGCTCTGCTCCCAGGTCCCAGCAATGGCTCAAAACTCAGGCAAACATTTCTTAAGAAGGCAGATCTGCAGATCGAGCATTACGTGTCTTCCAGGGAAAAACACACACCGCAAACAGAAAGAACTCAGCTGATCTGTGCAGAGCAGGGACGAAAAGCCACACAGTTGGTGTGATTTATGCAGCCTCTTCCAGCACGTGCCCTGGAGAGGTGCTCCACAGCCACATGTTACAGCCGGGCACATCTCTCCTTGGCAAACTCCCTGGGCTCGCACCGTCCTGCCGGCGGTGGCTGTTGGCGGGTGGGAAGCAGGATCTGCTCCTCTCAGGAGAGCTGCCAGCAGCCACCCCCATGCCATGGGAGGACGCTGGCAGCAGAAAGGGCTGGGGGAGGTCAGGTTCAATATCCTACCTATGCAATACAGCAAGAAGTACAACGTAAACCAAAAGCAATAACTGGGGAATTCATTGCTGCTTGGGAGCCCTAGATCTAAGTGATACCGCACGAGAAGAGCCCCTCTTCTTGTTTTGATCTGTTTGACAGTGCTGAGGCAGCCAGGGATTTACCTTTCTCATTTCTGGCTGCCTTCTGCCAAGCAGCAATATCCATTTTACTGCTACCAAGTACCCAAATGAAAACATGAACCTATCTGCTCAGACTCACTGTGCCAGTTCGAGCTTGTTCAGGAGGTGACACTTTGTCCTGGCAGCCTTCATGGTGCATCAGGCACTGTTGGAGCAGCTGCAGCTTTGTATCTGACTCTGGTGTCCTGTCCCGCTGCAGCAGGCAGAAGAACAAAAAGGCAGTACAATCATGTTCTGGTGAGCTCAATGGCAACCCAGGGTATGCTTGCACCCCATCTGGGTCCATCATGTGGCACCAGCTGAGTTAGCAACACGCAGAGCCAGTGCTGATGCTCACAAAAAAGTGCTCATGAGCTTCTCCTGGTTGGGATCGTTGGAGAACAGGGCACGCTGAGCAGCGCTGTGGGGCAGTGGGACGGATCCTGCAGGAGAGCACCCCCATCTAGTGGCCTGAGTCCTCCCTGTGGCACCCAGGGCAGGAGGGAAAGAAAATCCCTGCGAGGAGAACCAGGGCTTGCAAGAAATCCACTCCTGCAAAATGAGGTTGAATAAAGAAGAGTGAAAACACACATCAAAGCAGCTGGGCTCCTCTCCTATCACTCTGAGTGGGGTTCATCTCACCAGCTTTAGATGTGTCTCCCATAAGCAATCATGCCAGGTTCCTTGTGGTCAACAGAAAGGAACTGGAAATTTTTATGTTTTATAGAATCATAAAATCATCGAGGTTGGAAGAGACCTTCAAGATCACCCAGTCCAACCACCTGCCTACATCACCACTAAACCACATCACCCACCACCACATCCAGATGTATCCTGAACACCTCCAGGGATGGTGACTCCACCACCTCCCTGGGCAACCTATTCCAATACCCAATCACCCTCACAGTGAAAAAATTTTTCCTAATGTCCAATCTGTATCTCCCCTGCTGCGATTTAAAGCCATTTCCTCTCGTCCTTTCACTATGGGCATGGCAGAAGAGACCATGTTTGATTAATTTCATTCTAGGGTAGACATCTAAAACTGTGAGTCATGCTCTGGAAGGGCCTCTCTCTTTCCCCCGACTATTACAGGAGGTTGAGTAACTGACTGAAATGTAAGCATCTACATGGTGGACATCAGCATCTGGGGAGACAGATCCCATCCTGTTTGTCTTAAGGCTGTTATTGAATTAAATCAGAATACAGATCTTGTTTCCTGTGGATGTCAACAAGACATCAGAAGTTTCCTGGTTAAGTAACACTCAAACAGTGCTGAAGAGTTGTATATGATCATATTCAGCAGAACTTTATTCAAAAGGAAACACACTTCTGATTAATGCACTTTCAAAGCCCCTAATCTCAATTTTTGATCACTCAGCCCCTGCTACATACAAATACTCAGAGGAGTGAGGATGCTTCCATTGTTGTCTATGGCATGGAAGTATTTCTTTTGCAACCCATCAGCTCCAAGGAGTACTGAGGTTATTGTTATTAACAAGGGAAGAAAAAACAAAAAATACTCCACTGGTGTGAGAACTCACCAGTTTCCTTCCTCCTCCACTGAAAGGTCGAATCATCACCCAAGTGGCCTCCTTGACTGAGTGAAGCAGGGGCTGTCCCCATTTCTTCTCCCCAGGGACCAGGTGGGGAGCAGAGATGGAGACAGTTTTGGAAGGGCAGGGCCAACATAGTACATTTAGAGGAAGGAAGGCAGGACTGGCAGAAAAAGTTGTGCCAGGAAGAGCAACCTTGCCTGGAGGGACTCCCAGCAGCCCCATCCTGCAGCACACACTTTCAGGGAGTGAGGCAGTGCCCTGATCTCCTTCTCACTGGCCCCAGGCTGATGGACAGCCACTGCAGCTGCAGGTGGTTCCTGCACATGTGGCTGTGTGGTGGCTCATAGGATTTTTGCCCAGGTGCTGCTCTGAGGAACACAACAGAAACCAACAGCTCTCTCTTGCAGCAGAAAATGCTTAGGCTGAAGAACCAGGCAGAGAAAACTAATTACTGAACTGCCTGATTAACAGAGCACTGTTAAAGTTTGGAAGACTGAGGGGCAAAAGCAGTTCTGATTCTTCTACTTGAGCCTGTCAAAGGCTTCTTGGCTCTTGCTTTACCTTGGCTGTGCCAACTATGATGTAAAAGGGTATGAGACTTTAAGGTGGATAGGTAAGGCCCTCCCATTGAGTCACGAGATTCAGACTGGACCCCCTTGCTTTCTAAACTCCTTCTCCGAGAGGAGTTTGGATCCAATCCTAGTTCCAGAGTTGGTCAACAGTTTATGTCTAAAGGATTACGTGCGCGTAGCCACCTACTGGAGTCAACATTTGCCTGTTTCAGAGCCCCACGAAGGACTTGCACTGAGACAGACGCACAAAGTTGTAAGGAAGAATTTATTAAGGTGACTGATATAACAATTTTGGAATTGCTGTTGATAAATGGACTTAGTGCATTAGTGTTAAATGTCTCAAAGCCAAAGAATTAGGCAAACTACAGTAACAATTCACCTGAGTATCATCTGCAAAGTACCGGAGGCACAACTTTTTACCAAGGAGGCACCCCTGCCTGCGGAGGAGAGGTGTCCAGGCCTGTCGACCTGTCCAGAAATAGTTGGGATTCTCTTCCTCAAAAATAAATGACTCTAAAGGCTGTTTTATACTTCTTGACTAGGTGGGACTGGGCCATAACTTGTGTGCTGATTGCCCCTAGCAGGCTAATGGTGCAATTAATTAAGAGAGGGGGGGAGGAATTAGAACTAACAGTTGTGATAGATGTGGACTCCTTCTCAGCTGCATTGATACAACTCTGGCTGTCAGTCTTTGCCTCTGGCTATTGTTGGCACAACCATCCAGCTACAGGACCTGCGCCCTATCCCAGCAGATACATGAATTACCAGGGTTGTAAAAATTTCCAAACTGCCAGGTTGTAAGAAACTTCCAACATCTGGACTGAGGCTTGGCTTAGATAAGCAAGTGGTTTGTCCTTCGCCCTTATTCATTGCCAGGAAGAGGTAAGGACGTAAGTTAACCTGCTTTCCTATCCCAAAGCTGACACAAGATAAGCACACTAATTTGGGACAACTGTGGCCAATTTTCCCACAGTCAGGTCCCACCTCAAGAGCCCAGCAGGCTCTCAAACACCAGGGCACTTGGCCCCTTCCAACTCAGGAAGATGGGTCCTGTCTTCCTCCAGCTCCCAGGATTTCCAGGCCTTTCTCCTTTTAATGTCACCAGCTAATACTTACCAACCCTTCACAGGCCTGCCAGTGCAGGCAACTTCACACCCTTCACAACTTCTACATGAAGCACAAGCATCAGTCATCTTCCAACACCAAAGTAACTTGGGTGGCAGCTACCCTCTGCTGAGAATCAGTGTGAAGTCCCCTCAGAGGGCTTTCCAAACTGCTCCGCACAAGGGATTTTGCTTGCCATTGCCCCTTCCTGACACCTTCGACTGAAATTATGCCAAGGGGAATGCTCTGGAGTGAAAAGAATAACATTTTTCAGTCAAATGAGGTTCAGATCCAGCTCTCCAGTGAGAAACATGCCTTTGAGCCTGTGATGGTCTTCACCAGGGAATTTCAAGGCAGCAAAGAGCTGGTGGGGAAGGTGCTAGAGCAACTACCACAGGTCCAGCTCCTTAGTAAACCCTGAGGAAACATGGTACTGTGCCAGCAGGAAGAGCCAGATCTCAGAGCTGCACTTCTCTCTGGTTTTGCCTGGTTCTCATGCTGGAGGAACAGCACGATGCTTGGGCAGCCACTGGGCTGCACATGCAGACAAGGCAAAAGATGAAGACGGGGACGGTGGTCACCTAAACAACAGTGCATTTTTGGGGAAGACGATATCCACGCAGGCAATTCTGGCTGCAGAAGAAGGTCACGTCACAAACGGTGCTCTGCATCAGTGATTTTAATAGGGAGCATAATGTGGGATGGTGCTGGAAGCAAACGGATTTGGAGTATAGCTGGGAGACACATTCATTCTGATGGCAAAGCCATCTCAGGTGGCTTGTCCCCACCTCATCAGTTGTGCTGATGGAAGTGTTCGAGGTCACTGTAAACCTGGTCAGGTAGATGGTCCAGTTTTTTTCAAAATCTCCCCCTATTTTAACACGTCCCAGTTATTTCACTGATTCAATTGCATCAGTGCTATTTATACAATGCTGAACCACAGCCAGGGCAGGGGAGCAGGAATCTCTTTAAGGGGGCTTTACCACAAGAGAAAACATACCGAGGGATTGTCCTCATAATACTGTGGCTCTGCAGGAGGTGAAACGTTTGCATCTCCAGACATCACACATGAGCCTGTCTATTTTTAAAGTTGCTTTTCTCAGCTGTGAGCCTCTTTAGTCATTTCCATCACGGGCATAGGATGTCAAGGCTGCCAGAGGATGGCTTCTGGAGAGGTTGAGAAGTAGGAAATATAGCTGAGCTGCAATACAGAAAAGCTCGCTAAAGAAAGCAAAGCACAAGGTGTTTCAGGGTGGCCCTTTTTAGTGCACAGTTTGTTTTCATCAAGTATTTTCCTTTTTCTTCACCTATAATTCATAAAATTTACTTCCTTTATTCTTGTCAGCAGATTTCTCTACATAAACATGGTGACTACAGTTTTAGTTTCCACCCCAGAGAAATACATGCTACACTTATCCAAAGTGCCTTTCTTAATCAAACAAATTAATTTATTCACACCTCTGGTACTTGATGGCAACCCTGTGCACTATTGTCACCTCTATCAAGACTTACTTGTTTTCATGTAAGAAGAGTCCATATCCAGGTAGTACATTTGCTGTGGTCTCAAGTGAATAATAAAAAATGTTATTTTCTTTCGACAGCTTTAGGGCAGGACAGGGCAACAATGACAACTGTGACAGAGATTAAAGAAGTTGAATGAATTTAGTAAAAGTAGACACCATACAGGCCCCACACCTGTGGAGAGAATTTGCTCTTGAAGTTAACCAGAACTGTGTATGCCCAGGGTATGATTTTGGTAAGATTCAGCATAGCAATGTTTTTAAACTACTAAAAAGCCAATTTCCATTTTATCATTTAAACATTCTTTACATTTAGCCCAGGCTGCTGGTGAGCTTTTTGTTTAATCAACACATCTGCATTAACTTTGCAGGCAAACCTATTAACACCAGGCAACTTTGTGGTTAAAAGTAATAGCCCTGTGTATTACCTGAACATTTCAGGTAAATCAGAGTGACTCAAACCAAGCAGCAGATGAAAGCTGGGACTTGAAATCAAAAGGCACATGTGATTTCTTCAGAAGTTAGGCATGCTGGTTTCTAGACTCAAGCTGAATCTCCCAGGTTCCTATTTTATCTTAGATTATTTTAGGAACCTAGAATAATTATTTACTCTGTGATGGCCTCTCCCAGTCTTTTCTTACACACCCAGATCCAGAACCTTACACCTGTAGGAATACAGCGCTTCTGTCTTAAAACCATCTTTTCCTCAGTACCCACTTGTGCTTCAGAATAATTTACTGTTTAATGACATTAGCTCAGAGCCAGAAAGAAATGTCTTTTTCAGTCAGCCTGCTAGCTTTTCTCTCTAGCTGTAAGGTATACAGAATCACAGAATTGCTTGGGTTGGAAGGGACCTTAAAGACCATCCAGTTCCAACCCCCCTGCCATGGGCAGGGACACCTCCCACTAGACCAGGTTGCTCAAAGCCCCATCCAACCTGGCCTTGAACACTACCAGGGAGGGGGCAGCCACAGCTTCTCTGGGCAACCTGTGCCAGTATCTCACCACCCTCACAGGAAAGAATTTCTTCCTGATATCCAACCAACTCTCTTTCAGTTTGAAACCATTCCCCCTCACCCTATCACTCCATGCCCTTGTAAGAAGTCCCTCTCCAGCTTTCCTGTAGGACCCCTTTAGGTACTGGAAGGCTGCTCTAAGTCTCTCTTCTTCATTGCAAATGTAAGGAATGCTGTCCCAAGTGTCTCTATCAAGTCATCTGTGGGCAGGATTTGCTGAGTATTTCTAAAGATAATATCAGAAACATATGAAGCAAACAGGCAGGAGATGGAGGCTAAGCAAGTATTGGAAGACTAGTTTGAGAACAGCCCTCTTTTCAATCCTGTTAATTAAGTTATGCCGTAAGAAAAGCAGCTTTCAAACATTTCCTATTGACCTAATCTAAGACTTGTTAGCAGCAAAACAAAATGATTTTATACACTAAATGAGACTGAGTGGGAGACAGACAGACGTGGGAATGGCTTTACAGTAATTTTGCATTTAACTCCGCTCCGACAAATCCTGTGTCAGTTCACCACCTCACCTTACTTAAAACCTTGTTTGTTTTTAAAGCAAGGTTTACAGTTCCTCAGCAAAAACACACACTTGCATAACTGCAGTCAAGTTCACCTTCACCAACACACTGGTGATGTGGCTTCCACCACCAGTTTGGTTTTCTTTCTGGGCTGTGGTTTACCTATTAAACCGCTACTGTCACTCAGCTAGAGTGTGCCTGCAGAAGCTCTTCTCCAGAAGTTTCTTAGAAATGCATGCCTGTGTTCTGGTGACAGAGACACCTGATACAGCAGTAGGAGTTACCCTGAACACAAGCTAGACTAACACACTCCTGAACGAGCCCATCAACAGCTTTCTATCCTGGAGGGGCTGTTGCTCAGCCTGCCTGCAAACACTCCCCAACAGAACCAGTGAGTGCAGTTTGTCACACAACACCTCTGAGCCCAAGCTGAATCCACATGAGCATCCAGAGAAGACTGGTAAGCTCCAGAAGACTTGGACAAGCCTCAGCATGCCCAAGGTTTTGCCCCAGAACAGGTCCTATTCAGAAGGGTGGTGGTTCTACAAGGTCATGAGCCAATCTACATTCAGGGTGTGCTGAGCTCTCCACTGTTGCCTCCTGTCCTTTTCAACACAGATTCATCCTTCCCTCACAGCTGCAACAGCTGTGTAATAACACAAGGAACCAGCTCAAAAGGCTGATCTAGCTGAGTGCCATCTGCTTTCTTTACAAGAATAGTTTGTGTCTGGCTCAGGTGCCCTGGTTCACTGCAGAGTCCCATGGGTGCAATGCTGACCCAAGAAAAAAGGTGAATATGGGAGTAGGAGCAAGGATAGGACTCAGCAGCCTCAACAGAGATTGGTTTATGCTCGCAAGGATCTCCATCCCTGGTCCAACTCTGAACAGCAGATGCTGTGCTGACAGGCACCCCTGGAGACCACTATGAATCTAAACAGACTCCAAATGTGCAGAGTTTTCAGAAATAGAACATTGCTTTTAATTGGCAAGTAGAACACACATTACAGGTCATTAGTATTTTATAAACAATATTAAGTTACAAATACATGTTAAAAATTGCAGTTCATGGCAGCTCTGCAATGCTTCATTACTTCCCTTTCCACAGTCTGCTAGGTGAAGATGAATAAAAGATCATTTATCATCTACTAGGAGGTGGTCTACTATATACTCAAACAAAAAAGAAAACCTCATTCCTAAGAGCATCACTAACAAACAGAGGCATTCAAAGTACTTCAGCTGTCTTTAAATCATCTCAGGTGCAATGAGGACACAGCTAAGAGTTACTGTGTAACACTTTAAGCAAAGATACAGATATCTTCGCATTAAACTTACAGTTCACTGCTTTCTGTTCCAATTCAGCTTAAAACCAACACTAGCTTCTACCCCACAGAAGCTTAAAGTCCATCATGCAGGCTTCCGTGCCATCAAAGCTAGATGTTTGTAAATCAGACCTTTATACAAAGGAAAGTTACGGTGTACAACTAAACAGCATACATAAATATATATCTTATATTTAGCAGATCTTTATTCCCCTCCTTAATGACTTTTGTTGGTATTAGTGAGATACACAGCTCATTCAGATTTCACTACAGTCAGAATATTAACAAGTTACCATTATGCGTGTTAATATACTAAATATCCTTTCACAAGTCTCTTTAAAAAAGTATTTAAAAACATTTTTTAAAAAGTAGAAATCTATTTTCCAGAAAAGCAAGTGGTACTAGGATAGCATGGACTCCAGTGCTAAACATCCTTCCAGAGAAAACCCAGCTTGATGGCTTTTGTGCCTGGGAGTTAGAGTCTCAGGTGCCAGACTCTTATTCTATTTGTCCTTCTTGCTGTGGTAGTAAGAGGTCATCAAAATCAGCTTACCTTGCCCTTCAGTTGGCAGACTTTCAGAGATTACCATTCACTGGACTACATAAGAGACGCGCGGCTTTGACATAAGTTCATTTCTTTCTTACTCATATTTATGAGAGTCAGTTTAATCATACTGCTGAGACTTCATCTTCAAAACCAAAGTCTGCTGAGTGCATCTGGAGAAATGACTTCGTATCTCAAAAATATCAAGAGTACCATTCGGATCTGAATTTCTGTGAAAAACTGTGCACATTTAGCAAAAATTATGCTGCTGTAAAAACAAAAGGCCTGCTCCTTGGCCTGCTCAGAATACAAGTTACAATGCAAGAGACTACACCAGAGGGTTTTTTTTATCTCTGCTTCTTTTCTAAATGCAGGCATTAAAAGTAAAGTGTTACTAAGCTTTTCCTAAGAGAGCACGCAGGGCTGTGACACAATATACATTATTCGGGAACAAAAGACAGTAACAAACAACTATTCTAGAAAATGCTGCATATTAGCAGCACGCTTGGTTTCCAAAACATGAGGAATTGCATTGGAGTTGTCAAGATGAAGTCCACACACCTCGATCATTGAACTGATCACTAGATTCCAAGAAACCAAAGCAAATTTAAAAATACACATGACAACAACTGCCTAGAAGGCAGAGTTTTATCATCTGTCAACAACCAGATGAATAAAGTGCATAGCAACTATTATAACAGTTTCTTGAAAAGAGAATACATTTAGCAAGTCTCGAACTTTGTAAGCTTGACACTTATCCATACATTTTGCTACATGTGTGGCTTCCCTTTCATTTTGCTATTTAGCTTCACTGGTCGACCCTTCAGCACTGTCCTGTGATTTCCTTCACACTTCATATGGAATGTGCCGAGATCTCTGACTGCTGCCTGATGTATGTCTGGAAGCTCTTGTCACCAATGGGATGTTCTCTAAAAGAAAAGGGAAAAAAAAGGAGAAAGTACTACACATAGAATTTTCTGTCAGGACATCAAAATGTCAGAATGGAAAGTGAACAGACAAAACTTCTTCCCTAAGTTTGATTTTCAAAGTTGTAATTGTAATGATAATACTGCATCCTACTTGAACTCGAAGAATTGATTGAATTGATCCTGTTTTCTGTCAGCCATGGGCAGAATGCTCCTTTACTTACACGTGCACAAAATAGTTATGTGACTGTATCAGCCACTCTTCCCATTTTTAAACCAACACTCTAGAATAAGATGGTAAATACATGTATCTCCTGGCATTTACTGCTCATTCCACGAGAACAGGTTCAAAATTAACAAAAAAAAAAGCCCCCAAAACCCCCACTTACTTTTATGAATGGAACTAAATTTAAAAATAGAATTTAAAAATAAGCAATTAAAAATTCCTTACAGTCTTGTAAAATATTTTGATATCAATCCTAAGTCACGATCTTATTTTGTATGTATTTGCAGGATCTTTTTTGAACACTAATTTGGTGAAGTCCAAAACATAAGCAAAGGAAATACCATTTCCCAGGATTGTTCCCCTGTTCAGACAACCCATTATACTTACTGGCTTCCATATTTTGTCTTCTTAAATTTATCCCTCTTATATTGAGCATGCTCCTGCTCTAAAGTTCCAACACCTTCAATAATCAGCTTTAGTGTTTTATACGTCTCCTTAGGGTCATCAATGATGAATGTTGAATATTCTTCCTCTTCAGGTCCGTCATACACAGATTTGCTGCCACAGGCCTCTGGGGAAAAAAATAAAGTATGGGACTAGGTATCAGATAGGCAGGGGAAAAAAAGGCAAGACAAGCAGACTAAAAATACTCAATCTGCAGTTCATAGTTCCTTGGTTTGCTTCCATATGACAACCACAGAACTGTGGCTGGCATAAACAGCAACAGCAGAAGGAGCAGCTCCCTGTCCTTTTTCTGGGCTTTTGGTAGGCACAGAGGCTGTCCCATGCCCCTTTCCCTCCTCCTCATCCCGTAAGGAAAGGGCAGCAAGCCTGGCAGCTGCTCCTGGATTGGTATGCTATCTGCACAGGCAATGCTTTCATCTCATTTGCCACTAGCAGCACCTCATGCACACACTTTGGGAACTCTGGCAAAGGCCTAACTCTGCAACTGGGCTGGCCCGCATGAAGTCAAGTATCCACTTATCAAAAGGACAGGTTCCACCCCTAAGCAGCAGCTAAGCAACAAGTACAGCACTGCACAACACACTGAATTCAAGACAATTACAGGCTGAAGTAGACACGGAAGATATTTTACCACATTACCCCTAAAAGATTCATACAGCAAGCATAAGCAGAATAAATCATGACTACTGCCTGGCTGCCTGCTTAGGGATGTATCCTAAGAAGGGGCAAGTCATACCATGTTCTTACACTACCAGGAAGCCTTCCTGGCCAAGAGATCAGGACACTGGTTACACAGGAACATTTGCAACACACTGATCATGTGATCTACTTCTGCTTTGTAGCCAAGGGTATTGGAAGGGGAGAGAGAATATTTTGCTTTGTCTCTATTTTCCCCTAGTTTTCTAGCTGTACTGCTGTCTCAGTCCCAGCTTTTGAGTTACCCTCCCCTCACTGCACTGGCTGTGCCAGACTTGTGTCCTTTTCCCTGACACTGAAACTCGATGCTGGCTCTGGTAGTGAGGATTCGGAACAGGGGAAAGCTGGGCATTGGTTCAGACAGCTCGGAAGTGGTCTGGATCTAAAGTTTGCAATTGCATGGCAGCCAGGAATGGACTGAAGTGTTTTCCAATCTGTGTGTTTGACACCACTGGCTTAACTCATATTATAAAATAAAGTCCTATTTAAAGATCAGTGCCACGGGGAAGGCTTCCCTGCCACTCCCTGTACTAAACTGGGATTTCAAGTCTGGCACTGCGTACACCGGATACTTTTCTTGGCATGCCTACCAGTACTAACTTCCTCTGCTGTCTCTTCTTTCTTTTCTCCTTCATGTCATATCTCTGCTCCCCTCAGCTCCTGAGGGTTTCCCAGCCCAAAATTCACTTGTCAACATTTCACAGACATGCACAGGTCGTCTTTCGTTGGTAATTCTGAAAGAGCCTTCCTGAGGAAACCATTTGTATCCAGCAAATTCTTGGGATCTGAATCAGGGAATGTGCACATGACTTCTGGTAACACAAAACCATGTTCCACTGAAACCTCAACTTTGCTGGTGCTTCTTTTCAGGATCAGTAAACTTCTGGTTTAGCACACGCTCTGATTTGTCAATTCAGAGCATCCAAGCAATGCTCTGTGCCTATGCTATTTTAGGAGGCTATGGTTAAGACTGTATTTCAAATCACTGTTTATGATGCAAAGAACTTTGTACAAACTATGAGACTGCACACTGCACCAAAAATAATTCACACAACTGCCTCAAGACTGCAGAAAGAGAAACAAGTTAAATAACGGCCACTGAGCTCTAGGATATTTGCAAGGCTGGTCTAGTTAGAACATACAATTTTTCACAGGTATTTTTCCCTTGCTAAGTGTATTGGAAACACAACAATCTTTCATCCTTACCTTGCATTTTCTCCAATTTTGGCATATACAAGTTGAAAAGAGAGTAGATGCGCTCAGTTTCTCTATCTCCATCTATATCCAGTTGTATATTTGCTGGCAGACCCCTGCAAGGCATCAGGAAGAGAGGCAGAAGTCACATGCTAAACAGCATATTATGGCTTAACAAGCACTTAAAGATGAAAGTGAGTACTCATGAAAGCCAACAGGTTGTATGTAATGGAGCTCAAAACTTCCTGTTTTCCCAAGAGTAAAGGTAGACAAGTTCAAACTTCTTTATGCCAAGATCAATCCAGCATGCTTTCACTCAAGACTCAATTGAGAGAGGACTGAATCAGTATCTACACATGTTGGTGAATTAGTCTGCTATAGCCAGATGGAGGAGCCAAAGCACCGAACTCCCAACCATCCAGGTCTTATATTCTGAGATTAACTACCACTATAGACTATGAACCAGACAGTATCTCTTCATTTAACAGAGAGCATGAGTGAGTACCTTAGAAAAAGATCCGTTTAGAATTAAATCTAGAAGCAGATAACTATTTCAGGAATTTACAAACAAGATGTTGAAGGGATTTCTGACACTTTTACTAATGACAGAAAATCAGAAACAAAGGATCCTATCCCACAGACAACTCCTATCAATGTGTTGAACTCTGAAAATGTCAACATTTTCACCGAGATATGCAGATACTGACAGTATCTGAAATAACAAAGATTGAAAACATGACGATGCCTTCACACTGGCAGATCATCTTGGTAATTGCTTATCTGCAAGTCGCATTGCAGAGACGCACATACTTCTGGCAATACCTAGACCCAACAGCATGTTACCAATGCTTACCCTGTGCAGGGTGTGCAGCCAGGGGTATTATCTGCAGTAGCTTTACAGCAAAGCCAGTGGCCATTAAGATAGGCAGAGGGATGGTAGACTGTGAGGCGCTTTTTGTTGCATTGGCTAACTTTGGTGAGGATATCAATCCAGTCCTTGGCCTCCACACAATTATTTGCTTGGATATACAGGACTCTTCTTTCAGGCTGAATCACCTGAAACATCTGCAAATAAGAAAATAAGCCACAGAATAAACCACCAGAATGAGCCAGCGAGCCTAACACTGGGCTCAGACTGATGATTTATTACAAGAAAAATAGAGAATACTAAAATAATGCACCAAACAATACATTTCAACACAAAACCAAGCAGCAAGTGTGCCTTTAAAACAACAAGACCTTTCACCTGGTACAAGGAATAAGATACTGTCTCTGTAGGAGATGATTTACCATTAGCTAATATCAACTTGCTGGTTGGGCTGCAACAATATTTTTTGTAAGCCCCAGGGATACAAATTTAGTAATGCTGCAGCTCCAAGTTTTGGAAGGCTGACAGAAGGACCCAATGCAGGGCTGAAAGGAAATGCTAATCAGCAGGGGGCAGAAAAGAGAAAAATAAAGAGTTTGGATTCAGCCCCAGTGACAGCTTTGCTTTAATACTGCCACATCTTTAGCCTTTTTAACACCTATTTCATCATGGCTCCTTCCTTTTAATAACTTCCACACTTGCACTCAACTATAGCTGCTATGAGCAAATCACAGTGTTACAGTTTCTCTCTAATTGCCATAGGGTGGTTCAAATAATTGCACATTAATTCCACATTATAGTTTGGGCACTGAAAATCTAAACTCTAGTTCTCCTGCCTGTTCAAACCAGCTTGCAACCTAAAGTGGCACAATAATGGGTTTTTTCCTCCTCTTAAAGAAGCAAGTTTCTGATGCACAGATTGCTGATCGTGCACTGAAGATAACTCAGCTCAAGTTAGTGATCTTAACTGCAAATTTTGGAAAGGCAAATGTTAATCATTTTAATTTCCTCTAGCTTCTGCCAATACTTAATTTTAATGGGTTTTTCTCTCTCTCCCCTCTCTACCTCTTCATTTGATTATTTCAAATTATTACACATTACACTGCCCATACCATGTGGAATATTATTTTCCAAACAGCTGGTTTCTCTGTGCTACTTCAAAAAGAAAAACAAAGAGGCAACAAAACCCCCCAAACCAAGCCAAAAGACAACAACCCACAAAAAAAAAAAAAAGAAAAAAAGAAAAAATCCCCACCAAAATTGAAATTTACTTTGACTGTTACAAAGATCTGAAACATTGTCCTGAATTCTGCACCTAGGTGGTCAGAAGAATATTACAGACTGGCAGCACCTTCTCTTCTTCCCTTGTGACACTTCTAGGTGCACATCCTTCAAAGCAGCTTGCAACTACACTTGCTAATTTGTGAATGAATAGGTTTTTTAATTACAATGTCTCTTCTAACAGGAAAAGGAAAGCTCCAACAATAATTTCCCTGGATCTAGTATCCTGATAGATGCCAGACAATTATTAGAAAGGTGCAACACATGACAGCAGTGTAGAAGCTGCTAGTGTGATCAGTCCAACACTGCACCCTAAAGAGAGTCCGGCTGATAAAATTTTTCAGGACATAACTGGCAATTTGAGTCTGGGGAATAGGGAAGGAAGGAATGAGGAAGACAGAAGCGTGCAGCTCAACCCTCGGTTAACACAGAGCTACAGGGAAAAGAATTTTAATGTCCTGCTGGGGTAAATGAAGCCTTCTGCATTACAACAAAGGAACAGATTTAAGGAGTATGGCTTTGTGTAAGGGGATACCAACTTAAGTGAACTAACATATGGCAACTGTTACTGAGAAGCCCACAACTAAGCCAAGAATTTCAAGAGGTTGCAAGACCTTTACACTATCAAAACCACCATCTGCTTCTCAAACAACACAGAAGACATGAACAGTACTTAAAGTCACCCCCACACCCCTCAAACTGTGCTGAAGGAAGATGAAGGCTACTGGCCTTACTGCCAGACAGGCAGATTTATCAGGAGTGGGGAAGACACACTTGGTGCAATTCAGAGCACAGATACATAGAGATACATATTTATAGAAAATGTGGATTTTTCATCACACTTAGCACCCATGATGGAATATGCATTCCAAATACATCTGCTCTGTTCTTGCTGCAGCATTCTATTTATGTATGGCAAGATAAATCGGCATATACTAGCACGGGAAGGTGATAATGGTATTTTCTACTGCTTAGGGGAAGACTCTGAACCTAGCTTTCCAGAATGGATGTAGTCATCTTCATTTCCTAGGTAATACTGAATTTAAGCAACCAAAATAGCACATGGTTTCTGATGTTCATAATAAATGGGTATTTTTCATATAATAAATCTTTACAATAAAGGGGTATTTCGGATACATTCCAGCTTAGTAGAGTCACCGTAAGTTAAAGACTGCTGTCACCGGAGATTTGGATCAGAATTATAGCTCAGCTCCCCTCCATACACAGTAAGTTTTGTCTCAACTGTGTGGATACTTTTAGTTCAATCAAGTTATTTTGCAGAGTAGAACCGGCAACAGTTCATTGCACGTTACAGCTGCCTTCTGCTAGCTTGAGAATTATTTTGTAGCTTGGTTGCTTTTGCCTATGTATGTTATTATCATGAGTTATAAACACTGGAGCCAGCCACAGTACAATGAAGATGTGCTCTAGAAGCAAGAGAACTGAAACTTATTCCATCTTTTAAGAGAGAAATATGCTACCAAAATACCTGAAACAAGGAAGATACTGAGGAGTCAAGTATTGTATTTCACTTTACCACAGTGCTTTTTGAGGAACCTAATATGTACGGCAGGTTTGAGTATGGTGTTCACAAGCAGTGTAGATGGCAGGAAAGACTTAAAGGCAGAACAGCTAAAAGTCACAACCATTCATGTGTATACAGAAGTCTGTGGTATACACGTATTTAGAACTGGGAAACACCGAGCTGTTTTTTTTGTTTATTTTTAAAGAAAACTTTTTGAGGATTCTACTCAGCTTTACAGGTAGAATATGAAAAAGGCTCCCAACATCACCTAAACTGATCATGTCAGAGCTGGTTTTACACAATGGATGGCATGTCTCGCATACAGAAGTTGGCAGTAGTGTTCCACGCGTGAGAAACACATAATCCTTCAAAATTATAAGCAGCCAGTTTCTCCCCAACAGAGAGGTCTGACAGAAAGGGCAGGGACTTGATTATCTTACCTGTGTCTGGTATTACAGAGCCCAGACAGCTGATCAGCAGTGATCAGAACTGAGTGTGCTGCAGATCACGAAACCCTAGGACTGCTGACTGGGCTGTTAAGAATCTGAATGGGCTGTACTTTTGGAAACTCCTGCTACTATATACAGAACAAGCAGCTGTGGTTGTACATCTCTCAATAGAAACTCAATCCAGGTTACAAAGGGGAAAAGGCGATTAGACTGGTGGATCTAGACGAGCCTAACAAGTAAATTAATGAAGATGACCTACTTACATTTTTCATTTTAAAGGATTCCTCCTCCAGTCTTTCCACTGCCAGAATGTTTTCAATTGGAATGCTACACAGAGGGTGATCACCTGCAGAACACAAACAGAGATACTGAGCAACTCAGTCACAACTCGGCTTCACCCTCTGCCCTTATTTTAAGGGCTGATTACATTCCTTTGAAGATCATTTTGACTGCACATGAAAAAAATCTTTCACTCAGCAGGGATTTACTAGCATGGCCCTACAGTGTTATCTTAAATTAATTTCTGTTTTCAGCTGCACTACATTATGCTAGCAAACCTCTCAGAAACTGACTACTGCAGCAAGGCACAGTATATTTCCTGAGAAGGTGACAATGAAAGAAATCATTCCTGTCAGCTCAACTGAATGGTGGTGATGTAAGATCACAAAGTTGAGTGTGAAATGATGACTGGCATGATCTGAACACGTTTCCTTATCTTTCTTGCTCCCTATATATTTACACGATGGAAGGAGTGGTATTTGTTGTGTAGTACTGAACAGATAGGAACAATTTACAAAAAGCAAAATCCTTTATATTAGGCAACATTAAGTGAACACATGTTTGCAAGTTCAAATCTCTGCCTACTCCAGCCAGTTGTACCAATGCTACAGGAATCATGAGAACAAGCAGAGATGCATCAAAGAATGTTCAACACAAACCCAAATCACAGTCTAAGGTATTTGTGTTCTGAGTTTTGATTCCTTGGACAATCTATGAGGTAACTGTGAAACTGACAGATGATGTTGATAACTGATATTTGATAAATACTATAAAATATTCTGCTAATTTATAGGACACTGTGCTGTCCAAAAAGCTTCTCTAACAGTCAGTACAGATACACTAAAAAAGTGACAAGAACATACAGGCTGACAGACTTGCCCGCATTGTGCCTTCCACAATGACAAATCTAGATCTCAGTGTTCTGTTCTTACACAATCCTTACGTTTAATCTTTGCTTTAAGGTATGAAAAAAGACTGGCAAAACTTCATTACCTTTGCTTTTCTGATAGGTAAACTCATGGTTTGTCAGGCGAAACCATCTCTTCTTGAAGTTTTTCATACCAAATCGTTTTCTTCCTTGTGCTCTCTTGATCATGAACCTAGTAAACAGGACAACAGTTGTTACAATACACCAGATTTTTTATATACATGTATATAAATATATGCATACACATAAAACATGTATTTATGTATATAGATTTATACATATGTACATATATATTACACACAGACATGATGGCACTTGCAAAGCTTTAGGAGGGGACACACAATGTTTTCTAATTATGGAGGCCTTGTCTTGACAAGCAGAGGAAAGTCACATTTGGATAGGTTTAGTGCATCTGTTAGCTAAGCCTGTCCTTTTTCCAGATCTAGATAAGGGGCAAGACCTGTAGTTTGACTTGCAGTCTACACAGAGGCTCTAGTTAGTTAGTTGAACTGCAGCTTGTGCCTTTTCCTCACTTACAAATCCAGCTAACTGGTTTCTACTACAGCAGAAAAAGGGCAGAATATGGTTAGTACAGCTCTCCTAAGCTCGACCTGTTCACTCTACAAGCTTTATAATTTTCTTTAAAGCTGTGAGAAAACTGAAAAGGTTTAGAGTGTGTTTAATAAAAGGGAGGTGTTAAGATCTCTGGAGCACAGGGACTGCAGCTTTACATGCTTTACTCACTCTCAAGCTCTAGAAACAAAATAAGGATGTTCCACAGCTCCATTTGCAATTGCACATTGATGCTGCAGTTGGAAATGTGTTTTCAATAACACACAAAGCGATCTGACAGCTGAAAGCTAGAACCTTCTGCCGCCCTTTTTTTGGTAGAGAAGGGGCATTCATTTAGTGAGTTGTCAGTTTTAATTGATTTCAAACTTGAATTAGCTTATAAGAAACTGTGACGCATCCAGCATCTTCCTAATCACTAAATCAATCCAAAAACTTCAAGCTGGCTTTGGAAAACCTGGTGACTTCATACTGCTCATCATCACTTTGGGCAGAAAAAAAATGTGTATGCATACGCAGCAGAGAGTTGGTAACAGCTACTCTACATATTACATTATTATGCAGAATACAGAATTGTATAATAGAGTCAGCAAAAACTACTTACTACAGAGTAGTTTTTATCAAGAAGGAAGGCATTATAGAGCACAAAGAGCACACAGAGAGAACAACAAATGATTTGGTTGAAGATTTTCAATAGCAGAGCTAAAACACTTAAGAACAGCTAATACTGTTCCTCACTTCTGGTATCTTCAGTCAGAAACAACTACATTGCATCCAACTGAACCACATGTCTGGTAAAGATCAAACAGAAACCCAAGCTCCTTCAGGCTTTAACTGTTTTGTATCCATCTGAGCTGGTACCTGCCGCCCATTCCAAGTTGTGCAGGCAAAGGCTGACAAGGACTGTATGCTGCAACACTTCTTTTTTAAACCAGTTACAGTCACACACCTCTCTCAAACTTAAAATGGTCAGACAGTTACTGTCTCGGTCCTTATTCTTGGATTACTTGAGAAATATTTAATAAAAACATATGATTCAGGTCATCACCAGGCCCGCTGGAGATAGTCTTCATGTTCCAAGGATAAGGCAAATTTCAAGGGAAGAGCAGACATCCTCGGGCTGGATGATATGCTCTTCAAGTTAAGTTTCTCTTCCTTCTCATGCAAACACTTAAAAGGTGACCTGAAACCACAAACTCCTAGAGAGCCCTCTTTGAAAAATGCAAACCCCATATTGCAGACCATATTTCTAATTAAATTCTTCATAGCTGACATAGCCAAGAGAATAATGTGCTTTTAATTCCCACAGATAGGTTACCTACATTCAAAACCACAGGAGTTATAAAGTCAATTTAAAGGATTTCTTTCTCTCTAACATTCACAAAATATATGAGTAGGGACAAATAGTCAGAAGCATAAACAGAAAAAAGTCTAAGATGAAATCCATTTCAGTGCTGGGTGGTTAGTGATACTATTTCTTCTCACGTTCATGGTAGACCTAAGCTTGGATCTGACTTAGACTTACTTGGAAGCATCAGCAAGCCCCCTTCACCTACAAGAATAGCAGGACTAGTTCTCCTTTTAATTATCTTTCTTTTGGAAAGAACATGGCAGACAGCTGTTAAGCAGCGATGGCATGATGAATGCCAGCAAACCCAAGTGACTACATTCCAAAGCACATACACTATAGCTTTCAATCTACATACTCTTAATAGAGGCAAAGATAGATTAAAAACCAAAAGCAAACAAAAAACTTTGCAAAGGCAAACAGAAGCCCCACTAACCAGCCAATCAATCTAAAGAAGAATCAAATCAAACGATGTGAAAATTGCCACCCACTCCCCATGATCTAACACAGCAATAGTGCAAAATGTCAGGAAAAACAGGCATCAGAAGGTCAATCCTTAACCTTGAGAACAATTTACATGAATGCACTTAAGGGCCTAGAAAACATACGGCCACTTCTTAATCACTTTCAGTGAGTTCACTGGAATACACGGAATGAATATTAAGCAAATCTCAGTGCTTCCTGAAGCCTCTGCCTACACATAAAAGTCCTTTATTCTCTATTTACACCAGGTTTTTGTGTTAAGGAAGGCAAAAAAAAAAGTAAAAAAAGTTGGTCAGCATCAAGGAATAGATAAAATTGTTCTCTGTTGGGTTTACCTGGGCATTTCAAGATTGTTAAAGAGAGTACTTCCTCCCCAAAGTTAAGTCAGACAAGTCTATTGCTACAAAGGAAGGACATGCTGTCAGCTGGTAGCTACAGCAAAGCACCAACTGCGCCTACCATCTTACCTGCATGAACTATTACCATCAACTTTCTTTACTGTTAGTTTAAGAGTCCTTACAACAGCAGCCACAGGCCGAGCAAGAAAAGACAGAAAAAAATCAGACAGGAGCAAAAGAAAGATAGAGGCAGAAAAAATAATGGTTTAGAGTTAGAGGGAAAATGTTACAAACTACACATTTATTTTCAAAAACAAAAGAATGATAAATGTACAGAATTAAAATAGACAAACTTGCTTTCTAGGGACAAATGCTCATTGGAGAAGTGAAGGGAACTGCAGAGGTTAACTGGAAGGGGTAGTCTTGTTTTCACTGAAAACCTAATTTCTGCAGGACTTAGGGCTACCATGAAAGATTACTTTCAAGCAGTAGTTCAGCTTACTGAGCTCTGACAGGAAGAATTTGGATTTTTTTTACTTCCTTCCTCCCAGCTCAAAGAAACTGTTTCCACAGTGCACTTAGATGATCTTAACAACTCAGTTTTGTAACAGAAAAAATGTCAACAATTAGTCTCTAAAATTAACATGGCATTTGGAACATGCTTCCAAATAAATGAAAGGTACTAAAATCAGAAACCGTTCCAAGTGCATCACAAATTTTTCTTGAAATGGCCATGATAATGATTAGCGTATGGATCTTACAGGGTAGCAAAATCAAATTCCATTTGCAGGCTTTGCCCTCACTAAGAAATTCAGTATCTGCCTTCACAGTAGAATTTTACAGCTTTTGTTCACTGAAGTTCAGAAAAGTAAAAAGTCAACTTGATTTTAACACAATGCTGATTTAAGTTTATTTTGCCTTAGCCATGCTAATTAAGTTCTACAGGCTTCTTTTTCCTCCACTTACTGCAAAACATACTTAATTTAAGATGTTTAAATCAAATGAAAGGATGTTAAAATCAGCTATAGCAGCCAAAGAGAGTAGAAATAGCAACACAAGAATCTTCCTACATTCTTCTCTGTACACATGGATGAAATGGGAGTGGTAGAAAAAAAGACAGGTGCCTTAGAATGGTAGCGTGCACACAAGTAGACTGTTTTGCTGCACACGCATGCTTACCCTTCTTTAAGCAATATAGGTTGCTCTATGCTCTTGTGATCTCTCCTTCCTGAAGATGAAATTAAATCTAGAAACTAAAAGGTGAACAAAAAGCACAGATAAAAATGACAGTACCACACTACTCAAATTAAAGTCTTTAACATTTGCACAGCACTACAAGAAAATACTGTAAAAGTAGTTAAACAGAAGCTAATGGCAGAAGCTTGAGGAATCTGGGAGGTTTCTTGGGTTGTAAACTAAAAATAGCACAAATGCTCTTAAGCAGAGAAACTGCAGATGACCAACACTACGTCTTGTGCTTCTCCTTTGTTATATGTATCTTTCACTTCCTCTTGGAGTAAGCAATTTTCATCACACATCTGCAGCATCCTGTGAAGCATGTATGTCTCAAGCTCTAAGCAGCAGCTTCTTCATCATACCTAATTATTAAGTGGAAGTAGATTCCAAGGAGATTCTACTACAGACATGAACATAAATTGATGCAAACTTCTTGAATGTTACAGTTATGAAGAGTCTGGTTTTCCCAATACACGCTTCCTGGTTTACAAACACTATGAATTACATTCTAGGATTCCAAGCACCAGCTTCAACAACACAGTAGGATTTGCAGAACATTCACATTGCATTACTTACATTTTTTACTGCATCTGCGTATTTTTGCTCATTAAAATAGTCATAAAAAGTAGCCATGTAGGACTCCTTGAAATTGGCCTGAAATGCAAAGCCAAAACCATGCATATCATAATACAGTTTATACAGAAAATCTTATTGTTAACAGGAGTAGACCATGAGGCAAGCCACCCCAGAGAAGAGGTGGGGTTTTTTCTGGCCAGAGATAAATGAAGCAAAGTGTTACTTTGACATTGCACAGCACACATTCAGTAGTACCAAATCCTTATTTCAAAAAGGTAGCAGAAAGCATTTCAAATGTTCTGTTACTACAGTTAATGATGCATTCTTCAAAAGCTTCAAGCTTTGGCTTCTAAACTTGGTTCTAAAAGAAGCTGACAAAGTAGAGAGAAGGAATTCTATTGTCTTGAAGGATTCATCACTGAGGTACAGATTCACCTACAGTTGCCTGTGTGAATCCTAACTAGACCACCAGAAAACTCCAAATTATCACCAGATATAGCAGAGTGGTGCCTTAGGCATGCAAGTTTTATCTCAATCAAACACCCAGAGCATGGCCATCTAGATCTAGTCTCACCATTGACCGGCAGAAAACCAACCTGGTATGAAAAAAAAAAAAGCATAGCCCTTGCCCTCACTGGGTGATTCTTCTCAGATGAGCTTTAAAATGCTGAAACAATCTGCAAAGCCCTGCATAGCTGTTATCATGTACCAGAGGCAAGTAGAGAACTTAATGGTTTTTCCTGATCACTATCTTACTTCCAGAAGGAAGAAATGAAAAGCCCCAGAACAGACGTCTAGGTTGGTCACACAATTTTGCTTTACTGAAATCTAGTTCAGATTAAGACAGATTTAGTTTTCCTGTGAGCATGAGAAGCTTATAATCAAAGCAAACATAATGAGTTTTGCATAAGCCTAGTGCAACTCAAGCATTTTAAAGGCTTAATTACAATGAGTGAAAAAAGATTAAAAAAAAAAAAGAAAATCACTTCCCTAAATTAAGCCTTTAAATGAAAATGGCATACTTACAGATTTAGATTTTGATAGGCTGCCTAGCGTTTGAATGGTTTTAGAGATAAGCGTCAAAGTTCGAGAAGTCTGAGGATCCTAGGAGAGAGAACAATATTATATGGACTAGCTATTTAAAATATGGACTAGAGGAAGGTAAACTACATTTCTTCTTTGTTATTTCACTTGCAGAAAAGTAACATAAAATTAGAAATTTTACAGAAAATTACAGGAAAATTAGAAATTACAGGAAAAAAACTTGCTTTTTTTAAAGGCTTTTGACTCTAACCATCATGTTTCATAGCTACTCTATTGCTCTTCAGAGAACCAAAGGCAATCACTTGCAAAACAAAAATAGAGATTTATATCTTGAAGACTGTCCAGGTCCTCCCCGCGACCAATAAGAACAACTACAAAGAGTCTTGCATAAGTTGCTTAACATCCAAAACATTTCCAACATTGCTGACAATCAATCCAGCATTAATGTAATGCAGCAAAAATGAAGCAGCAATCATCTTTACTGCAGCATCTTAGACCATCTACCTTGTTTTGTCCTCACATTTCACTGTTTCTCCTGTACCTCCCAAGTTCTTCACGCACACATTCATTCAACATATGCTTCATAACCAAGACAGACATAGCAGATCTTTGAACTAACAAAGGTACTTCTCCTAAAGGTTATTAAAAGAACTGAAGAAAGAATCTTGATAGACAGACTATGGTGACAGAACCATATACGTAGCCATAAAAAAAACTGATACAGTACTTACTGGATGGTGTGGTGTAAGCTGAAAGAGGTTTGGAGAAAGAATGGCAGGAGCAAAGAATCTCAGGAAAATAAAGCTGCTAACAGCTGTATACCTCACATCTAGGTCACCTATTGAGAAAAATATCTCTATTCAGCATTTAAATAATCCTTCCTTAAAAACCTTCTGAAATTATCAGAATGCCTTCAGAAAGCTAACTGAAGCATGTGCTGGAAACGTATGTATTTGTGAGTTACAGGATTAACTGATGATGGATTTGGAGCCAGAGATCAGCTAGCATAAATCAAGGAAATGTCAATGACAGTCTTTTAGAAAAAAAGTGAGTTTGCAACACAGGCTACACAGAGAACACTATTCACTTTTCCACCGCACAGGAAATTTCATACAAACATCTGATAATCCATCTATGCATTGCAAGTATGATGAATAACTTACACAGTTTATGAAATTTCAGCACAGAGGCCAACTCTCCATTATCTAGTTATAGCCCTAAGCGTAACTGCTTTACAGATTCCTAATGTATCTATTCCAGTTGGTAATTACAGAAAATACTATTTATTTATTTTTACATAAAGTAAAGAGCACAACAGCACAATCAATGACTTTCTGCTTGAGCTTCTCTAATATGAAGTTGACTGTTTAAAAGATAAACTTGTATTACTCTCTCTAAAATTTCCTTATTGTAATCTGTTTCCCTTCATGAAAATACATAGTATAGTTGTTTTGCTCAATTCTGGTTTTATATTGCCTGCTCATTCTCACAGAGCCAAAATAACAAGGAGGAAGTGGAAAGAATTCTTTTGACAGCCAGAAAACCTTAGCAGCACATGGGCCTCCTAGGGCAATGAGCTTGCAATGATTCAAATAATTTATAGATTGGCCTTTATTACAGATTGACATATGAGCAGAAAATAATTCAGCTGCGTGAAGTCTGCAGAATGAGCCATTACAAAAACCTGAACATCTGAAATCTAAGCATACTTGCAAATATTGAAACCACAAATACATACCATCTATCTTTTTAAATGCTGTTTTCCTTTGAAAAATATTTAAGGAAAACTCATACAATCATTAAAGGTCATGTTCTTTGAGGAATGAATAATCAAGAAGAAAACATCATTAATACACACTCCAAATGGTATTTTGGATAAGCTGCTGTTCAATTACTAACTCCATCATGGATCATGCACACTGCTAGACTACACCTATATTTAAAAGCTACCTACTAGTGATGTAAAATATACACTCACCTTGGAAACGTTTGGCAGCTGATTCTCTCAGTGAAAAGAAAATATCACACATCACTGTAGGGCAGCTTACACCAGATTTTGTAATTACAGTAAAAATGCGATCAACGTATTGCCTCAGATTTTCCTGAAAAATGCAGATTATAACAAAATTAGCATCATTTTCTGCTGCAGAAAGTGGTATTATTCCTAGTTTTATTCATAATTAAAGATTCTCATTTTCAACATTATATACACTTGCAAAACAATCTCACACTCATTGATACTCTATTTGGTAAATACAAATACTCAAGTGCAAGAGTAAAAATACTATTCTTATCAAAACCAAACATCAAGTGGCTGTGTGGCATATCATACCTTTTTGTAGCACCATTTTCTACATCCTCAGTAGAGCCATGGGCTAAGTTATCCTTGTCCCCAAGGACAGGCAGAGAAGTGATTAACATTCTACAGATATTGTATTTATAGTGTAATGTAAAGCTGTTGTAAAATAATTATAACTGTTCATGGTGATAAGAAAGCTTTCAGTGTATTCTAATGAATTACAAAATTACTTGCAACATCAAACATCTGAGGACCTCAGCTAAACTTGATAGCATTAACAGAGATTACATCTTCAAAATTTCATGCATACCCTATTATTTTCCAGGTTTTCCCCATCTCTTAATTTCACAGGATCAATTTCACAAGGTTTATGGACCTGACAGATCTAGGAAAAAAATACAGTGAATAATTAATATATCAGTTTACCTTCAAGTAGAAAAAGTTTTGTAAAAAGCATAATCTGTTAGTTTTTGGGGGTTAAAGGCAAAAGCCAACTTTATAAATTATGTTTTTTTCCTCTTAACAAAGCACTGAAGGTAAATTACATGTGATCTTTGTTTTTTTCCAAAAAGTAGCAATAATTTGTTCTACCCTTTCCTTCAACTGAAATGAAGAATTGTTTTGTTAGATGCTCTCAAGAAAGGCTCTTCATGAAAAGTCCTATTTTGCCAGCACAGTCAACTTTGAAAGTCTATCTATATTCTTTAAAAACTTGACAATGTTTGATGAAACATTAAAACAACAGCTGAAGAAATTGTCATATCATTTAAAGGAAGTCTGTGGTCTGAAAGTGTTGCCCAATTACTGCGCTAAAATACCCACACCCACCATTCTGGACTGGATAGATAATAAACCATAGTTAAAATACATGCATCACATACACAAATATCTAAGAATAATTTTATTCTTTTATACCCATTGGATGAAATATATTACTTATGGCTTCCAAGAAGCATTCTGCTGTATACATTATTTATTAATCTAAGTTATTACTTCATTAATTTCTCAGAAACAATAAATGTTAGATTTTATAAAACATGGTAATTTAGTTAAATAAATGGAAACTTTCCTTTTCCTTTAATACAGTCCAACTGTTTCTGAAGTGGATGACTCAGCTGTGGCTAAACTAACACACAGGATTTTAACATAAAAACAGACTGTTAAGCATTATTCCTACAAAGTTATCTTAAATTGGGAAGGAATAAACAGTATCTGCTCTCTGAAGGCATTTTATAGTGACATTTTATCAAATAAACAGTATAAACTGCTCTTACCTCATCTATAATTGGCTTTAGTGTAACTTGCAGATAATGCATCCCTGCCAGTTTCATTGTCTCATCAATGCACTTGGAAGTTAATGAGTTTCCTCTGAAAATGGTGTTTGGATCTCTGGAAGTGAACAATTTTCTGTAATTTAGTCTCTTTGTAATAAACTGCTAATACAGGGAAATAAAAGAAGTGGTGAAAGGTGATGGAAATCTGAGTGTGAATGCACAAACAAAAACTCCCTTTGACACCAGCCTGCCATTAAATGCAGTCACGTAGCATTTAGTGCACTTCCAGGTTATAAAAGAAAAGCAGCAGTCATGGTAAATCCAGAGGGACTACAGATTTCCGTCTTTGTATTAGTGCAGTGTGCTCAGTACACCATCCAAACACATGGCAAAATGCAGGCTTAAATCAAAGGGGTTTAAAAATCAAAGGGGAAAAATGCACCTGGTTTCACACGCTGCTTAACAGCATTAATTTGAGTAAGGGAAGGAGGCAGTGATTTTAGTCTCACAACAACACTGGACATTACACGTGACCTACTACCTTCTCCTACAACATGAGTCCTTGTAAGCTGGGAATGAGATGAAAACACCATCTCCAATGACATAGGCATCTTTTCAAACTGACTTACAGCACTGTCCTATGATAACACTATTGTGATCACTCATGATTAAACACAGGGCAGATCCCCATTCTGCCCCGAGAACTGTGTGGATAGCTGATGCCGTGATCACATTCTTCTGAAAGGCCACGTGCACCAGATTCTTCTTGTACTAGATATATGGCCACTGTAATTAGTTCAGCTTTAGCTAGCTGCACTAGCACGTGGACTTTTTTTTAGTATTACTTGCGTTTTGAAAATGCAAGTAATTTCATATTAATTTTATACCTGCAATTCCTTGTATAGCAATTTGTTATGCAGATAGGTACATGATCAATGATCTCATCTACACCCATATTGTCAAAACCTGTCCCTACTGACAGCAGATCAAACTTGGATATGAAATTATTTGCTTGTTCTTGTACACACACCGATGTCTTTTCTGTTGTTTATAGCTTACTACAGTTGTACCCATTTACAGGCAGTGAGCAACAAAATGAATTAATTTGCTGGATTCATCATTTTGTTTCATAGAAAAGTAAGCTCACTGCCTGTTACAAAGGTCAGAAAGCCCTGAAAACGAACACCATCTTTGCTATTTTACCACAGGAACATAACTGAGTAGGGACCGGCAAATTTCCTCATAGTACAGCAACCAAGCTGTTTCAGTCAACCTGCAGCACAGAAAAAATACACCTACCTACAGGAAGGAAAACACTCTATCCCTCAGACACTCCAAAATAAGCCAACCCACACAGAGACTTCATTTTGTACTGAGGAAGCTGTTACTTTAGAGTCAATATCCATCATTCCCCTTGACTCCCAATTCTCTCTTCTACTGTCACTCAAGAGCATGACTACATAGGCACAAGGCTTGTGGCAAAAAATGTTCTTTAGGACTTGCCTGGTGTGAATATGAGATCTCACACTGTCAGCACACCAGTAAGTCAAACAAGGGACTTAAAAGAAGTGACCAGAAAAAAGATTGTTTTCTGCTATCCACTGCCAAATCAAATCACATCTTTGTTCCTCAGCTCTCTAATTGAAAAACTTAGACACACAGCTTTCCTTGAATATTCATGACAAGGAAGAAACTTGCTTTTTATTTTGAACAAATTCAGCAAACACTTTTACTCAGCACTAAATGTCTTATTAGCACACTCATGATCTCATATGAACAGCTGAAGGTAATGTAGGATTTCACAGTTATCATAAATTATAATTCAGACTAAGAAGAGTAAAAATCCCTGCTCTCAGACCTTACAATAGTCTTGCAAGCAGACTTCGCCAAACATGACGGGAATTCATCCTGAAATCAAACTCGTCAGATCTTCAGAGTAGTGAATGTGTTTATAAAGAACTCTGCCACTCAGCTGGGAAGAACAGGAACAACTCCAGCAGTTTATTTTGAAATTACAAAGTTCTAGCTCTAGAAACTGAGGGGAGGATCCTAACATTAGCCAATGCAGAGTTTTGATAGCAATTTGTTCTTTTGGTACTTACTGAGTTCTCTTCACTTCAGCATTTGCAATGGCACTTATGAAAGGCACAATTCTGCCATAGTGTAAGAAAAGCCTGACGAGAGGTATGGCTGCTTCCTGTTTTTCTCTGCAAACTTCACCCAAAATGTGTGCAGCTGATGCTGAAACAGGCTGAACAGTGGAAAGAAATAAAAACTTTGAGAGATCTTTCCAGGAAAAGCATCCTTTTTCTTTCTTTTCCCATTAGCTCCTTAATGCAGAACCCCACACAACAGTTGCAATGGCCAGTGACCCAAACATGCCTGTACATAATGGGTAGATATCACATTCCGGGCTTTTTTGGCTGCATGTGCTGATCAGAAGAGGGCAGCAATTTAAAAACTTTTACAGTACAGTCCCTTTTTTTCCTCCAATTTTTAATGGCTGTCTTTTCACTGAATGCCACTGTTGCCTGGGAAGCAAGTGAGGAATAAGAACTCTAACCCATCTCAATGTCAAGTCACAGCAAGTACAGAACCCAGTTCTACTGAAAAAATAAAATCACTGTTACAACTGCTAAAAGGATACATATTGGCACATATGGTCCAACCCTCTGACATTTCAGGACTAGCTGTTGGTTTGGGTTTGGTGTTTTTTAAATTATGCAAGCAAACCTGCTCCTCTCCAGTAAAGGAAAACCAATTGATCAAACTGAAGTTTACTTTGTGTTTTCACATGTAAAATTAGCAAGCCACGGAGAATATGCTGCTGCTAAAACCACTGGTGTTCCTGGGTGTGCCTTCACCCATCATACTGCACGAAGATAAAGATCTTCTCTGCAAGGACTGAAAACAAGCACCAGGGATATGCAGAGTTTAAAGCCCTCAGGTCTGAAAAGGAAGAAGCTTAAGTCTGGTAATTACACAACTATGGTGCCAGCAAGATAGTGACAAACAATTCAGACAGACCCCTGTGAGGATGATCTGCAGGTAAACAACAAGCAGTGCAAGCAAATTACCTCAACATCTGCAGATTTTAGTAGGAGGTCTCTAAGTGGACTGTAATAGTCTGAGGAAAAAACATGGTCCTCAGTGTAAACCACATTTAACCTTAAGGAACCGAGGTCATCAGGTTTCAATGACTTGTTACCATTATCTCTGGGCTGCAGGAAATACCTGATATGCAAAAAATAAGACAGAAAATTTATGCTGAAAAACAAGATTATCTCAGGCTATATATGAACCTATATAAAATGTACAGATGCACACAATATTTATATATGCATCAAATTCCTAAGAATTCTGAATCAGACTTCTAAATTAAGTTTGCCAGTCTGTTTTGCACCAACTGCAACATGGGAAATTCTGATCATAAAGATTTATGTAGATATGATCAAAAACCCACACTCTAAAACTACAGCACTGCCAATGAACTGCAGTAAATATCATAAAGCAGACGTATTAGAACTCCCACGTGCAATGCAGAGACAGACTGAAATCTCTAATCACCTTATCAAAATGTCTTGTTCTTACAGTTGCTAAGATTACTTTGGCCTGCTGACAAAAAAAGATACAAATCAAATCCATTTAAACTTTATCATATAGCAGTAATTACTCCTAAGTCTTCACAGCAGACATATGTTTCTACTTATTCTCCAAAAGAAAAATGTCAAATACCATGCTTCATAAGAACTAGACTGTCGGAGAAATTTCAAAGGGAGTCTCAGTTCTCCTAGAAACTCATCTCCAAACTTCAGGTTACTGGCATTCCAAAGATCAACTCTGTAATAAAACCAAATAATTAAAAAAAGATTAATAATACATAAAAAAATTAAAATCAAATAATCCCAACCTTGTTTTCAACTTTGGGGTTTTTTTCCCCTCAAGCCTGAGTGAGAAACTCTCAAAACTGTATAACAGTGCTTTCCAAATAGCAAAGAGACAAACTTACCTTAGATTTCTGGAACCTTGCAATTCATCTCCATGAAACATCAGTGAAAAAAATAATCTAGACTACCTTTCCCTCATCTGCACTGTTTCCACTATCCAAAGATTCAGGAGGCTGTCTGGCTATCCCAGATAATAGAAAAATACAGGTAAAATGGACACCAGGGGAGAAAAAGTGTAGAGATATTTAAGGTCTCCATACTGTCAGTCCCAGTCTAATCTATGTGAAAAAGTTATTCCTGGGGAGATTCCAATTGAACACAAGAGTGTTTTTCACAATGAGAACAGTCACTGGAATATCTCCCCAGGGAAGCGGTGGGTTCCCCAACACTGGACACTTAAGATGCAGCTGGACAGGATGTTGGGCCACCTTGTCTAGACCATGCTTTTGCCAAGAAAGGTTGGACCAGATGATCCTTAAAGTTCCTTCCAACCCAGTACTCTATGGTTCTGTGATAATCTAAGATTACTAGCAGGTAAGGGGCAGCTTTACAGAGTTAGGCTGAATGTCTACACAGTCCTTCCCAGTGCTTTAGCTCCTGGGAAGACTGTGTCAAGCTTACAAATTTGTTGCACCTAAACTAGTTAAGACAGTTCTACCACTCTGTATGATCAGTGTATTGACTGAAGCCTACACAATTTTTGGCACTTAGTCCCTCATATTTGGGAAGTTCTGGTATGCATCTCCAGGTGATACTTCCTTCCCTTTAACATTAGGATATGACACTACTGTACTGGGATTCAAAGTAGAAGTACTGGTGCCTAACCTAGCATTTATAGATACAATACCCACTTCAGAGCAATGGTTTCAAACTACAGGGTAGTTGTTTCAGTACATATTTTAAGGTTTCCTCCAAGACATATTTTTATTTTAAAATAAGCTCAGCTGAGAATTCTGCAGCTAAGTTGCAGTCTGAATATGCCTTAACCTTTGGGGGAAAAAGATACATGGGAAAAAAATACAGGTTTTCAAATAATGAAGATTTTTAGAAGAGCAACTTCAATTTGGGTAAGGTGCAAAGTCACTCAGTTATGGACATGTTTACACAACCTTTCTAGTCTCAAGGAAGTCACAGTAGGCTTGTCAAGGAATGGATGTTGATAGTCCTGCTAAAGGTTTATTTGACCTTATGCAAGTGCAGAGGATGTCACTTTCAAATCCTCTGAGCCTTATATCCCTGTTTCAACAGTGTCTCATGCATCAGGTTTCATACACTAGACACACCATCAGCTCACACTGCATGCCTGTTGGGTTAAGTTCTTTAAACTCTGACTTGACAGCATTTTGGAAGGCAAGAATTCCTCAAAAGGAAAAAAAAATACTTGAAAATTCAACCTCCTCTTCACTTTCTGCATATCTGGTTGGTTACTGTCTTGCTAACTAATAGCTAAAAGCAGATTCAGGAGGAAAGGAATCTTTTGAGAAGTTTATTTACGCAGTCAAACTTAAAATTTACCAGTTATTTACAGGCTACTGGTTTCTAGTTTATCCAAATTCTTTCAAGATGCCCACTAGCAATAACATTTCAAACATATGCAGCCAAAGGGTGTTCTGCTTCCCCCATAGCAACTTGTTACAGAAAAAAAATCAGTGCAACGTATCTATAGAAGAGGAACTAACAACTTAGATGTCACACTACACAGTAAGCAAAGCAGGAATGCAAATTCAGAAATTATTGTTTTGTGCCCTTGGAGTACAAAGCATAAGCAGCATTTAAAACCATACTGTGCAGGACCTGAGAGTCTAAAAGATTTCTTTTCCCTGAGGTTTTCAGAAGCAAAATTATGGCAAGTGTTATTCTAAAACTGGTCAGACTATAGTCACAAACAGAAAGAAACAGCAGAGAGGGGGAGGAGAAACAATTAATTTCACCAGAACATCTGGTCCCTAAGCGTTGATATGCTCTGCCTGCAACTTCCTACACCCACTCAAAAGGAGAAACTTCCATAGTTTTAGAGAAAAACCATGAGAGACTAAGTCTCCTCTGTACCTTGTGGGATGGTATTTTCTCAAGAGAGAAAGAAAACAAACCCCCAAACTCATAAATTGTGTGGTCCGTCCAGAGGGCAATCTAACTCTGACTAAACAGACTGGAGGAAGTGAGCGGGGGTGGAAGGGGAACGTGAGATGGAAACAAAAACACTCTGTCCTACAGGGGACAAAACCTCTGAGCAAGGAGTTTGCCCAACCAAGACTAACACTTTATCTGCTTTTGCCTATTATTTAGTGCTTAATCTTTTCCCAACTATTTTGTAAGCCTCCTCACAAACTATTAATCTTTACCACACTGTGCTGTGTTGGTTTTAAGGAATGAAAGCTTTTTTTTTAAGCTTAGCTC
Organism: Aegotheles bennettii; assembly: GCA_013398125.1. Taxonomy (NCBI): domain Eukaryota; kingdom Metazoa; phylum Chordata; class Aves; order Caprimulgiformes; family Aegothelidae; genus Aegotheles; species Aegotheles bennettii. Next base: position 233,890 of record VZRW01009489.1, on the reverse strand, counting down.
CACAGACAGTCACTTGTCCAGAAAATATACTAAGTAACACAACTGTATAATTCCATTTAGTCCAGTAGTACAAAATAAGAATCAACTGAAATACTAAGTAGTGTGTAACCACTGTCCACCAATATCTAGGGTCCCCTTCCAGAGTCACAAAACTATCAGAGAATCCTACCTTTCATTTTAAATCAGTGCATGGCTGGATATCATGGTTACATAGACTAGTCTGGAACTCTCAAGACACTGTTCAATTGTCCATTCCATCACACACATCCCATGGGATATGGGACTTGTTACTTCTTACCTGCTTATACCATGCAAAGCTTAGCAGAAATACAGGCTGGTGCTGGGATTAAGACATCTGCTGTGCTGCAACACTGACACCACCAAAGCAGCATGGCCTGAACCTGGGCCTTTGCCCTCTCTCCTATGAACTGGGCTGCCCTTAAACCAGCTACCTTTGAACTGCCCCATGCAGATGTTCTCAGAGAAACAGAGTACAGCTCTTGTCTCTCTCACATATGAATAGTTTCCCTTTTCTGTCTCAAGAGTCATGACAAACACAAGTCCATCAATGGCCCTGTAGTGCTGTGATACTACTACTAAACTAACAGGCTACATGAACCAGCTGCTGACTGTCAAACCAGAACAGCCCTCATCCATTCACTGGTGAACACAGATGTGTCTTGCTGGATGGGAGTACCGTTGCCCCTTCCTGGTGTCTCCCCTCCTTTCCTTACAGTAAACTGCTAGGGACTAGGGAATATTTTGGGAGAAAAGCGCTCACCACCTCTCCGGTGGGAATACCTGAGGAGGAAGGGGGTGCCACCATTCTCCCTCAACCTCTCTTCCTGCAGCAGAGGGGAATTTCAGACCATCTGATGCAGAGACAGCACTTTTCAGCTACACTGCACCCAGATCACCAGATCCGAGTTGTGTGTGATGGTATGACGCATACGATACCCTTTAAGTCCTGCACCTCCTATTGTTTCCTCTCCGTTCTTTCTATTCACCAGTCCCCACAGACACTGTTGACAGGCCTCATCAGGCTCTAAAATAGTACTAAGTGGGTAGCAGGGGGTGGAGCTGTTTTGGTTTTGAAATCAGAGTTGCTTCTTTCCTGTGCAATGGATTTCATATATGTATCATACCCAGCCTTGCAAGAAGGGGTTAAAGTCTGTCAGGCAAAAGAGAAGAGAAACTGCTGCTGTACCAGAGAAACTCTGAGCTCAAGAGTTTCCTTTCAGGGAAGAAGTACCTTATACAGGTTGCTAAAATTAAATGATAAAACAGACCCTTTAAGCGAGAGCATCATGGAGTTTCTAGGTTCTCTTGGAAAGCCAAGGAAAGGAGGAGAAGGGAGCACAGACACAAAAGGCTGCACTTGATGCAATTGCACATTAGTATACACACACTGTGTAGAGGATACCAAGGAAAACAATGAGGATTTCTCCTGCAGAGGAACTGTCACACATTCACATACATCTACAGGACAGTGGAGGTAAAGGAATATATAGATATAGTGACAAAGACTCCTGTCTTGATTTATGAACAGTGAAACTATGCTTGCCACTTTGAAAACAATCTACTACGAAGCTACACAACTTTGGAATACAAGTTTATTAGCACAAAGTGTTTTATATTACCTAATCTCCATTTTGTCAACTTCATCAACATCTTCAATATCAAAATGGGATTTCTTGTTGTAGCTACTGGGTCTTGTAACCTAATAAAAAGGAGGAAACTTTAACAAATAGATCTGATACAAAAGCATTCCTATGTTACTTGTACAAAGCTATGAAAGATTTCAGTCTTTTAGTACCAGCAGTGATTTCAGTCCTGACTCTGAGAACATTCATGCACGTGAATAAAGAGGTTGACTAAAGAGATTCCTCACTATACAAAAGTGATAGTTACGCAGTCATATCCAAGAGTAACTAGATACTCCACACTTTCTATACAGAAAAAGGACATCTAATATTACTGCAGTATTTTTGAGTTTACATTGACCAAAGAAAAAACCATGCAATGGAATACCAATTTTATAACCCATCTAGGGAAATAAAAGGGCAATTAATAATTGGGTTTTAAATACAGCTGTACAACAGATGCCCTGAGGCACTCTGAAGTGGAGGGGGAAGAACCCCAAACCCACCCTTTAAAACATTTTACAGTGGATCTAACTAAAACTGGGAATTTCTGCCTGTCTTGATATCCTGGAAGTAAGTTTATCATGCTCATACAAAAAACACCACATAGATCCAAGAGATGCTAGTCTGTGTTGCGCATACCAGAATATAGAACCAGGTGCACAGTTCACCAACCATATTTGCAAGACTGATAAACAGTAAAACATGGGCAGAAAATAACATGAAGATGGTGTAGAGCACTAGCAAAAAAAGGTTTTGTACAAATGTTTCTTACAAGTTGTTTTCTATAGTGATTATAAAAAGACTTTGATGGCTGTACTTTTGCATAGTGTGTCAGAAACTTGAGAAAAAGGCTACCCCACCCAGCTGAAACCACAGCAGGAACTGATCAAATGTAAGTGTGTATGATGTGTGGGTTCAGCTCTTGGTTGCACGCAGAACCTGAACTTTATTGTAGGTTTAAATACAGTTGTGGCTTAATACTTCCCACTCACAAAACCCAGCTTTTATTGTAAACTTGACTTCTTGGTTTTATATCGTACATCAGATGCAGATGGTACAAACAAGAGAGGCAAAGATATAGCTGCAGAAGTAGAGAGGAACCAGAAAAGAATCTTCAGCATGGGACACTCAACAAAGCCTTTTTTTGTGTGTATATGTGTAAAGCAGTCACTGTTTTCCAGGCAATACATGAAAACTAAAAGGTACCAGCAGCACTGGAGACCAAACCCTCTAGGCTATAATTGAATTAAATGCACCTGTAAGCCCAAGAGGATTTAAATACAGCCTACAACTTCAGTAGCTCAGCACAAATTTTCTTGCTCTACCTTTGCAACTGTCGTCACTGTGGTTTCAAGAAATTACACTACAGAACTTCAAATGACATTTTCTACTAGTATTGTGAAGCTAATGGTGTATTTTTTAATAAAACACTTAACAGTTTGCTTCCTTATTATGTGTAGCACAAGTTCTTAAAAAAGTTATAGTATAAGTGTAACTTACAGCACATCCCTTTTAAGTAAAGATTTTTCTGAGAAGTTTTGCTGGAGTCTGCATGTATGAAGTCACTCTGTTCACCTGTACGACTGCTTAGTGAGCAGATTAATATAGCTCAAGAGTGGTATTCTAGAAAGATAGCTGTATGAGGCCCATCCATTCCAAGGACGGAACTGGAGAAGAGGGAACCCCCACTCCACAGTGCTGAATTAGCTGCCACATTCCATTTTACAGAAAAGGGAGCACAACTCTGCTGTGCTGGTTCCTTTCTTTAGGCAAAGCTGGCAAGCCATATGGCAGCTGCTGATTTTTTTCAGCACATGCAGGTTTGCAAACAGGTCCCCCCAGCACTACCTTCTTTGGTTCCCATAAGAGGATTTTTTTCCTGCAGCCGCATGTACAACTCTGAGCTACCACCCCACGCTGCAGCTGGAGCGGTGGTGAAAATGGCTCCTAATCATCAGGTGCAAGTTTCGCTCATAGCACCCCCTAAATAAGCCCTTAGATTTTCCAAACCAATGACAAGCTATTTTCCATTTAGAAAATTAAATCTGTGCAATTTTTTTGTTGTAGAAAGGAAAGCACCCATTCACTGCCTTTTACAGATCATCATCTTCCTTGGAGGCATGGCCAACCACTGTGCTAGCAGGCTGCAGGAAAGCTAACGAAGCTGTCTGGAAGTAGTAAGTGACACCACTGTCAACAGCGTGAACCTGTGCAGCTCCACAGGAATCGGAGCACTACATTAGCAAGCACCAGCCACAGGACTGCCCGTCTCATTAGTGAATGTATTTCCTAGTCACAGCAGTTCTACTGAACCCTGTCCCTTGGAGACATTTAGCCAGATATGTACTAACTACTTTCACAAAATGACATAAATCTATGATGGCTCTGTCTGCACTAAAGGTATGTTTGTATTTCAGAGTTATGGCTGATGCAGACATTTCCCAAGCTCTGCTCCTGCCCACACAGAAAACATTTTGCTCCGAGTTAGCAGAACAATTGGGGCATGGGCTTGAGTTTAGGTTTTGCTTCTGCTGATGCTTGCACGCAACCCGGCTCTCAGCATAAAGGCAAGCTAAGCAAGCCTCCAGCCCCCTCCACAACTCCAGCTGGAAGATGCTTTCCATTTTTCTCCTTCCTCTCCCAATATGGCACCACCTGCCAGGTTTAGTGTTTAAATACCAAAAATTTGCTGTTCCTGCAGTGCATAGTAGGCTGAGGAATCACACAGGTGAAGTTTTGTAGTTTATAGTGTGAATTCCTGGATTACATTCTCATTAAAAAGCTCTTGCTGCCAGATGCCTCCAGAACTGCCTGTTAAGAATAAGGAAGTCCATTTTAGTTTATTTACATATAGCAACACTCTTGTGTCACTGCCAAAGGCCACAGCTCTGTGCCAGGTGATGGACTGAAAATCCTGGGCCGCCCTTAGCGAACACACAGACAGTAAGTGCAGCTTCAGTGCTCGGGACCATGGGAGGCTGCCCCCACCAACCATGCCCATGCAGTACCTCCATGCAGTCTCACGGAGTCTGGCAAGCAGACACAAAGGCTCACTGCTAGCTAGTCTGCAGTGAACTTGTACACTAGGAAGAGATGTGTTGGGTTACCAGAGGAAAGACTACCTTAGCTAGGCATCTTGGCTGACCCTCAGGGCTTCCACCACTTTAGGCAGTGAGAAAATGCTCCTGCCAATAAAGAACTTGCTGTATCTGTTCCTCAAATCCAAATACATTCCAACAACAAGAGCACATTTCTTCTGGTATGACTGACTTGAGATTAATCAGTACAACTGTCAGCTTCTAGACAAAGATGGTGGTGGTTTGTAGAAGGAGGAAGAAGGCATAAATAAGCCCCTCACTGGCACTGCCAAGAATGCTATGTGCATTTCAGATCTGCACAGTGCAACTGCACTTGTATAGCTCCTCTCTCCCCAGCTCTCCTTCCTGATATGGCTGCCTGTGCTCCTGAACTGATTCAATAAACCACATCCCTAGGTGCCATCCCTATGCCAGCAACAATTTCTAATATAAATGTGACCTGAATGATGCAAGCCATATGGGCAGAAAGGGCTTTTCAGTGATATGCCAACTGCATTGTACTACCCTGGCTTTTCATCAGCTTCATTATGCCAGATATGTTCTTAAGGTATCTATTGAAATAGAACAGTTAAGTGTAGACTGGGACTAAGATGTCCAAGAGAAAAAGAAAAGAGAGAGATACACATACTTTAGAAGACAGAATGAAAAGTTTCAAGAGGTATCCAAATTATAAACACATGTGCATATATGTATGGACACACCACAATTACAGCTACTCTTGCCAGAAAGAACCAAAATAAGCACTTCCATGAAAGTTGTATTTTGCCTTAACTGGACTTGTTGAAAATGCTCTGTTAAATAAAGCTGAGGAGGTTTCACCCACTTAGAAGAAAGGCACCAGTATTGCAGCAGACTGGTAGCCAGCCAGAACATCCAGTTTTAAGTGTATTTTTCCTCTACATTTTTCAGTATTCCTAGGAGATAACCTTCCTCCTATTGACTGGGAAAGACAGGGTGGAGCAGCTACAAAACACCCTTTTTTAAAAAAAAATCCCATTCTTAACTGTCCTTTTTCAAAACTCTTCTGGGGTGAGTCATGATGAAATGTAAAGTCTGCTGCTCAGAAGTGCCCACCTTGAAACTTTTCCTACAGAGCACCTGAGCTGAAGCAATATACTGCTCCCTCAGCAGACAACTAGTCTGATCCTGGGTACTTCTTTCCCCTGCATCACACTTTGAAACAGTTTTCAAAGACGACAGCTGGGACAACATGGAGCAGGCTGCTGTGCCAACTATCTACAGCATAGTATTTCAGCTTATCACCCATTCCTTTGGAATACCTACCTCAAAATAAAACACTTCATCAAAATGTGGATTGTTAGTCTTCTTTTTAACTTTAGTCTTTTTGGCTTCCGATCTGAATTAAGGAAAGAAAAAAAAAAAGGGTAAGAAACAACATTAGCAGATGTGTGATCCTAGAACAGAGCCACTGAGGAACAAAGTCATCCACGTGATTTATCTGATAAAGCTGGAAATGCCATGTGGCTCCAGCACAGCAAGGCACACACACTTGCACACATTTAAGAGAGGGATTTGCTGCGTGCCTATTTCTCTAAAGTGGCAGTAATCACAGTCTGTTATGCTCTCTTAAACACAAGTCTTTGAACCCTAGCTCTATCACTCGCTTGATCCAGCAGAATCTTGTATCTGTACGAAGAAACTGGCAAGAATGGGGTTCTGAGCAGCAACATTTGGGAGATGGTCTCAATCTTGATGAGACTCAAATTCCTCATACCCTAAAAGCACAGGAGATAGGAAGACTGACCCAGCTATTTCTGTGTTTTATATTTTATAATCCTAGCCTGAGGAATTAATGAATACTTTTCAGTGGTGTTATTAAATAATAAGAAAAAACAGATTCAGTAAGAATATTTTTATTGCTATATTACCACCTTTTTCCCTGCAGCCCCAAAAGCAACTAGTTAATGTTACACCATAGAATTATTATGAGCAGTGTTCTGTAGGAACAAGGCATGGCAGACACCCCTCAAACCACTCACCGGGCAACAGGGCTGACAAAGCTCAGCACTGCCCATTCATCCTCTATGGGCAGTGCCATCTACCTGTGCCTGCCTTTTAAAATGCAGGCATCTAACTGCTTGGTGTCGGGCTAAAGCCAGCCAATGCATTTCACACAGGCCAGCCAACAGCTGTTTGATGATTTCTAAATGTTACGAACCCACACTTGATTTGTTCTCGTTACCTACACACAAAAAGCTCTGTGTTGTCCTGTGTCACCAATCTTCCCCTAGAGCTATGATAATAAGAAGGCATAGATAAAACAGACACAGATGGAGAGGCACATCAGCCATGTGGAAAACTGACCTACTAATCATCTCATCCCAGAATCTATCCCTCATTCTCATGCAGCAAAGCCGCTTAGATAGCTTGCAACTGCTTATATTAACTGGACAACTCCACATATTCTTTTACAGAGGTCAAGTAAAGCTGGGCCTAATTCCCAGACCTGCTACAGGCTTCCTGTGTGACTTGAATGGGCCAGTCCACCAGTGTACAATGTTCTCCCATATACAGTACAGGCACAGAAACAGCTTTGGTCAGAAGTCTGATGGCTCTTTATGTACAAATCACACAATAAACAGCAGCACATTTGTTGACATTTTTATGCTTGGCACAGCATAAATGTAGCAGAAAAAAGCAGCTTTCCTACTCTAAAAGGAGAGGCATTGAAAAATCCAGAGAGGAGAATGATGTACAGATTAAGAATATCCCAGTATTCCTAGTAGGAGCTGAGAGATAAGAGAGACTAATCGCCTCCAGGACATAGGGCAGACTGCCTATCCCATCTCATCAGTCACACTTGCCAATCAACCTCTTCACTGATAAGCCCATCTGGGAGGGGACTGGGAAGCAGGATGTAGAACAGGAGGTGATTACACCAAGCACAATTATTGGGCAATTATAGAGCAGTGGATGGGAATAAGCTGCATGCTGCTTGCTGGAGATAGCGGGCAAGCCTTCTCCCATCACCAAAAACCAGATAGAAATAGGATCAGGCTATGCTGCTTCTTCTGAAGGGAAATATGTTATGAGCTGTCACACATCATCCAGACTGGGGGGTGGAGGGAAGCAGACACAGAAAGGTAAGTTTGGACATTCAGGGATACAAGAGTTAGTTAGTCAAAAAGTCTCCTTACAGTTTCAGTACTAGCCACCCACTACTACCTGAAACAACATATGGGCTTAAAACAGCAAAGCATAAGACTCAAATACACAGCTCATTACTGGTGATAAGGCGTAACACACCTAGACAAACATGAAGAAGACTGCTCTGCATGCAAGGTAAGTATTTGTCAAGAATGCATCTTATTTATAGTATTTTCAATAAATTATTGTAAAACATTATGAATAACTCCTGGTACCAAATGTGATTCTTTGAGGTCATAGCAGAGCTGTTTTGTTTCTAACATGGGACAGACATAAAAGATTACTCCAGATAAATAGAAACAAAACAGTGACACCCAACAGCACAGGAATTCTTTATAATAGAACAGGAAAATTTAATCTCAAATTTAAACTGAAGAATATTATGCAGAATCTCATTACTAAAACCTCATTCCAAATTTTATCCATGCTATTATGTCAACATGTATCAAATTATAGGACTGAGCCACCTAGGGTTTTGACATACACATTAATTTGCCACACCTTGAAAGTGAAAAGACTCGAAATATTCACATAAAAATGTGCATACTCTGCAAGATGTTGATGTACTCTGCTTTCTCTTCTGCCCCTGCCAAAAATGAGGCAGTAAATTTGCTCACAAACTGTCCTCCAACTGTGAGGTGAGAAGATGCAGAAATTAAGCCTAACCACAAATTACACACTCCAGGATATTCAAATTATTCAGAGAGTATTCAGACCTCTACATAAATCAAAACTGCACGCACAAACACTTAACATATTCTAGTGGTGTCTAAATACTCCCATCTGCCCATCTGAGAATGCAGATTTCTAACAGACAAAGCAAACAGAAACTATCTTTATAAAATGGATGCTCTTGCTCTTGTTCGTGCAATACTTGCCTGGAGGGTCCTGCTAAGGTAACGGTGGCGTAAGGATCACACTGCCCATTCACAATGGGAAGCCCCTGGCATTCTAAAACTCTAGAAAAGAAGAAAATGCAGACAAATCAATGAAATGGGAGGAGACTGGAATGAAAATAAAAGCAATACATTTTCATCCTGTTCCCTTTTTGCAATACTTTATACTAGGGAATTGAAATGTCACTAAGCACAAGCCTTGAATTTGTACTTAAGCTTGAAAACACATTTTGGTCTTAAATACTAACTTTAACAGGGTCAAAAATCCTGTTAAATTAATGAGAAATCTTGACTTGAAGGATTGTTACTATGCAAGTACAACAATTTGAAGTTCATTAAATAAGAATCTGCTGTCAAGATGGGAGCTGTCAGCACTTACTCATCAAAAAAACAAAAAACCATCAGAATTTACTTCTGTAACAAAAGATTAAAAAAACCACACAGACAGATCCCAGCAGTAGTCAAGTAATTTCCCAGAATCACATTCCTGAAGATCTCTGTGCTTCTGACAAAATTTGGCATGGGCTTATTTGTAAAGGTGAGTTAACTACAGATGAGGAGACAGTGTGACACAGCCATCTTGCACCACAGAACTTTTAAATAGCAAACCTGAAGAAACACACTCAGCAGCTCTGCACTGGAGGGACAAAATGGAACAAATTGGGGTTTGCTGCAAGCCATAGTGAGAAATCTGCACTTATGCACTCTCATTTCAGTATTTCATTTGAAGAGAAGAAAAAAAAAAAATCAACACAACCCTAAAAAACAGCAAAAAAAATTTCATGTTTCACAAGTTAAAGTCTACTGAAGAATGCAGCACCAATTGGAAACTAAGGCAAACAAGCCAGTTGCCAGGACTCTCCCTGCTGAAACAAGTTCTGCTTCTGACAGGTAAGCCTGTTGGGCTCATGTATTTACACAATTATAACTGGGAAATTCCAGTGAAGACAAACTCTGAAGCTCTTTAGGCAGGTGAGCAGTACTATACTTGCAGCGTGAAATGTCTTGCACACTTCTGGGTGCAATAAAATCAACAAGAAATGTAATATCCATTTTACTGCTTTCAGTGACAGCAACTTTGATACAAAAAAAATTAAGAGAAAAATTCAGTAACAGATAGTGCATCATAACTTTATCCAAAAAAGCAAGTTATTTAGTAACATACAATATGGACTTCAAATACAGTTTACCTACAGACCTACTACTTAGTCTGCATAAAGGAAGGAAAAAATTTAATATTCTGTCCCAATACAAGAATGATTTTTGTACCAGAGGAGGTACAATCTAGATCGGTTCCCGCAGTCCCAGGAAGCACACCAAGATTGAAGATCACACTAAGAGGACACACACACACACGCAGCTGAATTGATATGTTAAATTCATAGCTGGATTCTCACACCTGTGGTCCTGCAGAATAAAGGCTAAATAATTGGTTTAATACAGACAGCCCCCAATAAAGCATTCACTCACCAGTTCATTTGCATAGCCCCTAGATGCATGGAAAAGTATTCAGTTATTAACCTAGATGAGTCCTCTTCTCACTGCTGATCCACTAACACTACTGCAAAAGAGAATTCTGTTCCATGTTCTGCACACTCAGTTGAAATCATAGGTCAAAAAACCATCGAGAAAGTTAGGAAAATCTTGGATCGCAGAGGCACTATGCTGCTTTTATTTCGGGACTTCTATTATTTCACTACCAGTTTACCTTCCACACAGAGAATTTAGGAGCCTCCTAGATGCCTAGTTTGGCAGGTAGCTAATATTGCAGAGTACTAACCATGCAAACAGCAAAATTCAAGCCACAAATATCGGCACCAGCAGGAAATGAAAGGTACAAGCTCCAATAACCCTCAACTTCAAGCAACACACAATGTATGTGATTTGACTGTCTAAGTGCATGCATCTAGTGCCACTTGAGATGACTGAACAAGTTTTCCCCCAGTCCCTTTCTGCTGCTCCAGAAAAGCAGGAGGTACCCATGGCACATACATACATTTGACAGCTCCGTGCCTCTCAGAGGCCTCATGGACCAGATGCATGTTTTCTAGCAACCAAGTCCTACTCCAAATTCACCCAGCCTACCTTACAGAGAAGGCGTAGAATAGGGGTTTTTGCATGTGTATTAATATAAGTACTCAAAATTGCAAGGAAAATGCTACTGTTTAAAATTTAAAAGGGAAGATGTAAATAGAAAGAACACTTATAGGGAACTAGTGCTTTTACACTGCAGCCTTCTAGCAAAGTAGCCTAGAAGTCCAGGATGAAAAACCTGTAAATACCAGCAGAAAGACTTTATAAGGAGGCAGGTCACACAGAATGTTAGGAGTTGGAAGGAACCTCGAAAAATCATCTAGTCCAACCCCCCCTGCCAGAGCAGGACAACCTAGAGCAGGTCACACAGGAACGCATCCAGTCAGGTTTTGAATGTCTCCAGAGAAGGAGACTCCACAACCTCTCTGGGCAGCCTGTTCCAGTGCTCTGTCACTCTCACAGTGAAAAAGTTCTTCCTTATGTTCACCCAGAACCTCCTATGTTCCAACTTGCACCCGTTCCCCCTTGTCCTATCACTGGACACCACTGAGAAGAGCCTGTCTCCATTCTCCTGACACTCCTGACCCTTTACATATTTATAAACATTAAGGAGGTCACCCCTCAGTCTCCTTTTCTCCAAGCTAAAGAGACCCAGCTCCCTCAGCCTTTCCTCATAAGGGAGATGTTCCACTCCCTTCATCATCTTAGTGGCTCTGCGCTGGACTCTCTCAAGCAGTTCCATGTCCT